>JAJJMB010010902.1:1744300-1874458 GCA_023531105.1 Papaver atlanticum | reverse complement strand
TAGCACTGGTACCTACCAGCTAGGAGATTCGTTAAAGAATGACAGTAACAAATTCCAAACAATATTGAAGATCATCTATGATTGTATTGTAATGAGCCCTGAAAAATCTAAAGAGCTACGAAAACCTCTTAAAATCTCGGGAAAACTCTAAAAACTTCTGAAACCCTCTAATTTAATTGTAATTCATAACACTGGTATCTAAAAGCTAGGGGATTCGTTATAACCAAGAGAAAGTAACTTAATTCTTTATAAAGAATTATACTAACAAATTCCTTACAATAGTTAAGATCATCTTTTAAAGTATCCTAAAAAGCCCGGAAATATCTAAAGATCTCTGAAAAACTCTAAAAAGCTCAGAAAAACTCCAAAAAGCTCTGAAAAAGCTTTAATTTAATTATATTTCGTAGCACTAGTACCTACCAGCTAGGAGATTCGTTAAAGAATGACAGTAACAAATTCCAAACAATATTGAAGATCATCTTTGAATGTATAGTAATGAGCCCTGAAAAATCTAAAGAGATCCGAAAACCTCTTAAAATCTCGGGGTAACTCTAAAAAGTTCTGAAACCCTCTAATTTAATTTTAATTCGTAACACTGGTATCTAACAGCTAGGGGATTCGTTATAACCAAGAGAAAGTAACTTAATTCTTTATAAAGAATGATACTAACAAATTCCTTACAATAGTGAAGATCATCTTTGAATGTATCCTAAAAAGCCCTGGAAATACTAAAGAGCCCGGAAATATCTAAAGAGCTCTGAAAAACTCTAAAAAGCTATGAAAAACTCCTAAAAGCTCTGAAAAGCTTTAATTTAATTATATTTTGTAGCACCGGTACCTACCATCTAGGAGATTCGTTAAAGAATGACAGTAACAAATTCCCAACAATATTGAAGATCATCTTTGAATGTATAGTAATGAGCCCTGAAAAATCTAAAGAGCTCCGAAAACCTCTAAAAATCTCGGGAAAACTCTAAAAAGATCTGAAACCCTCTAATTTAATTGTAATTCGTAACACTGGTATCTAATAGCTAGGGGATTGGTTATAACCAAGAGAAAGTAACTTAATTCTTTATAAAGAATGATACTAACAAATTCCTTACAATAGTGAAGATCATCTTTGAATGTATCCTTAAAAGCCCTGGAAATACTAAAGAGCCCGGAAATATCTAAAGAGCTCTTAAAAACTCTAAAAAGCTCAGAAAAACTCAAAAAAGCTCTAATTACCTTCACAAATTCCCCTGCAGGTGTCCTCTGTTCTGGGTGTGATCATGGCAGGTGCTCTGTTCTCTGGTCTCCGGTCAGGACTCTGTCGTTTCAGATATAGATTTCCTGATTATCTTCTAAGTAAGTTAGAATTAATGGCGGTTAGAAGGGAATCAAAGAGAAAGGGGAGAGAATTATCTGAAGTATATTTATATTATCTGAATCAACTTGTTTAAATAATCTGCCTTTCCGGCTATTTATATATTACATGAACACGACAATTACATATAGATGACTAAGCACAAGATAGCCTGGACTTTTAGATTTTCCCGCTTTGTGCTTGTACCGATCTTGGATTGGTTCCCAAAATCTCCATAGGATGACAACATAGAGAATCTTCTTTAGATTCGTATTTTGACTCAGGTCTTCTGCTTCCAACTTCGTGTCTCTACCTTGTTTGATCGCTTATGACTTGGTTAATGGATATCTGGTTCAGGTATTATACGTTTGAACTTGAGTTTATTTCGTATCTCGGTTGTATTATTCTTCAGTTTCTAGTTCTAGGGTATATGTTATATTTTTTCATCTACAGTTACCTATTTGAAAAGACGAGGGTACCCAAATACACCACACTATTTTATTTATCCACCTATAAGTCCTCTTACCGAAAGTGATCGTCTATGGACAAAGTCGAGACAATGCAACAAATCGGTATTCACACGTTGTGTGATTATCTATGGATACGAGATCGAGACAATACGACATCCAAAGTGTGATACTTGATAATAGGTTTGGACTTAACCAAACTCTATAAGATCACTATCAAGTATATCGGAGTTAACGTTTGTGTATTTTACTTTTAATTATAATAAACAATTATAATTTCGGAAATAGAAAAGTAAAAGACACAGCAAGATTTTGTTAATGAGGAAACTGCAAATGCAGAAAAACCCGGGGACCTAGTCCAGAATTAAATACTCTTAGAATTAAGCCGTTATACAAAATCTAAATCAACTTCGTATAGTTGAGACCAAGCAACTACCCCTAGTTCACTTAGTTTCCTCAGTATCCCTGCGCTTCCGACTTCGATGAGTGCAAGCACTGAAACAATTCCTTTGGATCGTATTCCAAACAGTAAATGAACAACAAATCTGTTTGGTAACAACTCTTTCGATTCTTCCAAGATAAAGATATCTCAAGTCATACGCAAAGGCTCTTCCGTTTAATCTAATAAACTCCTTTGCCTGGTTAGATCAATCTATCCAATAACTACAAAAGTAGTCAAGTTTAGATTCGCAATCAATCGATATAGATTCCAACAAGAAACTATAAAGTGATGCTGATCTCACGCAACTAATCAATCGAATAAATCTAATTCTAGTTTGATCCCAGCCGATCAAGGTTTGCGCACACCCAAAGATATGAGAACCAAATAAGAAATCTTCTTTAATCTTCAATAAACACCTGCACAACACCAATTGAATCTCTTGTGATCAATCACACACAGAACGGAGTCTGTTAACAGTGGATTATCACAAGATGTCTTTAGATCTACAAACAGTTCTAAAGATCCCGTCGATACTTCGATCTAGTTTGAGTGAATCTTATATCAGAAGAGAAGATTCTCAAGAATAGACAAACTAGGTGCAATCAAAGTTTCAACAACCGTTAGTCAATCAAATCAATCGAAAACTAATAACACTGCAATAATCTAGTTTCCCACCAATGGTACTCGTAGAGATTCTTGATGTCACAGAAGTCTTTAAACGAGCGGTCGTAAGAGATTTCTCCTAATTAGGGTACTTTCCTCTCCGGATAGACGGCTCCACCAGAAACAAAAAAAAGATGAAGTTCACCTGGATCTTAGGATAGTTTGCTAGAAATAAAAACTTATGTATTTATAGACCAAGGATGTTTTGACACCAAGGAATTTCCAAAACCGAAAATATTCTCAAGATATGCAATGAATAGAAAAATTCGGTTTTCCTAATTCAAATAAATGCTTGTCCAAAATTTCCGAAATCTCTCAATAGAAAATCTCTAATTAGTAAATGCACATTACTAATACTTATTCTCTAGAGATATGCATTTAATTGCTGGTAATTAAATCATATAAAATCAAAAACCTTAATTAAAAGATTCTCAATTTATTTCGGTACAGGATCTCCTTGAGTACTAAGGAATATCTTTGAACAATAAATGATAAGAGTTACTGAACGTGTTCAAAGTATGTTGACATCTTTTCACTGTAAATCTTTATTCATATTTACATGGATTTACATTCTTGGAATCGGTTATACCATACTTCCAAACAAGTTTAGAATTGGTTTACCTATATTCCAAGATCACTATGTGATTGATCAAATATCAAATCACATACATGGCTTCAATCGGTTTTACCAATCACTAGGATCGGTTATACCTTAATATGGAAACACTTGTGATCGGTCACACAAGTTACCAGGACCGGTTACATCAGTTACCAGGATCGGTTACATCAATTACCAGGACCGGTTACCATATACTCATGGTATTGCTTGTGATCGGTCACACCAGTTACCAGGATCGGTTACACCAATTACAAGGATCGATTACACAACACTCTGTGATCGGTCACACCAATTACAAATATCGATCATACCATCTCATGGTGATTACTTAGGATCGGTTACACTAATTAATAAAAACTAGTCATACCAAATCATAAGTCAGGCATTGTGATTAGTTATACCAGGATACATAACAAAGTTACGATCGGTTCTACCATCTCACACATATTGGTAATCCAAAGATTTGCAATGAATAGCCGTACCAATAAGCCTAGTGATTTCCCTTTCGATTCATAAAACAAGTTCATGAATGTACTTCCTTTAAACAAATGTAAAACATTGTTCCCTAGGATGAAATCTTCACCATAACCCATTTACATAATCATAACAATATATACAAGATTATGTCGATGTCAAATCTACGAAGTTTAAAAGATAAGCGTTATACTTCGTAGTCTAATTCCCTAATACTATGATCATACAAATATGACCATGTCACATCACTAGAGTATCATACAATATGTACAGTATATACATCTTCGCAGTTATGTTTTCAATATAGCACGACTTGAAAGATACGTTAGGAATGAAAGCAGTTCAAGTCAATATTACTAACCTCAAGAGGAAGGATGATGTTGTCGTCGTAGTTCGCTTCTTCTTCACTTTCTTCAGGTCTTCGGAGTAATACTTGTGTTTCTCAACATTCTTAGACTTTCTAGTCTAACCTAAATGAAGTTGACTCTAGTATACAATCAAGCGACTTTAGATGATTTTTGAGTCACTAAAATATGACAACCAAACTTGACATACCAACGCTTGGTGAGTTCAACCGAGCAATGCTCTAACACTATTATAACATCATTTCGAAGTAACAAACATTTCTAGTTGTACAATTTTTGGATTCTAGACGACTAGATTAATTCCGTGCTTGTATTATCTGAAGGTACCAATAGCCATCTCTTTATTGCTCTATGAAGCTATCTGCTTATATAGAGCGAAAAGGGTGATTGCATCCAAATGCAAGGAAATCACAAGATGGAAAACCCACCAGCACCTTCTTTATTGTTGTTGTGGGATAACTGTTGGTGTAGTAGGTGGATTGCTAGGTCTTTGAGGTGGCTTCATTTTAGGACCATTGTTTCTGGAACTGGGAATTCCTCCTCAGGTACTTATTTTCTAGGGTGAATATGTTATATTTAACTTGTGTGCCGTCTAGGTGACTTATAAATGCAATTTAAAAAAAAATACACTTCAACATATGCACAATTAAAATACTATTGTTCAGAATATTTTGAAAATATCAATGCCCGTGTAAACTAATAAGCGCAGAGCTTAAACTAGCTGAATTTAAAATGCTATCCCAACACCAATCTTGTAGCTATACCATAAGTTTCCCGAATATGCATGAAATTGGAGAATCCTAAGTAATATAATAAAGTTCTTTTGTCAGATCATCAAGACTTGCAACCAAAAACCCACTTGCTCTATTACACATATAATTTTAGAGAAAATACTTCATTCAGTAATAATAGAGTTTGTGAATATTGGAATGCTATGAATGAGTCACCTGACATAACTTGCAATAAATTAGAGATAATTCAATTCTTTCTTCTGCAGGTTGCGAGCGCAACATGAACTGACATTCTCATCCTCCATGTTAGTTGTATAATACTATATTCTAAACTGTTTCCCTGTTTCCATATGGTAATTAACAACATTTTATTTAAGAGAGCGAAGACATAAGAAGTGTTCATTAATATGTCCCAAGTATGAAAGTTGAAGTTTACCTTCTGTTGCAGCTTCTTATTTTGTCTTAGTTGCCACAATTGCCGCTTTCATTGGACAACATGTAGTGCGGAAGTTAATATTGGTCCTTGATCGAGTATCTTTGATCATCTAATCCTGGCTCTAACCATCTTTGCTAGATGTTAGCTTGGGTAAGAATGTTTTTAACTTATGTGGGTTTACTATTTTTATATCTTCAGGAGAATGTTCAGTCCTGTAAAGTCTAACAGAATTTAAATCCCATTATGAAAAAACTCAATGGATATGTTCCTGACATGTCTATTACAATGCTGCAATTGGTGTAGGAATAGCTGACACGGTTGAGAAGCTAGAGAGAGATGAATATATGGGCTTGGAAAGTCTATGTGCGCAGGCTTAAGCTATGTTCTGTCCCCGACTACTATGGAAGTTCTCAAATAAGATTCATTGTTTCTACTTCAATGTAATTCCACTTCTGCATTTCTTTTCGTGTAATCTAAGGTGTATTAATGTTTACAAAGCAGAGACTGTTGAGTTTCTATCAGCAGAGATATTAAATATTGCACTACTTATATGAGATAATATATTATTAAACATTATCGATCCTCTAATGTTATCTGCAAGCTTTACTAAATTCATACACCATTGATGTTTATGTTGTCGCAATTATTAAGGGAGTTTCCAGAACCATCAAGGATTCTTACAGAGCTGGAAGTTACAAAAAACAGAGTAATGGTGGCACCAATTCAGAAAGATAAAAGACAATCTAGCAGATGCAAAACAAATGAGACTCACGCACTGGATATCGAAGTAAAACCACTAATCTTTATAAACCTAATCACAGGGTGAGAAAAGCTAAAGTTTTGCAATTAGGAATCTAGGAAACTAATAGTTGTGTTTATTGAGAACATGTATTGAATAACCAAAAGCAGTTACAGAGAATAGAGGTGTAGGCTCTATTTATTACACAGACAGAAAGAGAAAGACAGACTGTAAAGTAATGACAGACTGGCGTAATGGGAACCATACATGTGTGCCAATGAAAAGACTCTAAAACAGATAAAGATACAGGACATAAAAAGGTGACGTACTATTACCCCTCCCCCCTCAAGCTGTAGAGAGTTACAGGAAACAATCTTCAGCTTGTCTCTGAGAAAAGAGAATCTGGGTCCTGCTAAGCCCTTTGTAAATATATTTGCCACCTGATCGAGAGTGGATAAGTACTGGACCTGCAGAATCTTGTTTTGAACTAATTCCCTCACAAAGTGATAATCAATGGCAAGGTGTTTCATTTTACTGTGAAAAATAGGATTGGATGAAAGGGAGACTGCACTGATATTATCACAGGAAATGATTGGTGGAATAGATAAGAACAAGTGCAAATCTATGAGGAGCTGACAGACCCATACAACCTCAGCAGCAGTGTTGGCTAGAGATATGTACTCAGCTTCTGTATAGCTCCTAGCCACACCATTTTGTCTGTTACTAGACCAAGAAATGGGGTTAGGACCAAAGAAGCTGCAAAAGCCACCAGTAGATATTCTGGTATCAATGGAACCATCCCATTCAGTATCACTAAATCCATGAATAACTAATAAACCTTTTTGGAACAACAGTCCATGGTTAACAATATGCTTTATGTATCTTAGAATTCTCTTAGCAGCAGTGAAGTGTACATCTGTAGGAGCCTTCATGTGAAGACAAACTTGATTGACTGCATATCCAATCTCAGGTCTTGTCCAAGTAAGATATAGGAGAGCTCTAACTAGAGATCTATATTCACTTGGATTACTTAGAGGAGTACCATCTGATTAAGACATTTGAGAAGTGGGTAAAACTAGAGTGCTACATGGTTTAGCTCCTGTCATGTTGAACTTCTCCAAAAGGTCAAAAGCATACCTTGTTTTACTAAGTAGAAGATTGTCACCATTTCTTTTAACTTCTAGTCCCAGAAAATAATGCACAGAACCTAAATTCTTAACTGGAAAATGAGCTTGTAATGTAGCAACAAAATCACTATAATATTTGGCAGAGTTACCAGTGATAATGATATCATCTACATACACCAGCATAATAGTAATTCTTGAACCAATTCTCTGAACAAATAGAGAACAATCATCCATAGAAGGAGTGAAACAATAAGAAACAAGAATTGTCATAAGCTTGTCATACCAAGCTCTTGGAGCTTGTTTCAATCCATAGATAGACTTGTGTAGTTTGCATTCATGATTAGGTTTTGACTCATCCACAAAGCCTGATGGTTGCTGCATATATACTTCTTCAGTTAAGCCACCATGGAGAAAAGCATTGCTTACATCCAACTGATTGATTTTCCATCCAAAATGAACAGCTAAAGAAAGGACTAGTCTAATTGTTGTTGGCTTGGCTACAGGACTAAAAGTTTCTGTGAAATCAACACCTTCTTGTTGATGAAATCCCTTAGCAACTAGTCTAGATTTGTGCCTAGAAATAGTACCATCAACATTGTGTTTTGTTTTATAAACCCATTTACATCCCACAATGTTGTAACAAGGATCAAATTAAACTAGTGACCATGTGCCAACATCCTTTAAGGCCTTGTGTTCTTCAACCATAGAATTTCTCCATTTTGGAATTTTATTGGCCTTAGAAAAACAAGTTGGTGTTGGTTTTGGAATCTGACCAACTAGATTTGCAGATAACACATGTTTGTATTAAAAATATTGGGTTTAAATATACCTGACTTGCCCCTGGTTTGCATCTAATGTGCATTAGAAGTAACATTATGAGAAGTATCAGCACGTTGAAGCATATTGATAGTAGAAGTAGCAGGTTGAAGTGATATACTAGCAGCATCAGTTGAGGCAGTGTTGTCAGAAATAACTGATTCAGGTGTTATACTGGCAGCATTAATTGAAGTAGCAATGATGTCAGAAACAACATAAGTAGTGTGTGAAGTAACTGAAGTTTTATCTGGAGTAACCGATGCTGAACTCTTAGATGTAATAGAAGGTAAAATAACTTCAGTGGCTTTCAAAGGAAAGTAAGATTCATTGAAAGTAACATGTCTTGAGACATAAACCCTACCAGTCTGATACCATAGTTGTGTTTATTGAGAACATGTATTGAATAACCAAAAGCAGTTGCGGAGAATAGAGGCGCGGGCTCTATTTATTACACAGACAGAAATAAAAAGACAGACTGTAAAGTAATGACAGACTGGCACAATAGGAACCATACGCATGTGCCAATGAAAAGACTCTCAAAAAAAAATATACAGGACATAAGAAGGTGACATACTATTAACTAATACTAGCAAATCTAAAATGTTAACTATGTATATGAACCCAAATGATAAAAATGTTAAACCCAATGGATCCAAAACCTCCCAAACCTCTAACTGTGGAATCCAAATCTTCAAATTCTTCAACCTCAAAAGTTATTATCTTCTGAATGATAAGTTAAGAAACTCTATCACCCATTTTAACTTGAAAATCAATATCAAAATGATTGAATAAGATAACCCCAACTTGTCCTCTATAATCAGCATCAATAACTCTAGCACATATGTCTATCGAATGCTTCCAGGTCAATCCCGAACAAGGTGCAACCGCAATACAAGACAAATAATCAGACCTAATCTAATCAATAACGAAAAATGATGGAAAAACCAAGGAAGGGTTTTCGGAATAAAGGTTTTGTTTGGTTACCTAGAAAGATCATAACCATCCGAAAGGGATGAACCTCTAGAAGGAAGAACAACTTTTTCTAGAAGATTTTTAACTCTTAATAAAGAAGAGATTTCTGGAACGCCGTTTTCATGAACCTTCTGGATCTTCACTAGAGGTTCTTTGACTTCTGAAGTCTGATTGCTGTTGTTTTGAGAATCCGATTGTTGTGCCATTTTGAGTGTTAGAAAATTGAAATTGGGTTTGATTCTTGTGATATGACTAGGGACTGATTTATAAGGAGAACAAAATTTGTGAAAAGTCGAATTTATTTGAAGATTGGCGCCAATATTTCGCGCCATTAACATTTTCTTAGGTTTTTTATTGGAACGAGAAATGTTTTCGCGGGAAAATGGGAAACACTGCCCAGGAATATCGAGGGCCTGATTTGTTTATAAACTTTGTATATCTATGATGATACTATAGATGTAAACTTAGCTTGGCTCATAGTTTGAACAAGGATCAGATAATAGTTGAAAGTGACTCTTCATACATCATAAAGTTATGGAAGGGAAGTTTGTGTGTTCCCTGGTTTTCGGTCCATATTTTGGATGATATCCACCTTTTGGTAAGTCATATGCAACATGTTATTTTTGTACGTAGTTATAGAGAAAATAATGGTGTTTCCGATATTTTGTCTAAAAAAGCAGCAAATGAACTTCTTAATACCGAATGGACTGGTAGACCTCCATTTTTGTTACTTACTGTTTTGGAGGAGGATGTAAAGGGAAGGGCTTTTCCCCAGTATGTGAATCTCACTTAGATTTTGTTTAATATAGCTTTCGTCACCAAAAAAAAAGAAGGCCATTAAACGCATTACTTAGAGAAAAGATTTTGCTCTAGCATTTTTGAACTAGTGCGTGGGTTGAATCCTGAAGCGGCGATTCATGGTTGGCAGTGAATCATTAAATATAAGATGTGATATGTTATAAATATAGGTATGTAAATATTTATATAGATATAAAATATACTCAACTATTGTCCCTAATAACTTTGTGTAATAGTGGTTGAGAACTCGAATACTACATACGAGGTGGTAGGTTCTTCGAATAATACCATCCTCTTTTAATTTTCAGAAGCATTATTTCTTGAAGTTTGACCATTTTGCGATTCTGACTTTGGTCAAAATCATTGACTGCGCGCTTCTCAGTCAAAACGCTTCATAAGTACGAGTTGGAGCATTTTTGAAGAATTTGAAGCGACTCGTACAAGTCGAACCGTGAAGTGTACGCTTTTAGAAATCATGGATGTGACGTCATCCAACCTCAAATATTAGCCATAGTTATCTCGACGACTAGTGTATAAGCACTTGAAGAGCTTTTCTACTCCCTTCCTCAAGTCAGGTTTTGATATCCAAAGTTTTCCAAAAACAAATTGATAACCTTCTAAAGTAAAGGTAATAAAAAAAAAACTGCGACTGCAATACCCATTTCATGAAAACAGATATAAATAACAGGAAAAGAATGAAATCCTAACCATGTAAGTTCCTGACTTCCTGTTAGTACTTTCATATTTGATGTCATGACCCCATAAGAAAATAGAGATACCCACCTTTGTTCACAAACATGAGAACCAAATTTCATTTTTCTTTTAAAATAATAGGACACAAAAAGCATTAGACAAGAAGTATTTGTGTTGACAGGAAGAAGATACTTGAGGGATTGGTACTCTCAATATTGATCTTCCTTCAATACATCTGATATCTTTTCAGTTGATTAACCACAAAGATGGTCATCGATGTTTAAGCATCAGTTGCTTAAACGTATATGAATATGAGCACGAAGATTCTTTAGTTGACGATGAAACAGTCCCAAAGACCGATCACTGATCGAATAAAAAAAAAAAAAAACTCCCAAGTTTTCTGATTTAATGCGCCTTTGTTTTCTTCATGTGATGGTATTTTCATTTATCGTCCTTCTCTTCCTAATTGCATCATAGTATTATCGGTTGAACCTCCTATGATCAAAAGCTAATTTTTCAAAACAGAGTTCTTCCCGTCGGCCCTCAATTTATAAGTGGTTTAGGTTCATGGGTTATCATCAAAGATTATTTTTTTGTTTGATTTCCATTAGGTATCCATAAACAATCATCTTCATATATACTTATAAAGCTCTGTTCTTTGAAGTGTACAGCAGCCATGAATCAACAAATTAAAATTAGAACTTGAAATAAAATACTTCATATCCTTAAGATAACTATGGTTAATCTTTGGGGTTTAGATGATGTCACATCTATAGTATCCGACGGCCACAAAGCTGCTAGTTCAAAAATGGTCTAGCACTGCTAGAGCAAAATTTCTTCCGTTATTTAAGAATTAGAAGTGTCATTTAGGGAAAAAGGATTCTTAAACCGTTTCTCAAACTAACGGTTAAATAGAATAAAATATATATTGAGTGCATATTTGTATGCGCCGGTTTTGACGGCCGTGAAAATGTAAAGACAACCGAAATGATGTCGTGGGGGCATAAAATATAGCGTCACTTAGAAACATCTCAAAGCTTGAACGCGACAGTGAAGAATAAGTAGTTTGAGTACCAAACAGTTTCTCAAAACAACTTTATGCTAAAAGAAGATAATATATCGATTACTCGCTCAGGATGAAAACATAAAGGCCGATAAGATCGACAGTGTAGTTTGGAGGGAGTAGATATGCATTTAATGAAGGTCGGAACGGTCAGACCGTAAAAGATTAAGTTGATCAAGTACGTGGCGATTTAGCATTATCCTCGACAAGTGGAGAACAGTGTTCTCGCTGAAGATAAGGCTTATTGCCTCGCTAATGTAGAACGATAATAGAAGAATGAAATACAGCGATTGCTGGAGATATGAAGAGAAAAATGGGATATGATTAGACGAAATTAAAGGGGAGAAATAAAAAATATAAAAGAGAATTTGTGTTAAACGAATAATAAGATTGATATTAATGTTTGATAAAAGATGCGATTTGGGACAATCCCATATGCCTATTTATATAGGCTTTTACTAATACCTAAAATAACTATTGCTCTAAACAAAAGAAATACTAAACAAGGAAATATCTATAACTACTAAATATAGGATGGATGTCCTACATCCCTTGCGGAGTCATCTATTCGTTATACCTTCCTCTTAGTGAGCGAAATGAGATGTCATGCACTACTTGTAATCTCACTATATAAGAGAACTTAGACTACTGAAAGAAGGGTCAGAAAATATTTGAGAGAACATGAGAGATCATGGTATCTGTAGCTACCTTAACTCGTCTTGTTCTTGAGAAGATTTATCCATTAGATTGTAAATTTCATTAACACATAATGAAACCATCTCATCTCGTGGATGCAAGTTTTAAACTCGGACCTCATAAATCGTGTGGGTCTTTTACTCTATCCATTTTCACTATCTTTGGTACTCACTCGGATTTATATTTGTTTTATACCATGCAAATTTAAAGACTTCGATGATGCAATTTAGTTTCTAATTTATAATTTCAAAATCTCTAATTCTGGAAAAATCTTGTTTCTCTTAAAAAGAAATTCATTGCATGCTTATAATGTCTTAATTATTGGGAAAACGTTTAGGATAAAATTTTGATCCCGCAGTGCGAGATCAAAATTGAACTCGCGGCTTCATGGCCATTAGATAATAGAGATATGACGTCATCTAACTCTAGAGTTAACCAAAGTTTTTTATCCGAATTTTTAGTAACTGCCGTATCTTTATTATATTTTTTAGTAACTGCCGTATCTTTATTATATTTTCGTAATATTAACTTTTTTTCCGGCTACCTCTTCCACGAAAATCACAAAAGTAGAGCTTCTCATTGACATCTGAAAGACTAATTGCTGTAGGTAGGGTAGTTCTATATTTTCTAATAATCGTTTAGCATTACAAGCCACTATCCACTGATATTTGGTTCCTGCTTCATATGAGTATGTAAGGTTGCACCACACAAAAACTTTGGTGATAGATATAAATGATTTCGGTTTGGCTACAAATATTAATGATTTACACTTCAAAAAAAAAATGTTAATAATTTCGGTAAAAGTTAGTATGTTGGCTTACAGAGAACTCATTAACCATAGAAGGAGACGATCGTTTTCTTGGTAGAAATGTTAGCTAGATAGGATCTAACATGTTTTGGGAATTATATTCTAGATGTATTTAGAACAAATTTTTCCCTCAAAAAAACCTATCACCAGGTATCATTGTCCAAGCAGCAACAATCAATCAGATACTTTGAACTCTATTCCACAAAAATCAAGTTAAATACACACAAATCATGAACTTTATCCCACTCTCTATACCTTTAAAATTTAACAATAAGGTAGCATAGCCACACTTGCAATATTGTGAAACACATTCTACTTCTATTGTTTCGTGTATTTCAGAATTAATAGATATTTATTTTTTGATGGAAATAATTCATATCTCATTACATCTCATCATCTTATACACAAAAATGTTTCTTCAATTCATATAAAATTTATGTAACTCCCTGCTGTCCTTAAGAGGGCTATTAGGGCAAAGAAGATAATGGTAATTAACGGTTTTAGTAGCGTTTTCCACATTGTTGTCATTGATGAACTATGAACTATAGATGTGGATATAAAGAGCCAGCAGCAAAAAGTGAACATACAAAAAAAAAAAAAAAAAAAATAGGGAAATAAGATACGGAAGTTTAGTAGGGTATAAACTGTGGTTAAGTAGAAAGTTAGATGATGTCACATCTATATTATCCGACAGTCAGGACGCCACGAGTTCAATGATGTGAAAACGACCTTAAGAAAACGCACTTACTTATTATTTGTCACATTATTTAGAGGTCATGGTTACACTACATAGCCTCTACCGTTTTTCAAACCTTTGAAAAGTTGCAAACATCTAAATCCATGGTAATTTCTTGTCTTTGAAATTCAAAATTGGGTAATATTCGCAACTACGGTAACGTCCTCTTCTATGTGGCCAACAAAAGTTTTTTTTGCCTCTAAAAAAGCATTAAAATAGTCTTTAGAAAAAAAGCATTCAGTGTCCATTTCACAAAACAATATCTTTCCTCCCCTTTCTCTCTGCAAAAATTCTCATAACTGTTTTTTCCTAAATCTCCAGAAAATTTTCTCTGTATCTAAAATCTACCGGATTGGATCTGATTTCTCAGATGTTCAGGTTAGATTTGAATACAATTATTTGTAATTATATGTATATCTATAATACAAAACAGAAGGGTTTTTTAGCCACCGACGGCTAGATAACATTTGAGAGACAAATGGATGATCCAACCGTCTCAGTCTCATCCTAGCAATAGACATCTGACGGTTGTCGTGTTTGTAACCTCTTTCATTATGAATTTAATAATTAGTGGGTCATCTCATAACTCAAGATATTAAAAGGGATATTGAATGCAAAACCAAATAAAAAATATGTTTGTCATATCTATTGAGGTTACAAACACGATAATAAGGTATTTTAGGATCATGATAAACCCGGTAATAAAATATGTGTACTCCAGTTTTGAGGAAGTGCACAGATTTGCATTTTCACATGGTATTTGTAGCGACACTGCAATTTTATTAATTATAAAAATCATAATCTACGGACACAACTCAAATTATTAAAATGCCATATAGGTTATATTGGTGTACAGGTGGTGAATCATATTAGCTAAGGAATTTGGCAGCTGATTTATTATTGATGTATATGTATTGATTTTCTGTGTATTAAGATACTTGTTTGATACGAATTCCTAAATTGTTTATGAATTTGAGTGATTGGAAAGAGAAAAAAAATCAACAATTCTAATATCAAATCATGTCAGTGCCATTACGGCACGGGTTATTTCTAGTCTATAATACAAAATAGAAGGGGTTTTTGAGCTTGGACGGATGGATAACATTTTGAGAGACAAACATTTTATCCGACCATCCCAATCTCATCCCACTTAAAGACATCCGACGGATATGAGAGTTATAACCTATTTTGTTATGAATTTTAATTGATTGGTTCCCTCATAATTAGGATCATAAACTTCATATTATGAATGTACATTGATTGGATTTCTTCATTTAAATAAAATAAATACAATATGAATTTCTTTTAAGAGTATTCTTTATGTCTTTTACACTTATAAACACAATAAAATTTATTATTATTTTTTTACAAAAATGAGGTAAACTTTGTCAATCAAGTAGAAGTGAAAAAAATTAAATACTTTGATACAATTTTTTCTTCTTATCATGTTGCGCCCTCCCTCATTTTGTATGTTTGTAGGAAGAAACCAGAGGTGGATCAAAAAAATATTTTTCAAGATTAAATTAATAACATGTAAGAATTTTTTATCAAATAAATTTACATTTTTTTTATTTAGTAAAATGAATTGGTATTAAAATGCAAAGGGTTGTTAAATGGATTGATGATACAATCTTAAAGATATTGTATATTAATCTAAATTTGATCGAGCTTATGATGTTTTAGTTTTGGTCATCAAAAATAAAATAATATAACACGATAAAACAATTTAACTAGCAAGATTTAATTTCAGTAATTGCTCTTAAATCAACTGATTTTATACCAACTTGAAAAATTATTTATATCAAACATAAATTCTTATACGTGGAATTCCGCCTAACAAGATTTTGATACCTAATTAAATATAATTGTTAATTAAATATATGTCGAAGTACTTTTTTTCTATATGTTTTTATTAAATATTTACTGTAAATCTATGTTAGCTTCATGCCGTGCCGTTACGGCACGGGTTATTTCTAGCTACTTTTAAATAAAAAAATCGTGTTATAGAATGACATTAGGTTTCTTAATACGTATTTTTTTTTGTCCTGTAATGGTTTTTGTATGATATTTAGATTACTTTTTGAATATTTTCAAAGAAAATTTTCATAACCATCATGGCGATACAATCGATTGCATCAATCGTCTCAGATGTTTCATCCAGAGCAATCTACTTCGGCATAACATGATTTTACATCTATGTGAAGAACAAGGGATACCAATATTAATTGTGGTAACGATGTTTTGCGTAAATTACTCCTGATTGAGACATTTAAATCTGATTGAAAATAAAACAATTCAAAATGTCAGATTACTAAATCACAAGCCATTCCCGCTTACATCATCATATTTATCTTTGAAATCCATATATTTGATACTTAATGTTTTCGTTTTATTTTTTTCATGCTTTCATGGTTGCTATATTTGAAGATGATGTATGAATTCTTATTATTTTAATAAAATCAAGAAGAAATCTTGTTCCTTCAAATAAAAAATAATGCGCACATATACAAGAAACAAAAAAAAAAGTGACGAAACAGAAGTTAATCACCTCTCTTCGAGCTTGTGAACTAGTTTGGAGGAAGTTCTTAATACAATATAACAGGGGGTACATTATTAACTCAGGGAAGAATACATTAATGCACTTGACAAATTCAATATCTTGTGCAAATCAGCTGAATGGCGGATTTACCTAAGCTAACACTTTGTAGTATTACATGTTAGCAGACCAACACAACCTTCTAGTTCAATGAAGCTGCAGGCTAATTGCTTTGTCCTCCAATCAACCCTTTCTGTTATCACTGTATGATTTTGTTGAGAGTTGATGAAGGATTCTGAAGAGATGGAAAAGCCAGAGGATCGAATGAACAACGAACACACTGACACGCACATAGTTGGAAAAGGTGCCTGAAAGACACACGGCGACTCATTTAGTTATTTGGAATATTGAAGCTTTCTGCGCCTGGATATTTCAAATCGCCCTCCTGTGCCCTCCAAAAGCCCAAATCTGCAAACAGAATATTATTATTTGCTAAAAATTGGAGGAAAACAAATCTGCTCTAATTCTGGTAAGGACAATTGATCCATCCACAAACAGGTTCTTATTTCTATTTCAAGGCATCATGGACTCGTTTATTTAACTAGGATTTGACAATTCTCTAAAGTTGCTTCCAGACTTCAAAGGAACAATGAGGCATCCACTAAGAATATCATAAGACAAACTCGATTGAAAAGTTTGTTACCAAAATCATTAAGTTATAACCATGGTTAGGTCGGGGGGAAATCTTACTTTAAGGTCTCTATCCCAACTTCCTGTACATAAAGCACTCCCATCAGCAGACAAACCTAAACAACTGATCCGTCCATTATGTGAGTTCTGTAATGATCCCAAGTTCAGAACCACCTGAGACGAGAAAAATAAGTAGTTAGAGCCAGCATACCTCCTGACTTGGTAATACTGTAAGTCATCTAGCCGGCAAAACCTCCCCTGTGAGTAGAAATTCAATTCCTCAAAAGTCGTAGACTTATTGACTTACATGTAGACAACATCTGAGAGAAAAAAAGGAAACCGGATATTTCATATATAATTCAGGAGTAGTTTTGTAATTTATTGAAGCACTAATATGGTCAAACAGATTATCCTAATGGTTGCCTTGATTGCCTGCCAATATAATGTTTATTATGGTGTATGATACATCAAGCGAAGATTCAATTTTCACAATGGAAGACTTCTTGTCATAAATACTCTAACAACTTTAATCCGGCAAAGGCATGTTCTTCATGTTGAAACTTCAAAAAGGAGCACATACCTTTGCCAATAAAGTATCCCATACATAACAATCACCATTTGAGTATCCGACAAACAAAAGTCTGCCTGATATTGAAAAGGCAATGGACGTCACTGCAGGTATACTATCATCATTGTGTTGCTGATGGTAGACCTGGAGCTCGTGTCCAGTCCTCACATCAAACAACCTGCATGTACCATCATCTGACCCAGTTCCAAACCGCTGCCCATCTGGGAAGAATTTAACGGTGTTCACATCTCCCTTATGGCCGTGATATGTACGCACAGCTTGAGTACCTTTGCGACTATCCCATAAACGAGCAGTTGTGTCACATGAACCAGAAACAAATATACTTGGATCTGATGCGTTGGTCGAGACACTGAAAGAATTAAAGCAACAGGTCAGTGTAGTCAGAAAAAAATGCATAAACACAATGCTTTAAAATCTACAGTTGTAACCGGAAAGCAGGGTTTTTGTATAGAAATGTGCAATTCTACTGGATAACGAGTGTAACGTGAGACTGCCCCGCCACGACAAGATTTACTTGCACAGCTATGCAGATTACCGGATATAAAGACAAGAAGAGTCGTATAGCTAGAAAGTAGGAGACACTATTTCGTTGATAAGACGTACTATTACTCCAATGGTACCTCAATACATCAGCAGTGTGGCCTGAAGGAAATTCACCACCGAAAACAGAAACTCTCTGACCTGTAGTCACATCCCACAAAACGCATGTCTGGTCGCCAGAGCTTGTTATTAGGTGAGCATCCTCATTTGGAACATATTGACATGAGGATACATAACCTTTGTGCCCACTAAGCATTTTCGATATAGGCAAATTTCCATCTTTGTCAACTGAAGAATTAAGATTGAAGGTGGAGCACAGGTTATCAAGGCCCCCACATGCCACAGAATGACCATTGGGAGAAAAGGCACACGTCATAACCCATGCACAGGGTAGTTTAATAGCATGTGTTTTCTGGCTCGTTAGAGCATTCCACACAATTAACCTTCCATCTTGAGATGCGCTAACAATTCTATTCTTTTCAGGAGTCCAATCTAATGAGTACACCTGCCAAAAAAAAAATAGAAAACAGAAGTTAGATTCTATCATTTCGAAATCAACACATACAATTTTCAATGTTCTATCACTTGATCAGAAAACTCGACAGCATAGCGAAAATTCCGAAAGTGAAAGATATGATGTAGGACAATAACAAATACCCATATCACCATTCTGAACAACTTCTGTCAGAAAACCTTAAATCTGCTTACTTATGTAAGGCGGAATGCTGTTCGTCATAAGATTCACAATCCTTTGAAGTGAGATTCTTCTACCATCAATCTTCCGATACCCAAGTTATATATGCAATGCCCTTGAAAAGGTTACAGGCTTACAGCTTAATTTGATTAGATCACAGGGTAACTCTACAAATCTAGTCATCAGCAGAAGACTGCTCGAGATAACAAATACCAAAAAATACGGTAGGAAACTTTTACTAAAAACAGAAGTAAGTGCACTTATTAACTTTACAGAATAAGTGTTCTTCCCTTATTCTTCGTTTTCACTTAATTGCGTTTACTTCAGCCATAAAAGCTGACACGTGTTTTTCCCTGAAACACGTGTTTTTCCCTGAAACACGTACTTGCACGCAACTAGAGGAATGATGCTGGCGACTCGAGAACAGCAATTTATCAACGTTTTGGGTTAGTGATTCATTACAAGTTCTTCAATATCTCATGATGCCACGGCTAACTTTATGACCCGATACATAATTTCGATTTTTCTCTCTTCTCAATAACAATAGAGACACCTAGCTTAATCTATGTAATAAGAGTCAATGAAATCACTAAGAAGATAGACCAGGACACATACATCAGTGTATGATACTCGAAAGCACTTGAGTGTCTACTAGTACAAAATGCTAATGTTGTATGCACTTGTACAAATACACAGTTCAACATATTTCCATTTATAAGTTTCTCAACAATTTCAGATCTAACACATCAATAATAGCTAAGAAAAGGCACATAATTACTAATAGAAAATTGTAGGACAGAAATGTTTGCCGTGCCAGTGTCTGGGTCACGCATGCGTACCATTGTGGAAGAGTAAATGTAATTGAGTTCACCTTCATACAAAAATAGAAAGAGAAGAAAATTAAAGACAGAAAAAACCTACTTTTCCAGCATGACCTTGCAATGTTCTACAACAAACCAGATCCGTAGGACCGAGGCTAATTGGTGTTCTTCCGTGTGATTTAGCATGTCGAGCAACTACAAAAAAAAAATCAAACAGATCTAACAACTTACAAACATTTTAAAACAAGTTTCAAATCAGGAGGAAAAAAAAACTCAATTAAAACTATTACCATCAGTATCCAGTAGATGAAGTCGTGTTTGTTTTAATCGTTCTCTAAGTTCATCAACATTTGCTGTAGCAGCTACATGCTGCTCTTTCAATTCTTCAACAGACATTTGCACAAAGGAAAAAAAAATGTGAATATAGATATCTCAAAATCTCAGACGATACAATTCAATCGTACTCCCATAGAGCCCCGTTAAAGCTCCGTTTCTAGCTCAATTAAAACCCTAAATTTTCATATCTTAGTGTATATAACAAATGCCTATTTCATTGAAGTTTTCTAGAGTTGTAGTTTGAGAATTTCAAGAGAAGGAAATGAATTGGATTTAGTTTAGAAATTGGGATTTGTAAGGGAAGAAATGGTTCAAGGAAGAGGGGTTTGTGTGTGTGGGAAATGGAAAAAAGGCGCAAATACGGTGTGTATGACTTTATTAGGTCTTTCTGTTTGGACTGTTTTTCTTTAAGATGCGGTGGACTAGACTCTGGACACTAAAACTTGGACCCACAAAAATGGCCACCACACCTTTGGGCTAATTTGACAATTCTTTCTTTGATTTTATTGTGGGGCCGGTATGATAGAGGAACTGTCAACTCAAAGGTGTTGATGGTGGTGGCAGGCAGAAGAAACTCACCACTTGGCTAGTAATACTGCCTCGTGAAAGATGATCAAAAAGATGGGGACGTGACGACTACATAGTTAAAAGCTTTAATCCGTTATTACGAAACTCAGCCACATATTGCAGTTACGGTAAAATGGTATTCCCTTTTTCCTAAAAGTTAAGTTATCTAATCTATAAGATCGTCAAGGTAAAATATAGTCGGATCTGACTTCATGAATCCCGAAAGCGAAGTCTTTTGGTCGTAAATCTAATAACGTTTTACAAAAGAAACTTAGGTCAATAGAAGACGACTCTAGTTATCAACTAGGACACAAATGGTCAGGGATTGAATTTCCCAGTTGAAAGAGCCTTTTTATTTATTTATTTTTTAAGACTAAGGGTTGCTTAGAATTCAAGCTAAGATAACTTGATAATCAAGCAAACACTTTCCCCGTTTAGATGAAATTCTAATTAGAGTTTCACGTAAGCATGTGAGAAGTTGTCTTGAAAACTACATAAAAAAATATACACGGTTCCGTAACCGAACCACCGTGTATAATGACTGTTCGTTTTGGCAAATATGCCTGATGAACAGTAAGCAATTTTGATGTACATTTAAACACTTTAATCATGATACATATACACAAGTGTTTTAGTGATCAATGATGTCTTAGAGGTATGTAAGAGAGTCATAGCAATGCTAAACATATTCAAAAAATAAGTCTTTGAGCGCCTGCTAAATTCTACTGAGACCGTTGGTGAAACGATTCGTGAACCGTAAGGGCAGTTCACGAGTCAGGGTGCTACGGTTCGTGAACCGGGTTTGCCAACCTTACTCGGCTCGAGATCTTAGATGGACTCGTTCGTGAACCGGGTTCGCCAATTATTAGGCTTTTATACCAAAATAAAAAATTCAAATCACCACGGTTCGTGAAACAGGTTCGTGAACTGTCCCCAACTGAACTTGTCATTTGCGAACTGGTTCGCCAACCTTCCTTGTATTTCTGAAACTCATATATCTATGGTTTGCGAACTGGTTCGCTAACCTAACCTGAGCAGAAATATCAAAAGTTCTGAATTTCTCTTTTTTTATGTTTGAAACATTCCCAAATGATAAAATCATTTGCATGGGAAATTTTCATTTGATCCACAAATTAATTCTTGGACAATAAATTGTTTTGAACTGAATCATATTTCGAGATCTTAACAAGACAAGCTTGACTTGAAATTTCTTCTTTGTAAATCTACTATAAGTCATACGACATAGTCTCGTAAGATAAAATGGTAAGATAGTGAGTAAAATATAATGGTTCAGTCTTCAAATACCTGACTAATGAAGTTCTTCAAATGTCTTCGTCGATCTCCAGTCTTCGAGGGTGATGTATGATACTCAACTACCAAATTCTAACCTAGTCCGAGACTTGACTTAGTAGACTAGAAATCAAGATATATGTTTGATCATCTAACATTGACAACTAGATTGAGATAGCAAAACTTGTGGATTCAACCGAGCATTGCTCTAATAGGAAGTTTAGCACTCCACTTCACTATGTTCCACCATATACCGTTTATAGTTATATCGCCTTCGCAAAGGTAGTAAAGAACATCCCTTTGTTTGAGAAACTGGTAGATCCCTTATTGTGGTTACTAAAAAACGGTTAGAGGCTAAAAGTGGGATTCCAGGGTTTTTGAAAGTGAGTTAGAAAGGTTGAGCACGAACAGTCCTCGCCTAAACCAAAAGAAATGGTTGTACAAGAGTTGCTTCATTCACATGAGAGATTAAGGCTGATCTTAGGGAGGGAAGCAGATAGAAGATGGAGATTGGAAAATAAAAGAACTACTTAGAGAGGTTATGAGAAAGTTGTGTTTTATCTTAGAGAATAGACGACCTAATTATAATTGGATTCTCTAATCTCAGGTCGGTGAAAATAGGGATTAATTGTCGTGTGGAGCACTTTTATCATCTTTTCAGGAATAACCAGGGATAAACTAGACTGATATTATACTCTTATTCTACCGCCTTTACTTTCTTTTGATGTGACATACAGGAAAGTTACGTCCCTGATGCCAAGCCGCGCAGGCCGAAACTCCCCGATGCATCACTCGTTATGTAGTGACAGAGCCTTAAAATTTAAAGGCTCACCAGAAAAATGCACATTCCTTTGTCTTTCCAACCATGCTTCACAAGCATGATGCCTTAAACATAGCTTCCACACTGTTCCAACTTACCCTTGTTATACGAATGGTACAAGGCCATAAAGGATAATGCTAATGCATATTGCATTCGCTGACTTCCTTGTCCTGTCCAGGCGTATACGTAGGGCATGTCTTGGACTTGAATATAGGCTATTTCAATCATATTTTCAACTTCCTTACTTCGCTTCGGCATTGCTGAAAGTATTCATTGATCTTGCACGTGAAAAGGGTGCATCAGTCAGGCTCATGTCGTACTTGTATTGCATCATCTTTGTGATGCAAGTGGCTTATGTAAGCTCCCCTAACTTGCATACCCGTTTAGCTTCATCTCCTTGGCAATGCCCAATTCGCAATTGGTGCATGCTTACCTTGATTGGCTTGATAGGAAATAGAAGCATCCAAGAAACAAACTGCAACTTACCTCATCAAGCATGGAAATAATCATCTCTTGCATCGCATTGCCGAGCTAGGTGATATGAGTTATCATTATGTTAGAATCACCTCACAATTAAATGATATGTGCAACAAGGTATTGAACCACTAACACTACATCTTATTGTGGCTGCCTACATATCCTTCTCCGTGGCTCGAAGGGATCAAACACTGATCATAGTTCATCAACGTCGGTACAAGCAACTAAATCTAACTCGTATTGAAAAACAAACCAAGCAAAGCCTTGTCCGTGTAGGACAAATGGTATTTCACAAGATATGCACAAAACCGTGCATAACTGATACTTCCTCGAGTAAGCATCTTCGATTTCCAACCAACACCTCCTCCCTATATATGTCTTGTTGATATTTATACAAATAAAAATCTTGGAAAGGATTGGCATCCAGCAAATACCACTTCCTCGAGGAAGCCTCACAACATAATGGTGTCGTAACATCATTAATGCTTCCACTAGTAAATAACATGGATAGTTGTTTCTTCCTCGAGTAAGGGACAAGCATGTTGATGTTGAAATGATGAGGGTACCAAGTACACCACAATTTTTTCGATATCAACCTATAAGTCCTATAACTTGCGTGATCTAATATAGACAGAAACTGTCAAAAACATAGCAATCACAAGGTACACACTTGGTATATAGTATAAGTTCGAAACTGAACCTTAAACTATAGGGATCAACCCAAGTGTTCGGGATTAACATACAATGTATTTACTTTTAATTATAACTAAAACAATAATTATAATTGTGGAAAGTAAAAATAAAGACACATCAAGATTTTGTTAACGAGGAAACCGCAAATGGAGAAAAACCTCGGGACCTAATGCAGTTTTGAATACTCTCAGAATTAAGCCACTATACAAAGACACTACCAACTTCGTGTAGTTGAGACCAAGTAAACTATCCCTAGTTACCTAGTTTCCTCAGTATTTTTGCGTCTACAACCAATCTGGGCAATGCACGTGAATCCTAAGATAGATTCCACTATCTTAAGTTTCTTTAGCCTCTCTGAAGACTTTAAGCACTCAACCCTTTCGATCGTCTTCCAAACAGTAAAGGACTAATTTGTTTGGTAACCACTCTCCTATCTCAGGAAATCAATCAGAGATATGTATGTTGAGTGTGACAAATGCTTTCCTGTTTAAAATCAATTAAACTCCTTTGTCGGGTTTTAGATCTTTCAAGATCTGGATTAAACAAGTTAATCAGATCGAGTTAAACAGAACTACCAAATTTGGATACTGGAGAGTACCACCAAATGATAGCTTGTCGATCTAAATACAACTAGTCAAGTCTATTAAACTAGATCTAGTCGGATCCCAGCCGACCAAGTTTGTGCACGAAGCAAATCACGAAGATACAAAACCAATAATAAAAAAAAATTGTTGTCTTAAATCTTCAATAGTCTTCAATACCTGCACAATGACAAACTTGATTCCTGACTTATGATTGATCACGCATAGAATGAAGTCTGTTAACAATGAATGATCACAAGTTAACGTTAATCCCTTGATCTAGTTTGAGTGATCTTATATCAGAAGAGAAGGCTCTCAAGAATGATCAAACTAGGTGAAATCAAGAGTTAACAACCGTTAGTCAATCAAATCAATAATCGAAAACTAAAATAACAATGCAATTCTAGTTTCCCACCAACGGTACTAGTAGACGCTTCTTGATCCCAAAGAAGTCTTTAAACTAGCGGACGTAAGAGATTTCGCCTAATTAGGTTACTATGCTCTCCAAGGTAGTATTAGGAGAATATTATTAGTCGGCTACGCCGAAAACAACAAAGATGAAGTTTGCCTGGCTCAGGATAAGTTTGTAAGAAGAACAAACTTCACTATTTACAGACCAAGGTAGTTTGGACACTAAGGGATTTCCATAATCGAAGATATTCTTAAGATATGCAATAAATCACCTAAATTTGGTTTTACAAATTCCAACCAATATCCAACTGTATAACCAAAATCTTTATGGACAACTCAATATTAGCTAGCACCTAACTAATATATCTTTCCAGAGATGTTTTGATTACTGGTAAAACAAAACATATTAATTTCGAAAATTTCAAAAAGATTCTATACTATTTCGGTTTGGGATCTCACCTTGAGTATCAAGGAATATTTTTGAACAACTAAGAAATAAGATTTCAGCACATGCTCAAATTACTCATTATGTCGACATCTTGAACTTTCCTATTTTGCAAACCCAATTTCCAAATCACACAAACCCTAAAGTATACGTGATTTATAGAAATCGGTTTTGCCTATTGGGACTGATTCTACCATGACTCCTAAAGAAAGTTAGGATCGGTTCAACCTTGACTCCCAATATAAGTAGGGATCGGTTCTACCTTGACTCCCAACATAAGCTAGAATCGGTTCTACCTTGATTCTTTATATTAGGATCGGTCCAATCTTAAGATCTTCAATGAAAACCAGAACATTAATCATTTTGATTTCCCTTCGACTACGAAACAAGTTTGTACATCTACTTCCTTAAACTCATGTAATTAAACATAGTTTTCTGGGTATGCAATCAAACATATGTTCTTTACACAATCTAGTAACGAGTTATAAAGATTATGTCGATGTCGCAATTATGAAGTTCAAAAGATAATCGTAAATTCAATATACCAATATAAAGCACTTATCAGTACTGATATATTGTTTTTTGACGCTTTGATCACAATATGTTGATTAAGTCGATTATACTAAAGTTTCATATATATAACTTCGCAAGTTATGTTTTCAATCAGAAACAACTTGAAAGCTTACGATATAAAAATGGAAACAAGTCAAGTCAAGTATTACTAACCTCAAGAGGAAGCATGATGTTATCGTCAATGTCAATACGTCTTCGGAATCTTCAGGTCTTTAGAGTAATACTTGTATGTCTTAACATTTTTAGACTTCCTAGTTTAATCTAACGAAGTTGACTCGAGTAATATAATCAAGCGACTTATGAGTTTTGATACTAAAATATGACATCCAACCTTGACATACCAACGCTAAGTGGGTTCAACCGAGCAATGATCAAACAGATGTCCTAGCATCACGATGCTATTGAATGTTTTTGGTATCCACCAAATGAGGGTTTTCTTCTTCTTTGTTGTGATGGCGTGGCTCGTGGAAATCCGGGCATTGCTGGTGCGGGTGTAATAGCGAGAGATTCTTCTTGTGCTGTGCTTGGAGCGATCTCTATAGGTCTTGGTTTAACAACGAATTATATTGCTGAAATCTATGGCATTGTGGTGGGTTTAGAATGGGCTTTAAAATGGGGGATCAGGCGTGTTATTATTCGTACAGATTCCGAGTCAGCTAAAGTAGCCTTTACTACACACTCTCTTCCTTGGTTTGTTCGGCCTAGATGGAGAGCTATTCAGGTCCATTATGATGAAATTATTTTTGAACACACTTTTCGTGAAGCTAACTTTGCTGCTGACGGTTTGGCTAAGAGGGGATGCAATCTTGGAGACGGCGTAGGTTTAAACTATGAAGGAAGACCTCTTTTTCTTACTTCTATAGAATTTCCCAATGTACCTTATTTTCGATTTAAATAGTTTATAAGTTTTTGGGGATGCTGTGTCCTCTTTTCTTATAATCTATCTTGTAAATTTTCTCATATCAATATATTTTTTGACTTATCAAAAAAAAAAAAAAAGAATCACGATGCTTCCTTCATTAAGCAACATAGAATAACATTACGTTTCTTGGTAACGACACGCGCAATGATGCAATCGCATCATTGATGCTTCTGTAAGTAAGCAATATGTTGCTTCCCGGAGTAAGCTTTACAAGCTTAATATGAGGCTTCATCTTGTTCTATGACGTATCTTCGAGCATGCGTCATGCGTCAAAATGAGAGGGTACCAAGTACACCACCAACTTTTTTGTTTGACAACCTGTATGGAAAAAACCTAATACAATCACAAGTATGTCAAAGAAAATACCCTTGAATAAAATTGTATATAGAGTTTTTCTCTTTCCCTTCCACTGTCAATATGTTTAGACTAAAATCCCGATAACCTGATTGTGTAGAAGAGTTGGATGATTTCAAAAATCAATATCTAAGATCAATCTAGTCGTATCCGAATTAAGAGGATCTGAATGCTAACAAGTATGGAACTTGCAATTTATGTTTCAATATGCAAATTCAACAAGAACGACTCCTGTTTTTTTATCTCAATTAATAAGGACTTAAACTAACTAGATTGATTATGTATTACTTGTGTTATTCCTGTTATACAGATAAAACAATATAATGCAAAAAAGGAAAAACACAAGACACCAGAAGTTTTGTTAACAAGAAAAACTGTACCTGTAGAAAAACCCCGGGACCTCGTTCAGCTTTGAGCACCACGTTGTATTAAACATCTACAGATACTAGCTCACTATAAGACTTAAGACTGAAATGTAGTTGAGACCGAATTAACCCTCTAAACAATTCAGCTGCAGTCGTGTTCCTTACGCCTCTTGAACCTCACAAGATTCCACGCACTTGATTTTCTTAGATGACGTTGATCAGATTTTTGATAGTGGTAAGAAAGTTCGTTACTCGGACTTATTAAAATTGATTCTAGACTTAAGTTCAGCAAATAAAATAGAAATAAATAGAAGATGGTAATAAAATTAAGAGATCTAGGACTCAGGATTCCACCAAACTTCATAATCATGTGGTTCAAATATTTATTCTAGACAATTTTAAACAAACAATAAGAATATTGACTCTAATTCTTTGCCAAAAATGGATTTTTAAAATATTAAATGTATAAGCATGGTGTATCAAAAGTACTTAAGACTAAGCATACGCCATCAAACAAAATCATAACTAATTAAGAAAACTATAAATCAATTAATTTAATGCAAAAAGTCATATGAAGAATTAATTAGAACTACCACAATCATAAAATATGGATTCCTCCATTGTCCCAATGTTGGGGTCTAGTTCCCCATATTGAAACACTCTCAAAATGTTTATTCATAGCTCAAATGGTATTTACAAAGAAGAAAAAGAGAGAAAATAATGAAAACATGGAAACTCAAACGTTTATAAGCGTTGCTGAAACCAGTGTTACAAATGAACAGTTAAATAGATTGTTGCATGAGTGACAGTTGTTTTTGCAGTAAAAGGCGACGGTTATTAAACGATAGTCTTCATCTGTCTGTTCTTCATGTTCTTCGCAGCAGCAGCAGGATTTCTCTGCAACTGGATTTTCTCACTCTGTTTGCTTCTCAAACTCTCTTTATCCCTTATCTGACTCCCCAATACCCTATATATACCCAACAAAACCATCAAATCTCGCAGTAAACTCCCAAATCTTCTCACAGTGAATGATTTAACTCGGGAACATTTTATTTGCTTTTTTTCATGCGTCTGTGCCTGCAGCTGTTAATACTTACTCGATCAAGCTTCAATTGGTTGTGCACATATTTCAGATGACATTAAACACGCTGAAGACACACACCAACCCTCCAATTATAGCATAGAACAACGCCGAGAATACTTCAACCTCTGTTTCATGAGAGAACCACATGAACTTCCTTTTTTATCGAATCTAACTTGCATACCTTCTCTGTTTTGATGAAACAGGATATTCTCAATCAAATCCAACGAAAAAAATCTCATACAAACTTGTCCAAATCTCTTCCAGAGACGTGCATAGTTGAAACTGAGTTTCCCATCAAAATTCAATAGAGAAGATGGAGTTTGTTATCCGTGATAGGTGTCCCTTTACCATTTGAGTGCCCCTATCCAAAATGGGAGTCTCTTTAGCACTTGTCATTGGGTGCCTTTAGTAATTTCTCCGGGTGCCTTTTAGTAATTTTCAAGACGATTTTTCCAAAATATTTCTTTCCCAAAAATACCTACACACACATAAAACATCATAATAAGTACAAAATCGAGCATTAACAATACAAAAAGTTGATAACAATTCAAACACAAAAATGTGTCTATTAGACGTCCTTTACATCCTAAGAGTTGCTTCAACTTCGGTGAAGACTTTTAATACCAATCTACCTCTAACAAACAAGCTTATTTGGTTTCTCTTTTGATTTTTCAATCTAGGTTTGGAGATTTATTTGTAGTAGACAAAGCCCATCACGAATCACGGAACACTAACACTCAATTAGCTAAAAAGCATGGGTTACTAACCACATCTCAAGGATAATCTAAACAAATCAAATAAGAGTTTAGATATCTATCTTGAGGAATCAAAAAGTATGAGACAAAGAGAACTTTGTGATTTCTATCTACCTCGTTTCTAATCCGAGATTATGAAAACCTCAAAGATCAATAAGAATAAGATCTGGATACACAAACTATCAAGTAAAAGATAGTTTTACCGGGATTCACGAACCCCTAAGTGAAGTCTTCAAATTCGTGACCTAATTACGTTTCTCAGAGGAAAACTAGGTTATAGAGGACCACTCTAGCTTAGTAACTAGGGCATAAGAGTACCAAGGATTGACAATGTTGCATGAGTCTCTCTATTTATAGATTTTCAAGGCTCTATATAGCTTTGAATTCAAGCTAACTTGAGATTCAAGCAAACATTTTCTAAGTTTAGATGATTCTTGATAGGAATTCATGTAAGCATGTGAGAAGTCCGCCTTGAAATTAAACAAAAGATTGTGCATTATGGTCCAGGGTTCTGGAACCATGCACAATGATGGTTTGTAGTGGCTCAGTAGCCTTTGAACCTACAAGCACATAATGGTGTTCAATAACACTCGAGACTTAATCAATGATCCACAAACATAAAGTGATTTAGTGAATAAAGTTTATCTTAGAAGTGTCTATGAGAATCGTAGAAAAGTCGAGCACAAACATATAAAATATTTATTTTACTTCTGCTATACTGGAACTGGGCAAGTTTGCAAACCTCTGAGACAGTTCAAGAAGTCAGGCCACAAGGGTTTGCAAACCTTGGTCATTCGCTAAAGTTAGGCCACCAGGGTTTGCAACTGGGTTGCAAACCTACCTAATTCCCGAACCCAGATATAAAGGGTTTGCAAACCGAATTTGCGAACTTCTACAGCACGTGGAATTCCGACTAAGATTTTTGGTAACATACAAGTATGTTTACCTATCACCAAGCAGTTTTTTTCTCACATAATTAATTTGAAACATCCCCACTAGGCATATACAACGTGCATTGTTGCTTGGGAAATTTCTAAATGATCAACTTGAAATAAAAATAGCTCTTGAACAAAAATTGTTTTTAACCAAGACTGTTAACGGTATAGAATATCTATTACTTGAATCATATTTCGAGAGTTTAATCAGGGTAAGCTTGAACTTGAAATTTCTTTTTTGCAATCTTAATTTTATTAAAATCATGCAACATAGTCTAAAAAGATATAATGGTAAATGACATGAGTAAATAGAATGGTCTAGTCTTCACATACCTCTTGTTGATGAAGTTATCGCAAATGTCTTCGTTTGTTCTTAAGTTTTTAATCTTCAAGGATTATTTCGTGATGTCTGATACTCAATTGCCATACTCTAATCCTAGTCAGAGACTTGAATTTAGTAGACTATAAATCAAAATAAAGTTTTGTACATCTAACATTGACAATAAGCTTGAGATAATAAAACTTGTGTGTTCGACTGAGCAATGCTCTAACAGTGCGGGTGTTATATTATCACCCCTTTTAAAGAATTTCGACTCCAAAATTCAAAACAAAAACTATTATGGCCAAACTTCTTCGGTTTAGATTTCCTGAGTATATGTCACACATCACGATGCTCAGAAATCGCACAAGATTTCTTCAATTTTTCGTGAACAATGATTCAGAGCGTCTAAGCACATGTCCCGTACCACATACCATGAATCCCAAAACAATCCACATCATCACCAAGAATATCAATTTGGATCCCCTAAGCATGCGTCCCATGCCACACTCAGTATTTATAAAAAGATATTTAAAAATAAGATCCTAAGTGCGCGTCCCCGACCGCAACACCAGGAATCCCCAAAGTTCACTGTTTTAAAGGGTCATCGGATATGACAAGCATTTCTTAGTGCAATACCATGAGGACCAAACTCTAATGCTACAACAGTCGGATGCAAGTTACCATCCTAGGCGGTTTTCCGGGTTGCTACTAGGGTGGTAAGGTGTTAGCCGGTCTGACAACGTATACCGTTCCAAAAGGGTGAGGATGATCAGTCTCATTGTCTACCTACCGTTTTGAACGGTCTTGCGGGTCACCAACTATCTGGAGGGTCGTCATTTAAGGCCTGGAAAATTAACAGCATTCGACTAAGTCTAACATAATTCCCGCAATAGTTAGCCCACTCTTCCAGAAGATTATTTCCCTTGAAGGAAAATTTTGTAGTCTCATTACAAAATACTCTTGCACATAGGCCATTGCACGCCTATTTCCAGCTTCCTAACTTCATTTCAGCGTTACCTAAAGCATATACATAATCTTGATTATGGAAAGGGTGCATCAGTCAATCTCATGTCTTACTTGTTTTGCGTCTTCCTTGTGATTCAAATGGCTTATGCAAACTCCCCTAACTTGTATACCCGTTTAACTTCCTTTCTTGGCAACGCCTAATTTTCAATTGTGCATGCCTACCTCGAATGGCTTGATCGGAAGTATGAGCATCCAAGGAATGGACTGCATCTTACCTCATCAAGTATGGTAACAATTATCTCTTGCATCGCATTTTCAAGACAGATGATATGAGTTATCATTATGTCGCAATCACCTCACAATTAGATGATATGAGCGACAAGATGCTCGACCACTAATTATGCAACTCATTGTGGTTGCATAGGTACCCTTTTCCGTGGATCTAAGGGATCAAGCACTGACCGTAGTTCATCAACACCAAGACAAGCAACTAAATTAAACTCGTGTTGTAAGGTCAAATCCAAGCAAATCCTAGTTTGTATAGGCCAAAGGGTGTTTCACAAGATATGTACAAATCCATGCATAACTAATGCTTCCTCGAGTAGGCATCTTCGATTTCCAACCAACCAACACCTCCTCCCTATATATGTCTTATTATTACAATTTTAAAAATAAAAATTCTAGAGAGGATTGACATACATTGTGTAGCACTTCCTTAAAGAAACATCCTGCACTTCCTCATGGAAACATCATGAACTTCATTGAGGAAACATCCTCACTTTCTTAAGAAAGCCTCACAACATAATGGTGTCGTGGTATCATTAATGCTTTCACTAGTAAGCAGCATGGATAATTGTTGCTTCCTCAAGTAAAGGACAAGCATGTTGATGCCTTAACATCATGATGCTTCCTTCGATAAGAAACATAGAGAAATATTGTGTATCTTGCTAAGGAACACGCATAATAATATTGTAGCGTCATTGATGCTTCCATAATCAAGCAACATGGGTAAATATTTTTTCAGGGAGTAAGCTTCATAAGCTTAAGATGAGGAATCATCATGTTCAATGACGCATCTTTGAGTCTGCTTCATGCGAAAACTGCGGGTGTTACTTTTACGTGATAAATAGGCCGAGTACTTCTCATAAGTGTCGTAGACTGCCATACTAACACCCTAATTGATATCCCCACATTTGTGTGTGACTAAGCCAACCTTTTGTGATGATGTGTTGAGATAGATATGTACTCTTTATAGCCGATATTGGCAAAGATAGAGAAATATTCTCTGATTTATGAGCATGACTAAGATGATTGGCATGAAAGGCAACAAATGCTTTCAAAATCGTGCATACAGTGTGCTAGGAGTTGATATTGGGATCTATCCCTTTATGTCTGGTCACGCATGTTCATTATGTCTGGTCACACATGTTATGTGGAGGCCGAATGCTTGCATGAGGGTCCCTTTATTGATCTTGTGAAGCTCAGAGGCGTTTATCCATGTTTTTGGATAAACATGTACAATTCATGCTTAATTTACTAGCCGTAAGATTAAGCCTCTTCAGAGTCAGTTGGGACGTGTTCGAGAAGGACAGAGATGATTGAATATCTAACAATGTCTATATAAGACCTTGGCTCACTTGTGTTTGAGTAGCATATCTCGTAGGGATGTGCTAGGAGCCAGTTACGACTTGTTAGAGCATTGCTCGATTGAACCCACAAGTTTTGCTATCTCAAGCTTGTTGTCAATGTTAGATGATCAAGACTATATCTTGATTTATAATCTAATAAATCAAGTCTCAAACTAGGTTAAAATTGTAGTTGAGTATCTAAAAAGAAGAGGGTACCCAAATACACCATAATCTTTTTGTTTCAACCTATAAGCCCTCTTACCAAGTGGGATCATCGATGGACAAAGTCGAGACAATACAACAACTTCGGTATTCACACTTTATGTGATCGTCTATGGATACGAGATCGAGGCAATCCGACAACAAGATAACTTATGTGATTGACTATGGATACAAGATCGAGACGATACGACAATCAAAGTGTGCTACTTGATAATAGGTTCGGTAATAACCAAACTCTATAAGATCACTATCAAGTATAATGGAGTTAACGTATACGTGTATTTTACTTTATTATAATAAATAATTATAATGCGGAAATCAAAGTAAAAGACACAACAAGATTTTGTTAACGAGGAAACCGCAAATGCAAAAAAAACCCGGGACCTAGTCTAGTTTTGAATACTCTCATAATTAAGCCGCTATACAAAATCTAAACCAACTTCGTATAGTTGAGACCAATCAGACTACCCCTAGCTAATTAGTTCCCTTAGTATCCCTGCGCCTTCGACTTCTAAAGTCATGCACGTGAATAGCAAGTCATTTGGATCGTATTCCAAACAACAAAGGAAGAATCTGTTTGGTAACCACTCTAATCAATCTTTGCTGTAAGATATAGATAAGTCGTTGACAAAGGCTCTTATGTTTAATTTAATAAAATCATTTGTCTGGTTAGATCAATCTAACTTTAACTACCGAAATAGTCAAGTATAGATTCGCACTCAATCAAAATAGATCTCAAAGAGATATATTGAGAATGCCGATCTCACGCAACTAATCAATCGAATAAATCCGATTCTAGTTGGATCCCAGCCGATCAAGGTTTGTGCACACAAATTTACAAGATACGAAAACCAATAAGAAATCTTCTTCGTCTTAAAATCTTCTTTAATCTTCAATAACCTGCACAACACCACTTGAATCTCTTGTGATCAATCACGTACAGTTTTAAAGATCCTGTCGATACTTCGATCTAGTTTGAGTGAATCTTATATTAGATGAGAAGATTCTCAAGAATAAATAAACTAAGTGCAATCAAAGTTTACACAACCGGTAGTCAATCAAATCAATCGAAAACTAATAACACTGCAATTATCTAGTTTCCCACCAATGGTACTCGTAGAGCTTCTTGATCCCACAGAAGTCTTTAAACGAGCGGTCGTAAGAGATTTCACATAATTATGATACTTTCCACTCCGAATAGACGGCTCCACCAGAAATAACAAGAAAATAAGTTTGCCTGGTGTTGATGGTGGATTTTCAACAAGGGCTAAAATCGTAAAATCATGATACTACATGTTTCTGACCCGGCCTCAGGATCGCATGTGACGATTCATATTTTATGATCTGTGAACCGTTTCACGATCTCTGACCGAGCGAACATTCCTCTCAAAGCCATGATGAATATGTTTCTCGAAAGGCCTCCTAGCTGAGCGTTCGATCCTGCACATTTCATCATGACCTCTATGTAGAATCAAATGATTGGGCGGTTCTCTAGACATAATTGTTTGTTAGAGAGCTTAACGCCTTCAGGACGTCACGTTGCTCGTTGTTCCCTAACTACATAGAGAGACCCACCTCTACATAGAATAATGATTGGGCGGTTCTCTAGACATAATTGTTTGTTAGAGATCTTAACGCCTTCAGGACGTCACGCTGCACGTTGTTCCCTGACTACGTAGAGAGACCATGTATAGAATCTCTTGATGATTGGGCGGTTCTCTAGACATAATTGTTTGTTAGAGAGCTTAACGCCTTCAGGACGTCACGCCGCTCGTTGTTCCCTGACTATACACTCCCTCAGAACGAATATGATGCTTCAACTATCTCATATCTCGATTCTGCAAATAGATTAATTCTAGCGTGTCATTCGCCAACTGAATTCCTAGAAAATAATCTATTTTATCTCATTACTCCATTCCATGGATGATCCCCGGCTGATTCCATGGATTAGTAATAGATAATCATTTCATCTCATTACTCTATTCCTGAATTCCCCGGCTGAATTCCATTGATTAGTAATAGATACTCAACTCATTTTATTACTCCGTTTCATGAATCATTCCCAGCTGAATTTCATGGATTAGTAATAAATATTCAACAATCGGGCGTCTGGACCATCACCGAGTAAGTCCTGAGAAAATGGTGTAAGTGTACTTGACAATAGTGCACGAACGAGCACCCAAACGCACGAACGATCGTTCGAAAACATGGACAAACGAGGAACTTATGAAGAAAATAATATTAAATAAAATAAACAAGAGGCATGGGACCGGGCCCATTGGCCGGACGGTCATGCCGCCGTGGCCGGTCCCCCTCTCCTATTATTTTATTTATTTATTTTAATTTGTTTCCCCCATCTTATGGAAACTCCTTCATTTGAGCAAACTCCCTCGTTTGAGCGAAACTCTTAGTTTTTCCATACTTTCATCGAACAAAAATAGGGAAAGGTGTCACGGGACCGGGCCACCTAGCCGTCCGGCCATGCCCTAGCCGTGGCCGGTCCCACACCTCACAATCCCTTATTTTCTCATATTATTATTTACATCATCTCATGGAACTCCATCGTTTGAGCGAAAACCCTAGTTTTTCAATATTTTCTCAAATATTGCTCAAACAACGAAAAAGCCAAAAAGTCAAATGGTCACCTGACCGACTAGGATGCTCACGTTAAATATTAAAATATTATTATTTTAATATTCTCAAAATACCGGTCACATGAGCAACGTTCTACTCGCTCATTCGAGCAAAATTGAGAGTTTCAGTCAAGATCAGACTCTTCTGAAAATCCAAGATATTGCTCAAACGTGCATCAGGAAAATACCAAAACTCTCAGGACTGAGACACAGACATTATGGTGACACGGGCGTGCTGCCTTGACCGACCAAGGCCGTCCCTAAGGCTTGCAATGAGCCGGTCCCACACATCTTTATAATTTTGTCCTAATTTGCTATCAATTGTTCATATTGGGTCAAAACTCTCTCAATCGACTGGGGCTCGCTCAATCGACAGTCAGCTGGTCCCACAACTACCAAGGGCATGTCCCATGACCCCTTGGTCGGTCCTTCATCTCTCTATAACTAGGTTTTACTACCTAACGCTCACACGAGCACTATTTTAATAAATGATTAAACCAGCGTTTGATCGTTCTTTCAGCAACCAGTCAACAAAGGACTTTGGTGCATGCTCACTCGAGCGTTCATGCGCTACATGGTCGACCATCATCCCATGTAGCCGGTCACTCCCTCATTCAGTGACAATAAGTCATCAATTGATCAGCAATTGATCAAAATTAGGGTTTCGAACAAATGCTCTGTAAATCATAATTCTGAGCAAGTTCAAACACTAATAATTCTATGTTGATCCAGCAATCAACATCTGAGTTAATTACATAATATTCAGTCAGGATACCAATATTTTTAATTAATATTTTATTGGGTCACGTTACCAATAATTCATCGAATGAGCAATACTTGCTCCGTTGCTCGAATATTGATCCAACTATCAATATTCAGTAATTTATCAAATGAGCAATACTTGCTCAGTTGCTCGAATATTGATCCAACTATCAATATTCAGTGATTCATCATACAATATTTGCTTAGACGAGCAATATCAACATCATTCATTCGAGAACTATATGTCCCACCAGACATGTTCAATTCATGAATCTTAGAGCATTCAACAATCATGCTCGACTGAACAATACGTAGACCCATCGTCTAATCAAGTCAACGACTGACTAATAAAATACACGTCTGCTTTGCAGACTCCACGTTCGTGAGACATCAATCACGTCACATGGGGGATATTAATTAGGGTTTTGGTATGGTGGCCTACAGCACGTGTGTTCATCCACGATGAGAAATATGAGTAAGTCGTGAAAGCAGTTGAGGGAGTTATCAAAGTAGTGGGTGGACAATCAACCAAGTCTCCGCATGACCTGGAACTAGTTAAACCACGATTTCCCACTTTCCCACTCTTTTACTCGAGCAACCGTCACACTTACTGGAGATCAATGTGTCTACTATTCTAGCAATATAAATAAGTCTCTGAATCCACGATTGAAAACAAGACAATTTTTCGAGCAATCACTCTCAAGAATTCCATCAATCGACCAGAACTTATTCGAACTCAACAGTTCACAGAAACCTTAAACACATTCACGATCCTTGATCATTATTGATCTCACACACTTCTCAGCTTCCCTCCTACAGATCATCCCTCTTCCCTCTTTGTGACCGAATTGACTCTGGAACGGCCATTGTCTTGGTTTAGGATGGAGTCCTACAGATTGATCTCTTGAACTCAAAGCACTCCCGTGCAGTGCATCTGTTTGAGGTTAGGCAGTTTGCTCGGTTGAGGAGCCTCCGTCCACACGGTCGTCTCTCCATTCCCTAAAATCCAACAAATCATTTTCCCCCATCTACACCTGGCTCTTAAGATAGTTTGCTAAAAATACAAACTTAGGTATTTATAGACCAAGGATGTTTGGACACAAGGAATTTCCAAAACCGAAAATATTCTCAAGATTTGCAATGAATGGCAAAATTCGGTTTTCCTAATTCCAATAAATGCTTGTCCAAAATTTCTGAAATCTCTCAATATAAAATCTCTAATTAGTCAATGCACATTACTAATTTTTATTCTCTAGAGATTTGCATTAATTCCTAGTAATTAAAGCATATAAAACCAAAAACCTTAATTAAAAGATTCTTAATTTATTTCGGCACAAGATCTCCTTGAGTACTAAGGAATATCTTTGAACAATAAATGATAAGAGTTACTGCTCGTGTTCAAGTATGTTGACATCTTTTTGCTGCAAATCCTTATTTCATATTTACATGGATTTGCATTCTTGGAATCGATTATACCACACTTCCAAACAAGTTTAGAATTAGTTCACCTGTATTCCAAGACTACTATGTGATTGATCAAATACCAAATCACATACATGGGTTCAATCGGTTCTACCAATCACTTGGATCGGTTATACCTAATTATGGAAATACTTGTGATCGGTCACACCAGCCACTAGGATCGGTTACACTAGTTACAAGGATCGGTTCCATCTACACATGGTATTAATTGTGATCGGTCATACCAGTTACCAGGACCGGTTACACCAGTTACCATGACCGGTTACCAATTACAAGGATCGATTACACAACACTCATGATCTGTCACACCAATTACTAGGATCGGTCACACCAATTACAAGGATCGATCATACCATCACATGGTGATTACTTAGGATCGGTTACACCAATTAATAAAACCAGCCATACCAAATCATAAGTCAGGCATTGTGATTAGTCATACCAAGATACATAACATAAGTTAAGATCGGTTCTACCATCTCACACATATTGGTCATCCAAAGATTTGCAATTAATAGCCGGACCAATAAGCCTAATGATTTCCCTTTCGATTCACGAAACAAGTTCATGAATATACTTCCTTTAAACAAATGTAAAACATTGTTTCCTAGGATGAAATCCTCCCCATAACCCATTCACATAATCATAACAATATATACAAGATTATGTCGATGTCATATCTACGAAGTTCAAAAGATAAGCGTTATACTTCGTAGTCTAATTCCCTAATATTATGATCATAATTGAAAAGACGAGGGTACCTGATAGACGCATTTATGTGTCTATTTTCATCTCTATTGTGTATATTGTTAGTACCCATTTTTTGTACTTATTATGGTATTTTATGTGTTTGTAGGTATTTTTGGGCAATAAACATTTTTGGAAAAATCGGCTCGAAAAGTTGTCTAAAGGCACCCAAGGGACATTTGTTATTCGGACTCTCACTACTGGATAAGGGGTACTCAAATTACTAAGGGGCACCCAAATTACTATCGGCACCCAAGTAGCAGGATAAGGGGCACTTCACCCTCTTCGTTTGTAAATGAAAAAAGGCGGGAAAAAGAAGAACAGAGCTGCAGATTTCTCAGGGCGGATTTTTGACGTGATTTCATGAGACTCAATGGCTGGGAATTGTTGGGATGATGTGACTGGTCTTAACAAGCCTGGTATGGCTTATTTTGTCGGATAAACTTGGCTAGATTCTCGCGTGGAAGAAGACAGGGTATCTCGGGTTTTGGTTAGTCCATTCCGAGTTCTGAGTGTGTGATCGAGAGGTTTTCGTGTGCCTGATGCATGTTTGATCACTTCTGGATGATGACTGGATGTGCTGGGAGTATTTTGGCACGAGAAAACAACGTGAGAAGAGAAGAAAGGGAAGAAAATATTCCCGAGAAGATATTCATTCACTGCCGAGTAATGGAAGATTTGTTGAAGTTATGGAGGAGTATTCTCGGTGATGTGAGGCTATATAATGTGTGGAGGAGTAATAGAAGGGAGAATAGGGAGAAGTTTAGAGCATCACAAAGCCGGAAAAAAAAAGGTTACAGGAAGATTGTTTTCTGCTGGTGCAGTGAAGACGAGGAAGAACATTGGACGCTGCAGAACTGTCGTTTTTGCTACAGTGACAGTGACACTTTCACTGTATCGTTTTATGTAACAGTTAGTTTGTCACACATATAAGTGTTACAAACCCGGTTTTTATCATTTTTTCTCCCATTTCATCATTTGTGAACCATTTTTGAGTATTAATAAAGATTAATTTTGAGCATGTTTCCATGATGATGATGAGCTAATTCTCGCGTAATCAAGGCACGGAGGAAGCTATTGATGCATGAATAATTGGTAATTATTTTACTTTTCTCTAATTTGCATTTTATAATTCACTCAAATCACTGCTTTGCAGAATTTTAATTGTTTGCATAATTTTCTTAATTAGTTGTGATTCAATTAGATAGGTTATACTTTGTTTAGATAGTCTATGCTTAAGGGATACAATTAATGTTTGAGAATATGCTTGATTATTTGTGAATTAAGAAAAAGAGATTTTAAAGATAATTAGAGTTTTGGAATTTTTACCATCATTCATTCATGTGTAATAGTGGAATCTAGTGTCTTGGTTATTTTCAATCTTAAAAACAAATTTGGATTTAAATTTTCTCTATTTTTAGTTTAAATAAGTCTAAAATCAATTGCTTTCACAAGTCTCAACGAACCTTTTACTACAACAAAGTTGAAATCACATCAACCCAAATACACCACAATCTTTAATTTATCCACCTATAAGTCCTCTTACCGAAAGTGATTGTCTATGGACAAAGTCGAGACAATACTACAAATCGGTATTCACACTTTGTGTGATCGTCTATTGATACGAGATCGAGACAATACAACAATCAAAGTGTGATTACTTGATAATAGGTTCGGACTTAACCAAACTTTATAGGATCACTATCAAGTAATACGGAGTTAACATTTGTGTAATTTACTTTAAATTATAATAACAACAATTATAATTGCGGAAAGGAAAAGTAAATGACACGGCAAGATTTTGTTAACGAGGAAACAGCAAATGCAGAAAAACCTCGGGACCTAGTCCATAATTGAATACTCTCAGAATTAAGCCGCTTTACAAAATCTAAACCAACTTCGTATAGTTGAGACTAAGAAACTAAACCTATAGTTCACTTAGTTTCTTCAGTATCCCTGCGCTTCCGACAATCAATAAGTGCATGCACTGGAACAATTCCTTTGGATCGTATTCCAAACAGTAAAGGAACAACAAATCTGTTTGGTAACAACTCTCTTGATTCTTTCAGATGAAGATATCTCAAGTCATAAGAAAAGGCTCTTCCGTTTAACAAATAAACTTCTTTGCATGGTCAGATCAATTTATCCAACAACTACCGAAGTAACAGAGTTTAGATTTGCAATCAATCAATATATAATCAAACAAGAAACTATAAGGTGATGTCGATCTTACACAATTAATCAATCGAATAAATCCGATTCTAGTTGGATCCCAGCCGATCAAGGTTTGTGCACTCTTAAAGATATAGAAACCAAATAAGAAATCTTCTTTGTCTTCAAATCTTCTTTAATCTTCAATAAACACCTACACAACACCACTTGAATCTCTTGTGATCAATCACGCATAAAACAGAGTCTGTTAACAATGGATTATCACAAGATGTCTTTAGATCTACAAACAGTTCTAAATATCTCGTCGAAACTTCGATATAGTTTGAGTGAATCTTATATCAGAAGAGAAAATTCTCAAGAATAAACAAACTAGGTGCAATCAAAGTTCAACAACCGTTAGTCAATCAAATCAATCGAAAACTAAAATAAACTGCAATTATCTAGTTTCCCACCAACGGTACTCGTAGAGTTTCTTGATCCCACAGAAGTCTTTAAACGAGCAGTCGTAAGAGATTTCGCCTAATTAGGGTACTTTCCTCTCCGGATAGACGGCTCCACCAGAAACAACAAAAAGATGAAGTTTGCCTTGCTCTTAGCATGGTTTGCTTGAAATGCAAACTTAGGTATTTATAGACCAAGGATGTTTGGACACCAATGAATTTCCAAAACCGAATATTCTCAAGATATGCAATAAATGCCCAAATCGGTTTTCATAATTCCTGGAAATGCTTTGTCCAATATTTACCGAAATCTCACTAGAAAATCTCCAATTAGTAAATGCACATTACCAATTTTTATTTTCCAGAGATATGCATTTGATTGCTGGTAATTAAAAGCATATAAAACTAATAACCTTAATTAAAAGATTCTTAATTTATTTCGGCCCGGGATCTCCTTGAGTTTTTAAGGAATATCTTTGAACAATAAAAGATAAGATTTACTGATCATGTTCAAAATATGTTGACATCTTTTCTTTGTAAATCCTTTTTCATATTTACAATCTTGGAATCGATTATACCACACTTCCAAACAAGTTTAGAATTGGTTCATCTGTATTCCAAGAAAACTATGTGATTGATCAAATATCAAATCACTAATCATGGGTTTACGGTTCTACCAAACACAAGGATCGGTTCTACCTTAATATGGTTACTGGGACCGGTTACATCAGTTATCAGGATCGGTTACATCAATTACCAAGACCGATTACCATAAACTCATGGTATTACCTGTGATCGGTTACACAAGTCACTAGGATCGGTAACACCAATTATTAGGACCGGTTACGCCAATTACAAGGATCGATTACACAACTCTTTTGTGATCGGTCACACCAATTACTAGGATCGGTCACGCCAATTACAAATATCGATCATACCATCTTAGGTGATTACTTAGGATCAGTTACAATAATAAAATTCATACCAATATATAAGTTAGACACTGTGATTAGTTATACCAAGATACATAACAAGTTATGATCGGTTCTACTAACTCACACATATTGGTAATCCAAAGATATGCAATGAATAACAATACCAATAAGCCTAGCGATTTCCCTTTGGATTCATAAAACAAGTTCATGAATGTACTTCCTTTAAACAAATGTAAACATTGTTTCCTAGGATGAAATCTTCACCTTTACTCATACACATAATCACAATAGCATTCATACGATTATGTCGATGTCATAAATATACGAAGTTCAAAAGATAAGCGTTATACTTCGTATCCTAATTCCTTAACACTATGATCATGTGATCATGTCTTACTACTAGTGTATAATCATTCACAGCTTCGCAGTTATGTTTTCAATATAGCATGACTTGAAAGATATGTTAGGAATGAAACAGTTCAAGTCAAATATTACTAACCTCAAGAGGAAGGATGATGTCGTCATTGTAACTTGTTACTTCTTCACATTTTCAAGTCTTCGAGTAATACTTGTATGTCTCATAATCCTAGACTTTCTAGTCTAACCTATACGAAGTTGTCTCTAATTACATAATCAAGCGACTCTTAGATTAGTTTTGATTCACTAAAATATGACAACCAAACTTGACATACCAACGCTTGGTGGGTTCAATCGAGCTATGCTCTAACAATCTCCCCCTTTGTAGATTTTTGTGACAAAACTCTTAATACATATGGATAAACAAATTACAAAAATTCATTACACATACGCTTGATTCCAAGTTTCAACAGCACAATAACCTGCATATATTCAATCCATAAATGCCGCTGTTGACATTTGAATAACAAAGCTAATACTCCCCCTAAATGTAAGATAGGTAGATTTTTAATCTGAACATCTTTGTTATTCCCCTTTTGTAGTCAAGATAACTACAATAGCAATATGATATGTTGCTCCCTCTTAGTCTATTCTTTACTCTTTCGTTAGATATAACGTTTAAGCACAATTGTCCTTTCCTTAGTGATTACAAATCACTTGTTTACTCCATATATTTCTCCCCCCTTTTCTCACAAAATGACAAAGTTTCGAGCAAATAAAGGTCAAACCGAAAGGATCTTACAAATCTAAAAGACTTGTACAACCTATAAGAGTTAAGCACGAAGGTTTCACGTACCATTTTAGATAACCAATATCAAAACCAAAACTACAAGTAATTTGGTTTTAACATGTTATCAAGGAAACAATTGCCCGAAGCAATTTTCCCTAATAGTTTAACAAATTGACTAAGAAACTTAGTTCTCTTGCTAAACCTATTGCACAAATACAATTGCTTATTTCGATAAGACCAAAATAAAGATTAGAATTAACTTTATTTTTCTCATCAGGTTCTAATTATTCAGACAATAACTTAGACCTTTCACTTTAGACAAGACAAGTACTAGGTTAGTTAACTAGTATTTCTCGTCAAGGCATTCGATTAGACTTAAATAACCAAATCCTTCACTTTGATAAGTCTAACTAAGATCAGAATTAACTTAGTTTCTCTTATCTGGAATCGAATTTGCACTAAACAAATGATCCCGTATTTTGTTAAGCCATAAAAAATACATACAAACCACATAAATTGACTTGCACAATTATTTTTCTTAACCGGAAGCAATTGAAACAAACATAGACATTATAGCACCGTAATTGCACCGAAATTTCGCTAAGCCAAAAACAATTGATACCAAACAATAAAGAAGATATCAAACAATAGTTTTTCTTAACCGGAAACAATTGAATCACATACACACATCCATACACACATCATGGAATAAATATCAATTGTACCGAATTTTGTTAAGCAAAAGAAAAATATATGCAATAAAATCAAGCTTTTCTTAAACAGGAAAACGATTAACTAACAAATTCGTTGCCTCAGATTCCGCATCCTATTCTCCCCAGAAAAATATATCATTAAGCGCAAGTTCAAGTTAGAACTCTCCCCCATTATGTTGTCATTCTCCCGCAAGAACAAAAGAACAACAACAAGAGCAACCTTTACCAGAGAAAGGTTGAATCGGTTTTAACTAATGCGTGCCAATAGCAAAAATTGAAAACCCGAAACACATATGTTAATGTTAAACACAACTCATGTAAACACAAATTAATTCAACACATTGTGACTTTTTACATATGAGTCTCAATCGGAACTCCTTATGATCCTTTGACAAATCCTACCAACATGGGCTAGAACTTAATCCCGCTAAATTAAAAAGCCACACAAGCCATAAGGGTTCACATCATATGAGATCGAATATTAAGGTTACGAAAACCGAAATCAAACATCCCATAAATACATAACAATAATATAAAGCATTTAAGCACATGCTATGTAATCGGAAAAACTATCACAAGAAAAATTATAAAATAATAATTTTATTCATAAATAATAAATAGTTTTATTCAGAATTAGACCTTATACAATAATTGAAATAATCAAAAACTGATGTCTATTTTCTTTTAATTGCGAGTCTTGTGAAGATCGCTTTCGAATACTGGATTCAAATTCTTTGAGCACTTCCCTTTCCAGTAGAAGATTTGTTCATCTCAAGCAGTTGAGAATGAAGATCAGCTAATATCTCTTTTGAATCCTTTATAATTAGCTCATGGTGTCTTATGCAACTTCTAACAGTAAGAATTTGTTTTCTTAGAGAATCTTGAAGATTATCATGTTGAGAGACATCATGAGTTTCAGTTATAACCGATGCACATAGTGCTAAATCATCAAGGGATGATCCTTCCTTTACCGATTTCTCCATTGATGCAAGATGGTCTTCTTTCGGACAAGAAGAATAATATAAAATAAGAGAAAATAAAGGGGTGATATAGTTTGGTTTATGGAAACCGAATATATTTATCCCAAAAGTAAAATATATCGATTATCATTACCTAAAGAACAGATTTGTACATTCTGCCCAATTTTATGCCTCATCACAATCAGAATTTTGGGCAACAAGTAAGGATGCAATTTTCAACACAGTCTGTGTGTGTTGAAGTGAGGATTAATCTCACCATAGGTAACAAAGACATCCTTAGGATGATTTATAAACACAATAGGTTATGTTTCTTTGTGTTCTTCTTTCTCTTGTTATTGTAAGAGTCTACAACTTCCTTTTGAGATCTAATAAACTCATCAGCCTTCAAAATCTTTATGCCCTTGCGAAGTGCTTTGATAAAATTATTTTGTTGGAGATTTCCATGGAAGATTGCAGTGTGGTTATTTTCTCCACATAAAGAACTTAACATATTATCAGAAGATTTAGCTTCTGACCTCTTTGGTTTGTCAACAAATTTATCTTGCTCAGATTTTGCCTCTTGAGTTATATATGACAGGGATTTCATAAGGTTTTCAAGTTCTAGACTTAATCTTTGATTTTCCTTGATTCCCAACTCAAGTTTTTCCAAACAGTTCTTTAGGAGTTGATTAAACTCACACGATACATCACTGTTAGATTTGGCAGGAAGTGCATTACAGCTAGATATTCCTTCATAGGATTTTCCCTCCGGAATATCATCTAGAGTAGAGATATAATCCTTGTTGCACTTCTGAGCTTTTCTGCTAGAACAATGTTTTGCCATATGTCCGAATCTACGGCACTTGAAACATTGGATTTCTTCATTACCTTTTTCATGACAAAAAGATAACGTATCGGGATTAGATTTATCTCTCAATAAAACATCATTAATCCGTTATGTTAGGAGTACAATTGTTGAGTTAAGCTTTTTTTCAACAAGAATTTCATCCTCATGACAACGTTTCTCAGTCAGGTTTATACATACTTCTTTCGAAGATTGACTTGTATTAGCTGAGATATCATATCCAACATTTCTGTTCTTTAGCAGATTTTCTTTGTCAAAGATCTTTAACTTTCCTACAAGAGAGTTTCGAGAAAGTATAGAAAGATCATTGGCTTTTATTATGGCATGTTTCTTAGACTCGTATCTGGATGGTAACGATCTGAGAATCTTGAAATATGATTTAGCAATTAGATGTTAAAAGGTCCTTAACAATATTAGTTTTATGAATTAATTTGTAGATCAATTGAAAATTGCCCATACAAATGATCATATCACTTAGGAATGCTTCATACATCATAAGAGAGCATATGAACTTATTGATAATTTTACTCAGGGTAGGTTGGTGAACCAGTACGCAAACCATAGATATCTGAGACACAAAATACAGGAAGGCTGGAGAACCAGTTCGCAAACCGCAAGTTCAGTTGGGAATCAGTTCACCACCCCGGTTGGCGAACCGTGGTGAACTGAATTTTATAAGTTGGATAAATAGGATAACAGTTGGCGATCCTAGTTCACGAACCATGGTCAACTGAGTTCAGTAGTCTAGAAGGATTGGCGAGTCCGGTTCACGAACCGTTGCACCCTGACTCGTGAATAAGACCTACGGTTGGCAAACCGTTGTACCAACTGTCCCGACAATGTTTAACATATGCTTAAAGACTCATCATTTTAATATGTCCAACACTGCTAGACTCTCTTAAACACTTTTAAGACTTCACTGATCTCTTACATGCTTATATATGTGAATCATGATTAATTTTTTAGGTGTTTAAATGAACATCAAATAACTTTGAGTTCTTTGGCTAACTTGCTAAACCGAACAGTCCTTATACACGGTTCCATAACCGAACCTATGTGTATATTCTTCTATTGTATTTTGAAGACCTAAAGTGTTTGCTTGATTCTCAAGTTATCTTAGCTTGAATTCTAATCTAACCCTAGTCTTTGAAAACTATTAATAGAGCATCTTTGTCAACTGGGAAATTCAATCCCTGACACTTTGTGTCCTAGTTGATCTAGAGTCGTCCTCTATTGACATAGGTTTCCTCTGTGAAACGTTATTAGGTCTACGAGTAAAAGATTTCACTTTGGGGATTCGTGAAGCAATGTTCGACTATCTTTACCTTGATAGTTTGTGAATCCTGATATTGCTTTTCTGTTATCGAGGTTCTCATAATCTCTTTCAGGCAAGATTCTCTTCATCTCAGACTTTGTCATTCCTCAAGATAGATATCTGAAGACTGATCTTACTTGATCTTTCGAAGATTGTTCTTGAGAGGTGGTAAAATATAGGCTGCTCTTCGGGAGTCGTAAGTTCAGGATTTGTGAGGTTTGCTAGCTTTGTCTATTGCAAACAGATTTCCACACCTTGATCTTTGATCTAAACGAAAATCAAATAGGCTTATCTGTTAGAGGCAAATTGGTATCAAAAGTCTATACTTCGGATGAAGCAACAATTAGGTTGTAAAGGACGTCAGCTATGGGAATAAAGTGTGTCGAACTTTGTGAGGTTCAAGAGACGTAAGGAGCGCGACTGTGGCTGAATCGCTTAGAGGGTGGGTTCGGTCTCAACTACATTCCAGTCCGAAGTTTTATAATAGGTTGGTGTTTGTAGTGGCTTAATACAGTGTGGTATTCAATCTGGACGAGGTCCCGAGGTTTTTCTGCTATTGCGGTTTCCTCGTTAACAAAATTTATGGTGTCTTGTATTTTTCCTTTTTTGTATTATATTTTTACCTTTATAATCGGATTTACACAGGTTTGTACGTATTCAACCTAAGTAGATACGTCCGCTTAATTGTAATCAATTACAAAACTAGTTTCTTGTAGAATTTGTATCTTGAAAGATAGATGACAAGTTTAATCACTTGGCAGAATTCCAATTGAATTATTTGGATACGACTAGATTGATCTTGGATATTGATTTTTGAGATCGTCCAAGTACTCTTCTTAAGAATCAGGTTCCCGGACCTTGTGTCTATATACATACTGATTGAGTTGAGGTTGAGATATTAAATCTATAAACATATTGTCAAGGATCATTCAGTTGGTCTACTTGCTATTGTATTAAGGTTTGTCTATACACGTTGTCGAACGGAAAAGTTGGGTGTATTTGGTATTCCCTACGCTTTTAATTATATATCAGAGCAGGCTAACACTATTAGACCTAATAAGTATGTGTTTGTATCTGATTCATGCACCTGTAAATACGTACTAATAAAAATGACACCTACTGGTTTTGATTATGCCAAATGCTTGGGGTTTACCTAAAGGATAACTCTTAAGTTGATTCCTATGAATCCATAGGTAAAAATATGTCTTTAGATTCCAAAGATGTATTACCTAAGAAAGTCGATAAAAAACAAAACAAGATGAGGATTTGACTAAGATCATTGAGAATCAAGCTTCTCAGATAAAGGACCTCAAAGAGAAGTTCTCTTAGTGTACTTATGAACTCAATCAATCTCTGAAAAGAGAATGTGAGATGTTTGAAACAATCGATACTTTCACTGATGATATCAACAAACTCATTCAAGAATTAGAACTTACAAAAGAAAAAGCTGATATTCTTGAAGATACTGTCAGGGAAGTAGGTATTCGAGAAAAACTCGTGATTGAGACTCATAACACTGAGATCAATAAATTTTGTACTCTAAGGGACAAATCTGAGTCTGATGAGGAGCAGTGTAATTCTTTGAGAAAATAAATTAATGCCTTAAAGGATATATCTCATCAAACACCTGATATTGCTCATAATCAAGGACAAATTATTGTGTCGAGAAAGTCAGCCCTGCTCATACTGAGTGATGATTTAAAAAAAAAAAGCTTGTCCTATATCATGGTTCAAGGGATGCATCTGACTCTTTGATGATTCGTTCTCCTAAAGACAAAAAGGGACATCTACTGAATCAGCGCAATGTGCAATCCAATGAGTATAATTCATATGTCAGAACAATCATCAAAGGATTGTGTTTCAAGACTTGAGAATTCAAAATTGTCTTTTTTACAAAGGACTTTGCAACATATCACCTGTTGTATTGCTTCTCTCGAGTCTGGTGAGATTAAAAAGGATAATTTCAAACCACGACATTTGAAGAAAGCCTTTCCTACTCACAAAGTCACTGAATGTGGACAGGTAAGTCATATTAATATTGATGAAAGAATCTTTGTTCTTAGATCTTCCATTAACAGACTGAGACGTGGCATAAAAAGAGCAAAGCGTGATATTTCTTCAGGTAATCTTTTTTCATCTCTCCTTGTTAAAACTAACGTCAAGAGTTTAGGTATTTAAATTAAGATTGAAGCCAAAGATTTAGTTGTGGATAAGAAACTTGCTTATCCATGAGTAACTGAAAACGCGGGGGTATAACAACCACACCCAATATTTTGTTCGGCAATTTGTATGGACAAAACTCCAATATAATTCCGAGAGCACCAACTTAAAAGTGAGACTCAATCAAGAAAGATATCAAGGAGCTTTATCTCTTTCGCAATACAATCAGTAAATCAACTAGATAAAAATCTGTGAGACTGATTGATATGACAATAACTCGGATGTACCAAATACCAATGTCCGAGTATCAATCAAGTCATATCCAACAAACAAGGTCGGTTTTATCAACTATGATTGAACTACGAACAACCTGTGATATTTCAATTATATAAACGAATATAATGCGGAAAAGAAATAACATAGTCACCAGAAATTTTGTTAACGAGGAAACCAAAAATGCATAAAAACCCTGGGACCTAGTCCAGATTTGAGCACCACACTGTATTAAGCCGTTACAGACTCTAGCCTACTACAAGTTAACTTTGGACTGGAATGTCGTTGAGCCCTAACCAAGTCTCACACCGATTAAGGTACAGTCGCGTTCCTTTCGCCTCTTGAATCCCAGCAGGACTCTGCGCACTTGATTCCCTTAGCTGATCTCACCCATAACTAAGAGTTGCTACGACCAAAGTCGAAGACTTATAAACAAATTTGTCTCCCATAAGTCTATTCTGGTTGTTGTTTCCGTCTTTAGATAAAGATCAAGGTGTACAGGAAACTCAATTAATAATCCAGCCTTATACTCCCGAAGAGCAGCCTAGAAATATTAGTCACCTCACAATAACCTAACTGATTAGCAGAAGAAGTTATTGCGGAATCACAAGATTCTGAGACGAAGAACTGTTGTGATTACATTTTATATCTTGCCTATCGGAGATAAATCTGGAGAAAATCTTAGAGAAGATTAAACTCAACACGATAGAAAAAGTAAGATTAGAATACGCAACTACAGAGAAAATAGTTGGATCTAGCTTCACGAATCCCTAATGAAGTCTTCAAGTCGTTAACCTAATAATGGTTTTGGAAAACCTAGGTTAATGGAGAATCGACTCTAGTTTGCAACTAGGATACATGAGAGTGTCGGGATTAGGTTTCCCAGATGCTAGAGTTCTCCCTTATATAGTCTTTCAAATCAGGGTTGCTTACAATCAAAGCTAAGATAGCTTCGTAACAAAGCAATTGTTATCCACCGTTAGATGAACTCCTGATTTAAGATTCAAGCTAAGTCTGCTTAGAAAATATGCAATTAATCTTCACCGTTAGATGGTATTAGCTTGATACACACAAATGAAATATACTTATATTTAGATATGGATGAACCGTACCTAAACATGTATAACCGTTGGCTCAATAATAGTTAACCGAAGTTAGCCATATGAACACTTGTAGTTTAGCCATATTCATCTAACACTTCTAGATCAAATATGATGATCAATCAATCATGTAGATAATCAAATGAATCTAAATGTGTTTCAAAAGAGTTATTCAAATGTTCATCATTTCATAGAAATATATATGAACCATTTGAAACATATTCGGTTTGGTTTGTAATTGTACAAAGTACTTATACAAGAACCAATTCATGAACATAATGCCATGGTTTGCAAAACAAGTTCGCATACCTTATTTCATTAAAGTTCCAGGGACTTTAGTTCGCAAACTGAGTTCGCAAACGATCCTGAGTTCATGAGTATGAATTGTCATACTTACCGATTTTAGAACCTAACCACTGTGTTCGCAAACAGAGTACGCGAATAATAGTTCCGGACTTAGCCTAGTCTTAGCCGTTCGCAAACACTGTTTACAAACCAGAGTTCCAGACCTTTGACAGTTAAACCCGTTCGCAAACAAGAGTTCTGGACCTGAACTAGCATTCACAGTTCGCATACTGTATTATATCCAGATGTTGGTAGTAGTTCTCTCATTTAATCATTAAAACATCCTTAGAAGACAACAATGGTAATCTTACACATACCACTAGCTTCAAGTAATTTTCAAGTGATTAATAGATCAATACGAAACTTCCCAAGTTAACATCAAATGATTGTCTCACACAAATCATGTAAGATGTTCAAGGTAATTTTCACATGATCATCTTGACTTAATATTTAGTTTCCGACAAATGAATTTTCTACAACTAAACTCAACAAGTCGATGATGAAGTTTAGCTAAAGCTAAAAAGCTTCCAACATGTATTTCGAGAAATATATAAACAAGATAAACTCAGCTCGAAATTTCAAATGTGTATAATGTAAACGTCTATATAGCTATACGACTTGTTATCTTTAGAAGATAGAATAAAATAGACTTCTGAGTGATAGATAAGTTTTAGTTTCCACATACCTTTTGTTGATGCAGTTCCTCCAAGCTCTTTAGTAGATCTTCTTCTTCAATTGGTGAACGCCGTGAAGTCTAATGCTCAACACTTCTATCCTAATCCGAGACATAGCTATAAGTAGACTAGAAACCAAGTATATAGTTTTGATCAACTAAACTTGACAAACAAGCTTGAGATAGCAATACTTGTGAGTTCGACCGAGCAGTGCTCTAACAGTAACTTAATTCTTTTGTCTTATGCAATCTCTAGTTTTAGAGAATGCATAGTGAAGGGAAGTTTTGTTGTGATAAATATCAGAAGGTTGTATACAATTTAAATCCTATTGGGCTAAGAAACAGATGAAATCTTCTATGTGTTTCTGCTTAACAAACCCCTCTTGGTAAATGGTATTTCTTAGTTCCTATCACCCGGTCACGAACCATGACTTGTGGGTCCAGGTACGTTAACTTGTCTTGTTATACAAGATTCTGATTATGTTACGGACGAGAAATTTAGACTTCCGCCGGGCCGGGATTGACCCAACTGGCAAGTACAGATCTCCCATAACGTCACTCTAATGGAACATGATTACAATAGATTTTCTTAACAAATAAAAAACAAAAACATAAAAAAACAAACTAACTCTCAGATTAAAAACAAATCTTACCAACTTTAATTTAAACTAGTGTATAACCCGTGCTATGCACTGGGTCCAGTGGGAACTGCGGATTGGTGTGGCGGGGCTTCGCCCCGCACCCGTAGCCCAGATGCATCGTAACATCTTAAATCGAAAATGCATTTTGTTATTAGAAATACCAAATATTTGTAAATCCTGAACTTTGACATTTTGTTGTGAGCTTCTTAAAATATTTTATATAATCAGCTTTCTTTGTTAAACCTGGAGGTCCAAATGATATGCACATTATATTTCATCATTTGAAAATGACCACACATTATTTCACATATACTTATGTTCCCTTCTTCTATGATTATTCAGGACCGTCCATTATTTCATATATGTTTATGTTGTCTTCTTCTCTGATTATTCGACACTTCATCTTCACCAAATGTTAACATTAGACCACACTTTTTATGAAGTTGTATGGGTTCATTTAAATGACTATTTTCTTAATTTTATATAACCACGGTCCATGTAGACACCTCTTACAATTAGTATATAACATGTGCTATGCATTGGGTACGATCGGAATCACTCCCTTTGAGTGAGGTCGGGCTTCGCCCTGCACCCGCCCAAAAATGAAACTTTTTCAATCCTACCCACCTTTTTTTTTTGCTAAGAAACACACCTTAAATTAACTGAGAATGGAAATACAAACATCTGATAAGGGTTCCTTCCTTACAAAACTATCCAAAAAAAGGGGAAAGGAGACCCAATTATGCTTAATACAAAACTTCCTAGCCCGACATGCAAGCCGGTCTGCTAATCTATTTTTTTGAACGCTTAACAAAAACAACATTAAAATTACTACTATTCAAAAGCAAAGCCTTGCAGTCTTCCAACAGATCACTACATCTCCATTCTATATTTACACTATCTCCATTAACAAAATCCACTACCTGGAGACAATCGCTCACAAACAAGACTTTAGACAGATTCATCTCCTTCGCCCAGGAGATGGCCAAAGAAAGCGCAGTCGCCTCAGCACCAACTGCTTCAGAAATCAGTCCAAAGTCCGAACGAGAGCAAACTATTTTGCCTGCATTATCACATAGAATCATGCCCAACCCCATGTTAAAACTCTTAAAGGATCCATCTAAAAACATGATATAATCCACAACATTAACTTAAATTTTAATCTCTCTATTAACTGTCTTAACAGTCACATAAGGGGCAATGGAAGTATTGATCATTCTTTTAGCATCTAAAATAATTTTATCCATATTAATAGAAACTTTTTTGAAAACCACATCACATCTTGTCTTCCATATAAACCACATAATAATAGCTCCAATACTTGGCCAATTCACTGCAAAAGGAGACTACCCCAAATGACTATCAAACCAGCTGAGAAAGAAATCTTCAATCCAAGAAAAATCAGAATGAACAAGATGTTAAAGAGACATACCAAACCACACATGAGAAGCAATAGAACATTGAAAGAATAAATGAATCAGAGACTCCGTATCATTGTTGCACAAAGGACAAGTATCATCAATAGAAGGATTATAAAATCTAAGCAAAGTATTAACATGAAGCATTTGCGCAAAAATCTTCCACATGAAGAACTTAATTTTAGGAAGACAATCTAAAGACCTTCCAAAAAGAGGCATCTTCAACCGAAAAACTATCATTCATATACATCTTATAAGCCGATTTAATAGTAAACTTACCATTATTAGTATGAGCCCACATAACTTTATCTTTAAGCTGTAGATTAAACATAATAGTTCTAATCTTGATAACATCATTCGAAGAAAATAAAGAATTTAAAAGATTAATATTCCAGCAATGATTTTGCACATCAATAATCTCACTAACAAAAGTATAATCATTAAAATCAGGGTTAATAGACACAGGCGGAGACGAAGTACCAGATAACCAGATTGAGGACCAAATTCTAGTAGAATTACCATCATTTATTTTTATGACTATATTAGAATTGAGAAAAATTAAACTATTAACAATACCCTTCCAAATCCAATCCTACCTACCTACTTTAGAAATAATGTCTACCACATTATTCCCTTCCTTAGGAACACATAACATTTCCAAGATCTAAAATGTTGAAAATCAGAAATAACATCCCTAATAATATGATGATTCTGACAGTTTATGTTGAATTTGACCTTGGTAACAACATGTCAACATCCACTATAAGCTTCAAGTATGTTCCAAAGTTAAATAATACCAGCTTCAGTTGTTGTATCCTACTTCACGGATTCACATAGTGCTTGACCCTCAACATACTTAAATGACAACACAATGCTCCAGAAATGAAGAAGGGTTTTGCAACCTTTGCTCATTTGGCTTCATACACAAAATTCTGCAATATTAGTCCTATGCCTCCATCTTTAGAAAATTCATGGAATGACCCATCAGAAATTCGAAACTTCTTCCATAGGAAGTATTCATTTTAAGTTAATCCTATCTTGACCAAATATATGTCTACTTATGAATTGTACGATAATCTCGTATTTACAGTATATTATATCGTTAAAAAGTTTCATATCATCATGTTGTACCTATAACTTGCATTTAATGTAAAGAAAAGTTATTATTATGTTTTGATATTACGAAATTATGTTGATCCAAACGTAAGGGTAGAATTTATGCTCGAGTAGAAAACCAAATGTAAGTACGCATAACCGAGATGTAACAATCCTTAGTGTTGTGTTATCACCGAAATATCAAAATACATAGGTGGGTTTGTTGAAATGGATCCTTCCCCGTGCGCTCCCATAGATGGTGAAATTTCTTATTACCAAAAATAAAATAAAAATAGATGGTGAATTTATACTTGTATGGTTAAGGTGGATTAGGTTTACCTAAAGAAAAAAAACTGAGGGTTTCTTTGTTGATCACAGTGAAGGCACAACAGTTTCCACAGCAGTAAGACTTCAACGCAAGTGCTTAATTTTGGAACTGTCGAATATCGCAATTCTCAAACCTCATAATCCAAACCCGAACGGACCCTTCGCAAAAATATCAACCTGCGGCACCTTAGATTCCCAATAACCGAGAAAACAATGAATTCGTCCATAGAGATCCCAAGAGTCGCCGAATTGAAATGCATTCAGTTTTTTTTTATTCCGCCATGAGCCGATCACCGTGATTTTATTTTCTTGTTACCCATCTTTGAGACTACTGTTTTGGAAAGTGTACGCTTTGATGAGATAGAAACAATATTGCTATTCTTCCTTACCTTTTATTTATTTCTAAAGTTTCTCCGCTTACCAAAGCAGGTAGAATTTTATTATATGACACTTGTGCAGAAGATCCAAGCTATGGTCTCGAGCATTTGTGGTCTATACCCTCGTCCTTTTATAACACACAGTTCTGTCTTTGGAAATCCCTAATATACTAATATGCAAAGTGCATAACTGGAGAGTCGTTATAGCAAAAAAAAACAAAGTGTTTCCATTAACGACACTTACACATTGAAGTAATATTTGAGAGGGATGAGCTTGAAAACTGTGAAGTTGATACCATAGTGAGAAGATGGGGTACCTGAGTATTGTGGAGATACATAAGTTCACTCTATCCAACAGAACAATGTATGAGTTCCCCTTCTTTCCAATAAACTGATAACTTCATATTTCAGCAAATCCAAAACGATAAAAGCCCTAAAAGAAAATAGCTTGCTTTGCGTGATCCTGGAGTTTAGGTAATCTTAATTGAACAATAACTTCATATTTAACTGCTAAAGATATTGTTCAAATAAGATGTGACACAGATTGCGGAAAATAGGAAAGATCAATAGAGCAATTGTAGTCATCAATCAAAACACATTCGATCTTGTTGGTTGTATTAGCGAGAAGCTACAAACCAAATCCAGGTTCATAAGTTAAAGTCACAAATTCCCATAGCTCTTCCCAAGATTATCACGTTTTCTCATTCCAGCAACATAACAGTTTAGAAGGAAAATACAAAAATATTGTTATATATATTGTTGTATATAAAATGCACAAAAATATTATTGAAACACAATAGTGGATCAGCGGAATAGGGTAAGATAGGACCGGCAAGAACAAAGAACCACGTCATCATCCTTATAAGAAGGTTATAACTAATTGCTAATTAAAATACCTTTTATCAAATACCGCTTCTAATTCGTTGAATAAAATTATTTTATTTTTTTTTGAAAAAGGCAAGGTAGAATTAAAAAAAAAAAAGTGCCAAGATACATGAGGCGAACATAGAGCTTATACATCTGACTACTCTCTAAACAATATTTTCGAATCTAAAACGAAATCATCAAACTTGATGTTTTTAAATGAATCAACATTAACATACCAATTAAGCAATGTAAACTTTATATCTATAATAAGAGAGTTTAAGGTTTTCCTTCCTTGCTTGTTCGCTATTTGGATGTCATTTCTTTCCAACCTCACTGTACACCAAATAGCAAACGGAAGACAATATCTTAAAAACTCGGCTTTGGTTGTCATTTCTTTCCAACGACTCAGTCAAAGATACATGAGTCGAATAAAATCATTTTATGCTAGCTTCATGCTACCAATCTTATTGCACATGGTGTTAATTTTTATTGAGTTGCCTGCTAATGATCCTCTACGCATACAAAATGTTGTATGCTCCCTATCTATGGCATGGCACAATAAAATAAGATATCTTTTTAAATTATACCTTTTAATTTGTGAAGACCTCTATCATACCTGCATAACATAAAAAGTGTAGCAATATAAATAAAATGACACCATAGTGATTTTGTGAGTTATAGGGAGCACAAAGCCAAAATGAACAATCAAAGGACGGTATTTGGAGTTAGGAGGCAACCAATTTATCAAAGGCTGCCTTCACAGTATAACTAAAAGAAGACATTGTTGGCTCGGATCCACTAATTTCCACATGGCATTCATATATTCGGAGCGGCTCTGGCACATTCGGACATTCTTAATATATCACTCACTTAATAAACAAACAAAACTGTGCTTGAGATGTTGTAGATTAGTCACTTTTTAGTTTCATATGCTTTCTTTAATATAAGAGATGTTGAATATTTACAAATAGAGTATCTCATCTGGTTCTTTTATAAGCTTTGACTTGACAATGCGTAGAAGATGCTTCTGATTCACCCCGGCTTGGATGATGAATGTGTATCAACCTGTCCATTGCAAAACTCCCATTGAGGTGTACTCTTTTGAGTAACATATCATTTAATTCGACTACTGCACACCATGTCATACCATCTTCTCACCACAGCGGCAGCAGTAAGAGCTGTTATCGAACTTAATGTTCTTTCTGTTCTAAATTGCCGTGTACGCAAGAAACAGTGAACAAAAAACTATTACGTGTTACCTTACGGATGGTGGTAACGAATAACAATAACACATATTGATGCCAGTGTTATGAAAACCGGACCGGACAGGTCGGTAAGCCCGGTGAACCGGCGACCCAGTTACTTTTCCGGTCCAGTTGCACACTGACCCAATAACTTTGTCAAAAACCACTTTATTTTTTGTAACCCGGGCGATCCGACCAGTAACCCGCACGACCCAGTACTGTTTTAACTGGTTTGGCTCGAAAAGACAATTCATCAGGGAAAAAAAAATGTTTCTTCTTAATCTTCTCAAAAGAAAGAATCATGCGTTTTACTAGAAGTGATATATGAGAATCTTATTTGAAGATCCTAAAAACAAATCTATTATATAATCAATCTTCTTCATTCGCTTCAATTATATCAATGGAGATTTCTGCGGAAAAAATTATATCAATGGAGATCCCAGTAATTGGATAATCATCACATAACACACCCATTCTAATACAATAGGCTTATCTTCGTTAGATTAAAAATCCTCTAAACTAAAACCAAAAGAATCAAACATATCCTTTCTTGATCAAATCAAGGACAATGAAAAACAATAATGATAAAATAAGTAGTAAAAAAAATAAAAAACAAGATGATTCTTTATATGTGGATGCTCATCCTGAGATGTGATTGTATCAAAAAGAAAAGAAATAAACACGAGATGAAAACCAAAGGCCAGTGGATCTATGAAGCACGAATAGGCAGAGATGTAAAGAGGAAGAAAAAGACGGAGATTATGAGGATGTACATCTAGGTTCTTTTTCTTCAATGTGAGAGAGATACAGATTTTTGAGAGTCGACAGATTTTAGGAAACTATAGAAAAAGATAAAACATTGATTATTCTCTACTAAAAATTTAATAAGGGCAAGAACTGGTAGTAGTGTTTTAATGTTTTTGACTAACCAAGGATATACTTGGATTTGACCCAGTAAACCCGGGTTGAACCACTGGTCGAACCATATAACCCTTGACCCAGTAACTTTGTCGGTTCGTTGTCCGGACCGGTTTTCAGAACATTGAACTATACTAAAATTCTTTGCGGAAAAAAAAACGGAAAAGAAAAGAAGATTGAAAAATCTAAAACCGACCAATCTTTTTACTGGTTGGATAAAATTAGTCGGGGCCTGGCTCTTGAGTTATTTTGGAAAAACGAATAACAACAGTCCGTAATACTCTTTTGGAGTAACGACTAACAATCTAGGAAGGTAGATAGTGTAAATTTAGATAGTCCACAATTTCTTTTTGGGGCGTATACAATAAGATGGAAAACCAGGACCAACACTTGAGTGTTGTTGTTGTATAAGACTTTGAAAATCTTGCAACGTGTGGCTCCGCCTTGGGCTTCAAGGGTACCAATACCTACAGGTATCTGTATATTGGTCTACCTTGGAAATGATGAGAGTTAACTTTACGGTCTTGCATGTGCTTATCACTTTCCAGCTACAGCTTTTTCCAAGTGGGAGTTTTCCAAACTGCCCATTCTTAATCTACAACTTGCGGGCACCAGTTACTGGGACTAAACCCGCGAGAAAAGTAAATTGGATGCGTTATCCAATATAAGTAAATTGGACAACATAGTTTCATAACAGCATGGTTTACGTGTCTTATTTAGTGAGTAGCTAGGCGTAATATATCTCTGTATGCACAACGGACAGACGGATATATATTTCCCCAACTCATACTCCCAGCTGCCGGATGGCCGAAATCAAGGATCGTCAACCTCTTCAATTGGTTTCTGTTGTATTGTTTGTTTTTACATTTAGAGTATAGCTAACATCCCCACGTGTTAATTTCAAATCAGGGATTTCCGTCTTTTATAAGCAAATAGCCTACTACCATTCCAACAGAAGGTGACAATTAGGTATATGAATCCGATTTCCGAAGGCTACATGTTGATGCCACTTGCTACCTAAAATAGATAGGGACACGTTTTATTATCCAAAATAGCTCGTGCTTTACGAAGATGATTACTATTTGTATCTTCCACCCTTAATTAATTTTCCATCTTTCACTTTTCAAAACCGCATTTTAACTTGTGCACATATATATTCCACCTGCAAAACAAAATAACTTAGTCATAGAAGCCCATCAAGATGTAGCATTACACAGCAGACAACTGCTTATTCTACAAAACCTCTGACACCTATAAACTACCCCCAAAATGTATACTGAAATCATTGGCGGAACCAGGTTTTGAAAATAGGGGGGGCTAAAAAAAAAAATTTGTCATACCCAAGTCGATGTGGAAACAGAAGAAAAATGTGCTCTATGGACTGCGCTTCCGAACAACAAAACTTCCATAAATTGTTAGTAACATTAATTCATCGAGCTTGCAGAATCGTAACAGTCGTCTATGATATGAATCCAAACTATCGTTGCATTGAGAAGAAGTGGAGTGTTCTAACAGATGTGAATAGCATGTCTTAAGATATCCTATTCACATAAAAACTATTGGAAGCACTAAAATACGAGACACTATCAAAACCGTACAAAGGGAAGGACACATAACAAGTTGTTTCAAGAAGCCTCTTTCTTTGCGAACTACAGGACCAGTTGCCATCCAGCACGATAACATTTGTTCCCAGACTTTTTGTAAACATATGGGTACTCCGTACTCATGCTTTAAAACCAGATCACCCTTCCACTTGTCATACCTAAAAAGAATAACATTTTCATTCCAAATAATGCAAGTGTCATTGTCGACCATGAAATGCTAACGAAAGCGATAAATGGGGAGAACATCTATGTCTTCCCACATTGCAGTATGTATCTCAGTTGAGGGATCCTATCAGGAAGGCGCTGAACTTTTAGCTCCATGCTTTAGCTAAGAAATCTGCGTAAGCGTTACCTCCCCGTAAATGTGAGAAAACCAAAAAATTTAAGAAAAGCAAGTTCTCGAAAGTCGTTCACATAAACCCTTTAACCTGATTATCCATTTCCCCAAATAATATTTTTTATGGTGGCTTGTTGTAGTGGTGTGAAAGAGCCATTGAATCTTATTGGTTGAGACACCACCAGACCCTCTTCAGTGGTACACAAGCCTACTATATACTTGCAAAATCCACATGAAGTGGTACCAGACCCTCTTCAGTGGTACCTCCGCCTATAAACAACATCTCTGCTATCCAAAAGTGTACATCTATAACAAAAATCCAAAAGTCAAGAGGCCACAACTGTAACCCGAGCATAGATCATCATTCAGCATCCCTGAAACACCCTAACACAGGACATTTTGTAAGAAAAACAACCCATTATTTGAAAAGTTGTTCAAATTTACTGCATACAATCCTTCCCAAGAAAAAAAACCTTAAGCGCGGAGAGAACAAAAAACAAATCTGATGCTTCCAAGTTACGCTAGCTGGTTCTTTAATACAATACAGCTTAGCATTAGGAAGCAACTGTATTTACGGAGAGAACAAAAAACAAATTTACTTCCAAGAAAATTTACTACATACAATCCTTCCCAAGAAAAAAAACCTTAAGCGCGGAGAGAACAAAAAACAAATCTGATGCTTCCAAGTTACGCTAGCCGGTTCTTTAATACAATACATCTTAGCATTAGGAAGCAACTGTATTTACGGAAACAATTGGTATTAAGAAACGTTCTATGCCTTCGCTGAAATATTAATGGAAGCGTACCAAAATCAGGAAACAATGACTATCTATACAATGGACTATCTACAATTCTTGCGAATTTTCACCATTAAGTGAGCAAAACAAAAACCGTTATTAGCTCCGATTTTCACAATGGCTATCAGCTTTACTCATAAAACCCCATATGAGTGACTCAACAGAAAAAAAAAACAATTCAAATTGGTTTCTATTGATTGCTTGTCGTAATTCTAATTGATTAGGTTTGCATACGAAGTTTCAGAAGAGAGAAGTCGATAAAGGGGAGAGTGGTGTACACAGAAAAAATTAACACCAATGAAAGACCATTTTGAGCTAAAATGCAAAAATCTAAAATCAACAGATTTTAAGCTACTTCTGATGGATTTCGTCTGTATGGCCCGGAGCAAAAGAAGCAACACCAGTAGGATTAAATGATCTTACACACATATCAGACACCAAAATCCTATAAGCGGCATAAAACAAATGGGACTTTAGTTTTGCTCAAATGCCTTGTACAGACTCGCCTTATCACATATGTCCAGCCAGGTTTGTAAGATGTTGCATCATTTTTGTCTGTAATGTATTTCGGTGGTCTAAGGATCTAGCTTAAGTCCTGGGATTCACAAATAAAACTTAGTTCATGGAGATTCAGCCAAGGTCATCACCACATAAAATGGTAAGAAAAAATAATTCTTTTGTTTGCTAAAACCCCATTCATGATGCATTCCCTTATTTTTGCTGTATTCTGCACCATGGGGTTGTCAACGGTACTTAGGAACAGTACATTAACTGTTACTGCATGATCAATACTTTACTCCACAACTCACGGAAAATGGATAAAAAAGAAAAAGATTAGATAGGAGTTACCGCATATCATGACCATCTATACTGATTCCGCTACTAACACAAAAAAGAAAAAGACATCAACACCTGCAGCAAATTCACAAAGAGAAACATGAATAAGTTTAAAAACCACAATTGTAAGTAAAATCAGTGAAAAACAAAACCATGTAGTAAAAATTAAGACAAACATATAAAATCAAAATCAAATTAAACAACAAAATAATATAGTACAAAAATTAAGCAAATGTACAAATCAAAATCAAATTGAACAGATAAAAATTAAGCAAACCCTTTGGTTCATAGAGCTGAATAATTAAAAGAGAATGACATTAGCAACCAATGAAAAAAATCAATAATCAAAAATCATTCCAAGAGATACCTGGTATTTTAACGAAGCCTACACAGTCGCAATAAGTTTCGGCTGCTGAAATAAATAAGCTCAGAGTTATCGAGATGCATTTGAAGTTTTGAACATAAAAACTGCATGGATGTATGAATGCAACACAACATATATATTTTAAACTGACGAATCCATAAAAATACCCAAAAAAAAAATCCAAAAAAAAAAAAATCCATTCATACGATTAACATTAAATTGGGTGATGAACAACCGATGAAACCTAAAAACTAATGAGAACCCAATCATGACCAACCTATTCTCACTTCCAATATCTAAAAATTAGTTAATCAATAACAAAATAAAACATGTGTGCAAACGAAATCAGAAAAAATAAGTAAACCTATTAATCAGATAGAACCTGTCAGTGATCACCCTATCGTACCCTACAATATCAAAAAAGAGAGTAAATCAACACATTAAATCGCTATGCAGCTGAAGAGAATTATACCTTGCGTGAAGATTAGGGTTTTAGAAGAAGAGATGAAGAGAGGCCATTAGGGTTTTAGAGAGAAGCAAGAAGAATGGCGCTAAAAGAGCTGCACCTTCTGGTTGTACAAAAGCTTATATATTGATGTGGAAGAGCCGTTTTAGCCGCCAGATCCCATGAAAATACCATACTTTTGTCGCTTGAATTCAGCATAAATCTTAAAAGTTAAAACGGAAATTATCGATATTCAAAGTAAAAATTCATGAATATGAATGGTAAGTATCTGCATCAGATTTGTTTCTCAAAGTACATTTCACAGAAATGGTAAGTACGTACCTTAATTTAGGAGTCTCAAATTTATTTCTCACGAAAATCTTCGGTCTCATTTTATATGGAAATTTTCGATTTTTTCCAACGATTTTCGTTTTTTTAGTATCCGTCATCTATTTTAGTTGCAGCCGGTCTGGATTTTATTAAAATCTTGTAAACATGGGGTAAGAAAATCTCAACCCTACCGGCCAATACGGAGCATTAGATCATATCAATCATATTACAAATTAACGGCCACGAAATGTAGGGGGTATAACTTGTTTTTTCAGCCAATCAGGAGCGAGGGTTTCGTTGACCGGCCAATGGGAGGGGAGGTTAGCGCAACTCTCGACGTGGTGTGAGAGATGGCCATGGGGTTTTTAGGTTGTTGATAGTGACATCAAGGATGTTTCGTAAGCATATAAAGAAAGCCTATGTAAGAAAAGGGTTTATAAGAAAAGGGTATTGTGTCATAACTTGTTTAAAAAATAGGAACATAAAAATGAAGATATGGAACAACCAAGATCTGCATAAGATAGGCTCTCCAGAACCTATTGATCCACAGATGGCAGCGAAATGGAGGAAATATGCTAGAGTCAGAGTTTGCTTGGACATTACAAGACCGATACCAAAAGATATGGTGATTACGTTGAAAACAAAGAAGAAAATAACGATCACATTCAGGTATGAGAAACTTCCAAGATTATGCTTCTATTGTGGATTCTTTGGGCATGTGATGAAACAATGTCCACACCTATCAAAAAAAATAGCGGAAGATCAATCATTATCCACAGAGGAGATTGCCATTAAGATGCTTGACAAGTCTATGGCTAGATACACAGAAGAGATTCGTGCTTTCTACAAAGAAGATCCAGGGGCATTCAAACCTAGTTCGAACAGAGCAACCATGAGGAAAGAATCAGAGATATCTCAGCAGCCGTCGACTCGTGCTGTAGGAATGAACGATCAGATGGAAGCCATGAGGCGGGTCCAGCTGAATTTGGCTGCTTTACAGGTTGGAGAATCAAATGGCCAGAATGGTACCAACAGCTTATCTCTGTAATCCAACGACTTGGAGGATACCAATACAGCTGACATAGTAAAAGGGAAAGGTAGTGTATCTGAGAAAACTGCTTCACATAAAGCAAGAGGTGGAGAAGATGCCAGCACAAAAGTGTTAGATGGTACAGGGGGAGATATAGCCAAAACAGGGGGTAGTAGTGCTATCATCACAACAACCTGTGTACAAAACAAACTCGACTCTGCAAAGGTTGTTGGGGGAGCAAATGTCAGAAAAGAGTCGTTGGCTGATCCAAGAAAGCCACATGTGAGGAAAGCTAAAGATCCAAACAATTCTTTTCTGCCAGCAACCAATATTACCTTTGTTAGTAAGTTATCTCAACCCAATGCTTGTAACGTTAGGAATTCTTGTTTACCTCCATTAACTTTAGAAAAAGAAGTTACAGTAGTAAATCAGTGTCATTGTAACCCAAATCCACCAGGTGTGAAACCTTTACCCATACCTGAAGATTTTTCAACCCTCAAAACTTCATCCCCCGATTCAAAATACCCAATCATTCAATCTACCCAATCTAAACCTAATTCTCAAAACTCGGATACTGAAGAGAATCCATCATCTTCATCTACGTCTCAATCAGAGCCTTATCAAAACAAAAAGAAGAATAGAGGGTGGAAACGATCAGCCAGAGCTTTAACTGAGAAACAACAAAAGTGCTATGACGAAGGATATTCTAGTGGCTCAAAGAGAACAGCTTGTCCGATGGACATTGATGTTCCTACCAAGAAGCTTATTCAATCAATCTCTCCAAAAATGGGTATGGTGGCTGCCCAAAATCAGCCACAAAATCGATGTTAATTCTCTCTTGGAACTGTCAAAGATTGAGAAACAACTTGACAGTCCGTAATCTGAAGGCGTTTCTCAGGGCGTGCAAACCTCAAATTGCATTTCTTACTGAAACTTTAATTGGTGAGTCAAATTCTCATAAATTTTTTAATTCGTTAGGGTATGATAACTTCAATTATGTTCCTGCGATTGGTAAAAGTGGTGGTAACGTAATACTATGGAATAATGATGCGGATTTGAAGGTGATAAAGGCTGATAAAAATGTGGTGCATTGTAGAATTCACAGTATGCTTAGAGATACTTAGGATCTTTTATGTGTCTATGGACCCCCTCAACACCATCTTATAAACAAATTTTGGGCTAATCTCTCAACTTATGCTGCTAAAATCCCTAAACCATGGTGTATTTTGGGTGATCTTAATGCTATTAACAATATATCTGAGAAGCATGGAGGTAGTCAGAAGATGAATCCAGCAAACTCTGAGTTCAAGAATTTCATCCATAGTAGAGGGCTGATTGATATGGGCTTTATAGGTCCAGCTTTTACTTAGAGTAATGGAGCTACTGTGGGGGAACCTATCTTTGAAAGGCTAGATAGAGCTCTTTGTACTCCAGATTGGATGTTCATGTTTCAAAAAAATGGTGTGCTACACCTTCCAAGGATCAGCATTGACCATGCTCCAATTTTGATCAATACTGATAGAATTAACAAAAGAAAGAGGAAATTCTCTAGCAAGTTTGAATATTTTTGGGTTGAACACCCTGAATTTAATGAAGTGGTTCATAATTCCTGGACTTCTAATTCTTTGAGTATTGTTGAGAAACTAGATAATGTGGGGAGAGACTTGAACAAATGGAGTAAGAAAGAATTTGGGAATATCTTCAGAGCCGTTGAAGAATCAAAGTAACAACTTCTTAGAGTGCAGATGGACTCTCATATTAGAGACACAAGACAAGAGGAGAAAGATTTATGTCAAAAAATTGATTACCTTAACCTTCTACATCAGAGATACTTCGAAGAAAGAGGAAAAATCATATTGAAGCTGTTAAATCTGCTAATGGTAGTTGGATCACCGATAACTCTGAGGTGATAAATTACCTTGTTAGCCATTTTACCAACCTGTTCAAGAGAGATCCTGATGAAGATAATCACCCAATTCAATTCCAAGCTGCTACAAAGATCAACATATCTCAAAACAACAATATCTCTAGAGCGCCTACTAATGAAGAAGTTTGGAACACCATTAAGAGGATGAAAAGCTTGAAATCCTCTGGACCGGATGGCATGCCTGCTCTCTTCTACAAAAGATGTTGGGAGTTTATCGGAGAGGATGTTATCCACACTATCAAGAATTGCTTCAATACTGCCACCTTACCCCCAGGTTTGAATCACACCAACATAGTTTTAATTCCTAAGATAAAAAAACCCGATGGTTCCCTCGACTATAGGCCAATTGCTCTAACAAACGTATTATATAAAGTCATCACTAAGATTATTGCCCAAAGGTTAAAACCTTATTTAGACGACTTAGTTGATAAAGCCCAGTCTGCATTCATCCCAGGGAGAGATATTGTTGATAATATTATAATAGCGAAGGAAATCCTCCACTCCATGGCTCACTCTAGATCAATTATTGGAGCTTTTGCTCTAAAATTAGATATCAATAAGGCTTACGATGAGATAAGCTGGAGATTTCTCAGTCATTGTCTTAGGAGTTTCGGCATAGTTGGAAAAACTCATGAACTGATCATGAAATGCATATCTTCTCCTTCTTTCTCTTTAGTAGTTAATGGTCAGGCGGAGGGCTTCTTTGTAAGCGAAAGAGGGTTGAGACAAGGGTGTCCCTTGTCCCCCTACTTATATATTCTTTGTTCCCAGGGGCTCTCCTGGTTGATGAGAACTATGGAAGAAAACGCTCTGTACAATGGATATAGAATTTGTAAAAATGCACCTCCTATCTCTCACCTTATGTTCGCAGATGATCTTCTGTTGTTTTGTACTCTCGACAATAAAATAGTGCAGACTATGACGAATATTCTACATACCTATGTTGGTTGGTCTGGGCAAAAGGCAAATATGCAAAAATCTGTCGTTCTCTTTAGCAAGGGAGTTACTGAAGATAAAAGAATTGAAGTGGCTAGAAATCTGGGAGTCAAGCAAATGGAGATTAGTGACAAATATCTTGGTCACCAACTCTTAAAACCGGGCCACCAATCTGCAACATATGAGTTCCTAAACGACAAGTTTGATGTTAAACTGGCAGGGTGGAAGGGAACTCACTTTACACATGTAGAGAGGACACTCATGATCAAGCATGTGCTAGCACTAATCCCACCGTACTACATGGCTACCTCTCTTATTCCAAAAAAGAACCTGGCAATGATGACGAGAACGATGAGAAACTTTTGGTAGGGCCATTCGAGAAACACTAAGAAGATGCACTTCATTAACTGGGACCAGCTGGAAATCTCAAAAGAGCAAGGAGGTTTAGGTATCAGACCTCTGCAGAATTTAAATAAGGCAATGATTGCCAAATTGGTTTGGAAATTTCTCGCAGACCCTGAGTGCCCATGGGCCAAACTTATGCAAGCTAAATATATGAAGACGGGTACTTTATGGGAAACAAAAAAACCAGCTGTCTGTTCCTCTACATGGAGTGTTATGTTGAAATGCAGAGATGAGATGCGAAATGAATGTTGCTGTAAGGTTGGTAATGGAGCAAACATCAACATTTGGGCTGATCCATGGGTTCCTAATCTTCCAATGAAAGCTCCTACTCGCAACAGTAATGTCCCAACTGATATAAGTAAAGTGGAAGATCTGATAATCCCAGATGAACACAGATGGAATGAAGAAAAGCTGCAGTAGCATTTCACCCAGTCTGAAGTCACAAAGATTATGGAGATTCATCTTTCATCAACTGCACCCAACTCAAGGGACAAACTGTTATGGATACCTCATCCCACAGGTGATTTATCGGCCAAATCCTACCTCTGCATGTTAGCTGGCAGACAACCATCTACATCTACTAGGTCTGACTTCCCATGGAAGAGGTTATGGAAGCTAAAAAGAATTGCCCCTAAAATCCAGATGTTCATTTAGAGAATTCTGAAGAATGGATTAGTTGTTGCAAATAACATGCAGAAACACATCAATGGGATAAACAGTGATTGCAGACTATGTAACAACGAAATCAAAACAGTCGATCATCTCTTCATTTACTGTAAGGCAACACAGGCGGCTCCATTTGCTTCTCCCATGAATCTCAGGACTGGGCTGAGACCAACTGATACTGTTCAAGATTGTATTTGAAGCTTTCTTAAGGAAGGTGGTGATTACTCTAAAATGAGAATGGGAGCTTGTATGTTCTGGGCAATTTGGAAAACCAGAAACAATATCATTTTCAATAGGGGTAAGTTTGATATACATGCCATCATCAAAAAAGCAATGTACTGGTATAATCTAGAAGTTAACTTGGTTGAGTCCAACTCTATGCTCCCTGAAGCTGTGTTTTTAGAATCTCAAAAGAACGTGTGGGAACCTCCTAAAGCCAACACAATCAAGATCAATTTCGATGAGGCTGCTGGAATTAAAGGCTTTGCGTGTGGTGCTATTGCAAGAGATTACAAGGCAAGGTTCCAAGGTTGTCAGAGTCGTGAGCTTATCTCAATACTGCAGTGGAGGCAGAGGCATATGGGGCTTTATTAGGTACAAAATTGGCAGTCAGAAAGGGATGGAGAGATGTTGTGATCGAAGGAGATGCGCTAAACATAATCAACACGCTAAAGTACCCACACCTCCCGTACCCATGGCGCATCCAGTACACAGTTAGCAGAATCAGGGAATGCCTACACAGATTTAACTCCTTTGAGTTCAGTTTCGTCAAAAAGGAGGCCAATAATGTGGCTCACTCCTTAGCTGCTCACGGAGTTTCAACCCACACACACACAAAAAAAAAAAAAAAAAAAGATCTGGACAAACAGAATTACTCCAACAATACTTTTCGTTCATAAAATATATTTTTTACTGTACAAAACTAACTCCCATTTACAAAGGTATTTGAGTACTTAAAACAGGGGAAATTCAATCAAACTATTGACCAACATCCCCAATACGCTCCCATGACAATCCCAAATTGACCTATTAAAACAAGGTATTTGTATAAGGACAACGAAATACCACCTTCGCGTCCCTTGCTTCCTTTTGCAGCTTAATGCATCAAGTTAAATCCTATCTCTCTAGGTAAAGCAAAACAAAACGAGTGAGCCACAACCCAACAGGGGTACAACGGAAATCTAATACCACGAGATTTATAATCCAAACACCATAAATAAGAGCAACAATGAAAACATCAAAACCGAAGTATGTTGTTCAGAGACAAATGTAAAACAATAATTCTCAAATATTTGTAAGCTGCCATTTAATTTAAATTCAGATAAAAATTACTCTACTATTTACTAGGCGAGTGCCAACATCAGGGTAGTCCGATAACAGCCACCGTTATCGAACAAACGGTCTTCCGGGTTGCCATCCGTAGGTGGGGAGCCAATAAAGGCCTATAGTAGAGTTCTCTAGTATCCAAATCCAGTTGTCACAACGGAACATCAAAAACCAAGTTCTTAAGAACCTCGTAAATCTATAATTGAAAACTACTTAAATATAAGCGTCGGCAGCAGTCTCAAAACCCTTACCAGAACACATTTTCGGGAGCGTAATATAAGCTTGTAAATCCAGGAAGTGGGCAAATCCTCAAGCAATGTAACAAACTCTAATTATTGGAACTCAATAGCTCAATCAAAATTAGCCATAGGTAGCAAAACAACACTTACCAAAATGGCAAACCATAAGCACGTAATTAAGTTCGAAGTACAGTTCCAATAACAAAAGTGAAAACAATTACTTATAAAAGGAGATATAAATTTCTAGCCAAAGTAGATGGTGATACAGCTAGTAATTATGCAAGTATATATTATATTTTCATACCATGGAAATGTGACAAGAATTTGAAATAGCAAGAGCACACAACGCAAATCGTAAAATCTGAGAAGGTCCAGATATTTCAGTTTTGACAACTCGTAATCAGAAATTCGTAGAAAATTCATTTGACAACGAAATTCATCAAACTCGGTCTCATTGGAAAGATGAAAACACCCTTTTTAACATAAAAATAATGGGGAGAGGTAAGAAGGTTTATAGCTTTGTCAAAATGTCTCGACAAAACAGGACAGCAATTACATTTTCAGAAAATGCAGTTTTGATAGTCTATAATCAACAATTCGTATAAAATTCGTCACCCAACGGAATTCAAAAAATTATGTATCATTGGAAATCTGAGGAAACGCACTTTAGAATAAAAATGATAATCAAAGGTACAAAGTTTCATAGCTATGCCGAAAATTCTCTACCACACAGGTCAGTAGCACCAAGTTCAGAAATTTCCAGTTTCGTAAGTTTCCAATCGAAAATTCGAATAAAATTCATTAAGTGATGGATTTCATCAAATTTGGTCTTGTTGAAAAGCTGAGGAAAGCCTCTATAATAAAAATATTATAAACAAAGTAATAAGGTGCATAGCTATATCGAAAAGTCCCAATAGAACAAGACCAAAAATCACGTTTTCATAGATTTATGGTTCTTTTCACAAACACGTGATAAGAAATCTTTGAAACTCAATTGGGGATTTGCATTTTCGTGAAAATCAGAACTTAAATAAATTCAAACCATCCCTAATCATATAGGAAGAAATAAGGACCTTCTTATATTGTAAATCTTACAAACATATCCAAAAACCAACACCAAATCATGGATTTTGAACAAAGTTAGGGCAAGTTTCAACCACACTACTTTGAATAGTTATCTCTCAATTTATAAGAAATACTTCAACAATTTCGGAGTAGAATAAAGTTTTTTTTTTTAAAGAAGGTTATATTGAGAAAAAAAATAGTGTACAAAAATACAGCTTAGGAACAATTCAACAACACACTAGATATGTAAAATTGTATCCCAATGAAAGACTACTTGGTTTACAGAAAAATCCCTAAAGAAATTCTCATTAGAAAACCTAAGCATAATAGCTTATTTAATCACCAAAACTAGCTCATCAACATCCATATCTCTTCCTCCAAAAGCTTTGTTGCCCCTCTCCTTCCACAGGTGCCACATAACTGCATATAACACCTTCCACCAAACAGCTCTACACCTTCCATTAAGATTATTAAGCCTCCATGATTCAAAATGACTTTTTACTGAGTTGGAAGTAACCCAGGACACCTTAAAAGCATTTATAAAATACTTTCATACTTCAGTTGCATAAAAACAGCAAACAAATAAATGATCTGTTATGTCCTCTGTGCTTCTACAAAAGAAACATTTATCATCCTGCACTTCTACACCCCTATGCTTAAGCATACTTCTAGTTGTCTAAGAATCATGAAAATTTTCCCAGAGCATAAAGCTTACCTTAGGTGGTATATTCTTCTTCCACAGAACTTTTTCAAACTCCCAATCTGAGACATCTTCCACCTGCCAATCATAGCATTTCTTCATTATGAGACCTCCCATAATGTCAATATCATCTTCATCTTCATTTAAACTGTGAACTGGCCCCAGTTCATTGCATAACAAATCCCATTTCATATGTTCTTGTTGATTTAATCTTCTTCTAGTCTGACACAACAGCCTCCCAAAGTAGAATAAAGTTATTGGTAAAGAAACACAACCCATTTTTATTTTGCTAGAAACAAGCTTTATAAAGAAGAAGAATCAAATTTAAGAATTAGAAATCAATTCGCATAATTTGAAGATTAAATCAATACATGTGAGAAAACCCCCTACCTCAATCGTTCATTCCATTGCGAGAATACCCATTTGCATCCTTGTTCTTGAAACTTCAAATCATTCAACACAACTTTAGTTAAAATACTGTGGAACCATTTTGGTAAAAAAGAAATTACGATTCGAAATTAAGAAAATAGTTCGTTACCTCCATACTAATTCACTTCAAGGATCTAAAACAACAATTGATTAATGATTTTCCTTCCCCCACTAACTGATTCACCGGGGTTTTGGAGTTAAGGGAAAAGAAGAAATTTAGAGAGAAGGGACGAATACAAAGAATGAAAAGAAAATTCAAAATTTCACAACTTTAAGAGAGCTCTTGAAAATAGACTCGAAGAGAACTTATCTCCTCTCTTATGGCGATTTTCTCTGCAAATCTCAGCCTTCTAATTGTTTTATCCCTTGGTGATCGAATCTTTTTAGGAGTGTGCTAACTGAACTTCACCGCCGTCCAAGGACAGATCTTTGATCCTTCCCCTTGGGGTCGTGATTTTTTGGTTAGTGGAGATTTCTTTCTGCCTATGTTAGAGTTTTGTTTTTCACTTTCATTATGTTTTTTTCTTCCTCCATTATTCTTCAATCCAAATCGTTTGATTTCTCGTGGGATTCTAAAGGAAAATCTAGGGATCTTAGCGTTTTGGAGAGATACAAAGGTGTTAGTAACTGGATTTTGATCCCTGGATCTGCAGTTCTTTGGATGCATGAGGTAACTTTAGAAGCCATCAATTGGTTAACAAAAAAACCTCTCAAATGGACTTATAGATTTGATCAAGTAGTCATTTTGGTCGAGATGCTTTCGAATAAGTTTTGATCTTTTCTTAAAGTTTCAAGGTTTGATCCTTCGACTGACTCTAGACAAAGATTTGTTTGTATCCCATCAGGAGATGGTGGTACAATCTGGAAATCATTATGGGTTTTGGTTTTGCCATCTAAAAAACAAGAGATTTCCTATTCACAAGGGATTGATGACTTCCCATCTCTTGACTCAAATATAAGTCACTGGCAGATGACACCATTAGGGGAGTTTGGTATAGCGGTAGAGGTTCTTAACTTTAATTCTGGATGACGTAAGATATCATTGGGTTTGATGAAGAAATTTCATTGGACTGGTAAATTAAATCTGCGTTGTATCAATGGCAAGATAACTTTCTTCAATGCTAGGTCAAAAGATGTTTACGATTACTTCAGAGAGGAGAAGATTGTCAGTATTGGTAAATCTAAAATCTCTCTAAGGCAATGGAGAACTGAAGACGCCCTTATTAACAAGTCTTCTATTTATGATGATGAACACTGGTTAGGTATTCGTGGTCTTCCATTACATATGTGGAGCTCACAAACTTTTCACACAATTGTTCGTTCATGGGGAAAATTGGTAGATATACATAAATCTACTATTAATTTTGACAAGCTTAATTGTTGCAAGATCAAAGTAGCTGCTGAGCTCGGTAGAATCCCTGTACCTATTAATTTTAATGGTTACTAGTTAAGCTTAGAGTGGCTTCAAGATAATTTAGATGTTGATCAAAAATATCACCATGATCATCATAAACTCAGATCTTTGGTGGTCAGGATGGAGGAGAGTCAGTCCAACGGATCTTCTCAGTCAAAAATTTCCTCCCATGAATCAAGCTCGTCCGACCCGCATTCAGTATCTGCCAAGGCTAACTTCTCGCCGAAAATTTTGGATTATTCAAATTCAAAATTTTCCTCCACGTCAAATTCGGCGGTAAGGAATTTAAATAAGGTATGGAGGAAAATTTCTGAAAAACAGATAAGGGATAACCAACACAAGTCAAATTCATCAAACAATGAAATTACTGGTGAAATTTGTATCCCTTGGGTCACAGTACGTAAGAAAAAGTCGGTTAAATGATCGGGTCGCTATATGCGCCAGATAGGGAGAGTGTTACCTACGGGTATCAGCTCTACCATTTTGATGGGAACTTCTGCTCATGATCCGAACCATATAGATGGACTGGAACACGATATGGGCCAAAATCCGATAGATCAAAATGTGAATATATTGAGTGGCGGAACTTCTACTTCGATGTCTTCAATTAATATCCCTCCACCTGTAACTGATCTGATTTATTATAAACCGTTGGATGTTAGTCAAGAATTGACCTCCTTGAGTCATAACACGTCACAGAGGATAAGAATTTCTTCTTTTCCATCTCCTTCGAGAGAAAACTGAGAACCCTGATATCTCCATTACAGACTTGAGTGATAAAATTAAAGCTCAATTGAATTTCAATAAGAAATTGGGTATCTCCACAGATCATCCCAGCATGAGATCGATTTGTAAGGAGTTAATGGTTAGAGATTCAAAGCCAGATACAGATATGGAAATTCCTTTGAAATATGATGATGATGGTTTAGGAATGCTCAAACCGGATGAGGAGCAAAAAAATCAGAGTATTTCAATTGAAGAAGAGGAGCAAATCGAAGCTGTTCAGAGATCTTTTAAATCAGAAAACTTGGAATTGGATTCTGTTTTTAATCCAATTAGTTCTAGGGCTTCTGTAACTGTTAATGGATCATAAGATTATGAGTTGGAATATAAGGGGATTGGGTCAAGACACAAAGATTATTGCAATCCGAAATGCAATTTCTAAGAACAATCCCACTATTTGTACAATTCAGGAGTCCAAGACAGAACTGGTAGGTGATAAACTAATTAGGTCTCTGTGGGGTAGTAACAGGTGGGATTACATATATTTAGCTTCAGAAGGTGCTTCAGGAAGGATAATAGTTATGTGGAAGGAAGGAATCATTCACATGGAGGATCATCTGTTGGGGGCTTTCTCTATTTCTATCAAATTCCGTAATGTGGCAGATAATTTTGTTTGGTTGTTTACTTCTGTGTATGGTGCTTCGGATGCAGTGTATTACAATCAGTTCTGGCAAGAACCGAGGGACATTAGAATTTTATATGATGATCCTTGGTTGCTTGGGGGGGATTTTAATGCAATTTTATCGGCTGATGAGAGAAATATTCCTGGTGGTGCAGTGGGTAATAGAAAATCTTTCAAAGCTTTTGTTAACAGATTTTCTTTAATTGATTTACCAATGTCTGGTGGCAGGTTTACCTGGACGAATTCTCAACATCCTCCATTACTTATCAGGTTAGACAGGTTCCTCTAATGCCCTGAATTTTGTGAACATTGTCCCGCACCTGTGCAGCTTAGGCTTAGAAGACCAATTTCAGATCATACGCCAATTTTATTGTGTTGTAATTCTGGTGATAAGATTAAGTCGCCTTTTAGGTTAGATAATTTTATCTTATATCACCCGGAGTTTCTCAATAATCTCAAAATCTGGTGGGATTCTTTAGTTTTTTCTGGTAAGCCAAGTTACATTTTTGCTAAGAAGCTTCAGGCATTAAAATACTTTATCAAGACTTGGCAGAAAAATACTTATGGTGATTTGCTCTCTCGGCTGGATAATTTGGAACTCACAATTGATGTTTTGGATAATTTGGAGGAAGTTATGGGTCTTTCTGATGCTGAGGTAGTGGAGAGGGAACAAGCTAAACTTCAACATTCTTCTGTTTCTATGAATTTAGCTAGAAGAGCTAATCAAAGAGCTAAAGAAAAATGGGCCAAGGAAGGTGAGTGCAACTCAGCTTATCTTCATCAGTTAGCTAGCTTTAAGTACAAGTATAACAGCATTAATTGTCTTAAGGTGGAGGGTTCTTTGACCTATGATAAGAACATCATAGCCACAGAAACCAAGAATTTTTATTCATCGTTATTCACAGAAAGTCATAAAATGAGACCTGGTTTTGAGCAGCTTATAATGCCTACAATTTCAGCTGAAGATAGTATGAATTTGGAGAAGCCTTTCACTGAAGAGGAGGTTCTTTCAGTTATTAATCATTTTGGCGCTAATAAAAGTCCAGGCCGGATGGTTTTACTATGGAATTTTATAAATGTGCTTGGGGTGTAATCAAAAATGATTTAATGCTGGTGGTAAAAGAGTTTGAGGATACTTTTATGCTTGACTGGAGACTAAATTGCACCAATTTGACTCTAATTCCTAAGTGCAATGGTGCAGTTTCTCTTCACAATTTTAGACCTATCAGCTTAATTGGTAGTGTCTATAAAGTCATTTCAAAAGTCTTGGCAGAGAGGATGAAAATGGTGCTTCCTGCTATAATTTTAGATTATCAAGGAGCTTTTATCCATGTTAGACAAATTCCTGATGGAATCCTAATTGCATCAGAACTTATTGACTCGAAGCTTCGGCAACAAGATACTGGCTTAATCTGCAAGGTAGAATTTGAGAAGGCATTCGATAATGTTAATTGGAACTGTGTGGATATCACTCTAGCTAGGTTCGGTTTTTGTATGAAATGGAGATCCTGGATCAAATGGTGTATTACAACTCAAAGATTTGCAGTCTTATTGAAAGGGGAAGCAACGGAGATGTTCAAAAGTCAGAAAGGTATTAGGCAAGGTGACCCAATTTCACCTTTTCTGTTCATTTTGGTAGCGGAAGTTCTCTCTTTAATGCTTAAAAAGGCGGCAGATGATGGTCTTATATCTGGCTTTTCGGTGTCCCAACAAGGTACTGTGGTAACTCATCTCCAATTAGCCGATGATCTAATTGTTTTTCTTAAAGATGACGAAACTCAAATTCAGAATCTGAAAAATATTTTAATGGGTTTTGAAATTGTTTCTGGTCTTAAAGTTAATTATAGAAAAAGTACTGTTGTGGGTTTAGGCCAATTACACAATGCTGAATTTTGCGCGGACATCTTTGGTTGTTCTGTATCTCAATTTCCAATGAAATATTTGGGCATTCCTCTTGGTAGTAAGTCCAAAAACAGGTTCATTTGGAATGACATAATTCATAGGCTACAACAAAAATTGGCAAGTTGGAAAAGAAGCTATCTATCTAAAGGGCAGAGACTTATCATGATTCAAAGTGTTCTGTCAAGTCTACCAATATATTATTTGTCTATGTTTCAAATGCCAGTGGTAGTAGCTAAAGAACTTGAGAAGATCATAAGAAGTTTTCTTTGGGGCTCAAGTACCTCCATGAAGAAGAGAAGTTGGGTGTCTTGGTCTAGAGTGACTTTGCCTAAATGTAGAGGGGGTATTGGGATTAAGAAGTTACGGCTGGTGAATAAAGCGCTACATGCAAAATGGATTTGGAGATACGGTGTTGAGAAGTATGCCCTATGGAGAAGGATCATCAACCAAAAATTTGGTGGTTCAGCTGAAGCTTTTCTTACTTCTACGACAAGGAGTTCAGTACGGCATAGTCTGTGGTCTGGTATATTGAAGTCTAGAGAGTTTGTTAAGTCTGGTACGATTTTGAACCTTGGTTCTGTATTGTACATTTACTTCTGGGATGATGTTTGGACTGGTGACTACCCTCTCAAGCAATTGTTTCCGTCTCTTTATCATCTTGCTAAACAGAAGAACGCTATGGTGAGTGATTTGATTTCTCATGAAGATGCTTGGAATTTTAATTTTTCTAGGCATCTGAATGAACATGAGATGTTGGAGGTAGCGAATCTGTTACAAATTATTGGCGACCTTGCTAGGTTAGCTGCTGAAGACACTAGAAAGTGGAGATATGGAGAAGATTTCTCGGTGGCGAATGCTTATTCAGCTTTAGAAACTGGTGGCTTGTTAGCTTTCCCGGATAAACAGATGTGGAATTCAAAAGTGCCACTGAAGGTATCTTTCCATGTTTGGACATTATGTTTCAGTGGCGCCCCTACTTTTGATTACTTATATAATGCAGGCCTGGTTCAAGATGTTAATTGTGTCTTATGCAGTAATTGTGTGGAGACGAATGAACATCTTTTTCTTCATTGCAATATTGTTTCTGATATATGGACCTATTTCCTTTATAGCTTTGGAATTAAGTGGGTTTTAGCTAAGGATGTTGGAACCAGTTTATGGAAATGGGGTGATAAGAGCAGGAAAAATTCTAAGAATTGGAAGAAGAAAATTTGGAGCATTCTTCCTTTTGCTATTTGGTGGTGTGCCTGGAACGAAAGAAATGCAAGAATCCATAAAAAGGGAAGTAAGGATGTGAATCAGCTAATCTGTGATGTCAAGTGTTTGATGTTAATTGGGGTCTGAAATCCGGTATGTTTTCTGGATTTTCTTTGTCCACTTTTTTATGTAATTGGAATGCAGTAATGCATTACATCCATGTAAGTTTGCTTTCTCTTGCGTCACTATTTTGGTGACGTAATGAGTCCCTTTTTATAAAATTTGGCCTTTTAAGTCAAAAAAAGAAAGAAAAGAAATTTGGATTCTTATTATGGAACGCCCTTAACATGTGTCTAGATGCATGGAGAATTATCAAGGCAACACTTGACAGGTGTCTAAACTGCATGAAGAGACATTAAGGCATCCTGGTTTAGGATTAGAGCTGACAGATGTATTAGAGACACCCAAACTTATGCTCCAAGCCGCAAGAAAATTTATAAAGGCACTCCACCACTACTATGAGTATCCACTACTAGGATTCCGCACCCGAATACGATAGAATCGCGGCTAAAGCATTAAGGATTTTTTTTAGAATGTTACAGATTACAGAACCATTAAGTTCCTTTGGTTCCTTGTTGACCAAGGATTTTTTTAGAGAAGGACACTCCTTCGATATATAGATACATATATCTTGAGATTTCTCTCAAAGTTATATTTAGTGTACAATTTTTGCCTCTTGATCTCAAAAGACATGGATGCTTCTGTGATAAGCACGCAACTGGTACATTTTATACCCATATTTATATTAGTTAGGACTCAATATTTTGGCTAATAATATTAATTTAGTGTTTATAGAAAGTACAAGTGAATACAATCACCAGAAGAAAATATATAAATTGGAGGCTAAAATCAACAGAGATGAAGAACTAACTGGAATGCCTGTCCAGTGTGCACCACTTTTTAATTCACGGTCAGGGTATGTCACAGCAGGGATACGAAGGAATTTCATTTCTTATTCCAAGCATGTCAGATCCCCTAACAATCAACAGATAAATGGCCCTTAGTGGTCAAGGTGTTGTTCGGTATTTGCTTAAGAGATCAAAAGAGAAGTGGGACTTGGTGCTGTGATACAGACATGTGAATAATTAAAAAAGGAGGAACGACGTGGCCTTTGCCACTACAACATGTCTTAGACGTACCTAGTATCCAAGTGGTGTTTTGGCAGAAACTGGTGTTGGTTGTGGTGGTCTGTTCTAGGAGTCAGAAGATGGCATTTGGTTTTGCATGGGGTTTGTGGCAGGAGTCAGGTGAAGAGACTTAGACTGTCACTGAATTGGAAGTGTCTCTGTGACTGTTCTCATGTTACAGCAAGGAAGTGGATGCAAAGAAGAACTATAGTTGAATTAACGGTGAACAAGAAGAGGCTTATAAGGTCTGGAATTTGGGTGTGTTTCGGTGGTTAGAAGAAGCTCGGAGAAGATACATGGAAAGATGGATAAAGAAACATCACAATGGATTTTGGAGTAATTGGTTACGTTGTACGTTCTTTATTCTGTATGTGGAAAATGGTTCTCGAAACGTAACTGGAGATGGAGTGTCGATGGTTAAACAACTGGAAGTGATGGGTTTTTGGCAAGTCTTGGTATGGCATCGATTGGTAATCTCAATAAGAAATTGGTTGGCTGATAATTGGACAGTGGTGGTTTGTGGTTGGTGTATACTATGATCTCTCGGTACTCAATTGGGAGATAAATGGCAGCAACCAAGTTAGAGTTTTGTTGTTGGAGATGGATCGTTTGTTGGTTGACGTTAGGAGCGGAGTTTTTGTACCGATGGATGAAGTTGTAAAAAAATGAGAAGCGGTTGCAATTGCATGGAATGGATAAGACAAGGAGTGAAGTGGAGTTGGTGCTCAGAGGGAACGGATTTAGAAGTGGGAGTTGGTGATTGATTTGAGCTGAAGGTACTGTTGGTTTAAGGCATTGATCGTTCTTGTATGGAATGGATATCCAAGAAGGAAGTGCAGAATGGGTTATGTAGGAAATGATCTTGGTTAGGAGGTGGTTGTATTACAGACCTTTAGTCCGAAGACCTGAATTGCTGTCGTTCCAACAAGGCAAGAGTATATGTTGGGATATATGCCACGTATAAGTTGTTATGAGTCAAGTTAGAGGAGATCAAGTCATCTGGTAAATCCTAACATTCAAGCAACCTGGTCAAGATTAGTTTGTTATCTTCTAGGTTTAGGTTTACTGTTTGTTAGAGCATTGCTCGGTCGAACTTGCAAGCGTTGCTATCTCAAGCTTGTTGTCAAGTTTAGTTGTCAAAACTATAAATCTTGATTTCTAGTCTACTTATAGCTAAGTCTCGGATTAGGATAGAAAGTGTAGTTGAGCTTTAGACTTCACGGCGTTCATCGATTGAAGACGAAGAACTACTAAGGGGAGCTTGTGGAACTTCATCAACAAAAGGTATGTGGAGACTTGAACTCATCTATCACTCAAAAGTCTATCTACTCTATCTCCTATTTGAGACAAAAGTCGTATAGCTATATAGACTTCTATTATACACATTTGATATTTCGAGCTGAGTTTAACTCGCTTACATATTTCTCGAAATATGTGTTGGTAAGCTTTCGCTTTAACCAAGTTCATCTTATACTCTTGACGAAAGTGAAAAGATGATCATATGAAAATCGCCTGGTAACATCTTACATGATTTGTGTGATACATTCATTTGATGTAGACTCGGAATGTTTCGTATTGATTATTTCAATAACTTGAAAATCGCTTTGATGCTAATAGTTAGTGAAAACAACTATTGTCATCCTCTAAGAAAGTTTCAATGATTTAAATAGAGTTTAGAACAAATGGATTTAAGCATAGTATGCGTACTTGCATATATGTAATTCATGTTCGGGAATCATGGTATGCATACCCGTATGCGTACTTGTTGGTTTGAGAAAGTCCGGGAACCTGGTATGCAAACCGGTACGCGTATTGGCGTAAGGTTCAGGTCCGGGAATTTCTGCTGAGTTTGGATGGTATGCGTACCAGTTGGCGTACTGGCGAAACCCAAACTTGGTCCGGCTACTTAGGTACGCATACCCGTACGCATACCTAAGTGGATGATGTTCTAAAATCGGTTTGTTCATGAACTAATACATTTATATAATAAGGAATGCAATCTGTTAGAGCATAGCTCGGTTGAACCCACCAAGCGTTGGTATGTCAAGTTTGGTTGTCATATTTTAGTGAATCAAAACTCAATTAAAGAGTCGCTTGATTATATACTAGAGACAACTTCGTATAGGTTTGGCTAGAAAGATTAGGATTATGAGACATACAAGTATTACTCGAAGACTTGAAGAATGTGAAGAAGTAACAAGCTACATCGACGACATCATCCTTCCTCTTGAAGTTAGTAATATTGTGACTTGAACTGTTTCATTCCTAACGTATCTTTCAAGTCGTGCTATATTGAAAACATAACTGCGAAGCTGTGAATGATTATACTCTAGTAGACATAGTGTTAAGGAATTAGAATACGAAGTATAATGCTTATCTTTTGAGCTTCGTATATAAGACATCAACATAATCGTATGAATGCTAATGTGATTATGTGTATGGGTATGGGTGAAGATTTCGTCCTAGGAACAATGTTTACATTCGTTTAAAGGAAGTACATTCATGAACTTGTTTTATGAATCCAAAGGGAAATCGCTAGGCTTATTGGTATTGTTATTCATTGCATATCTTTGGATTACCAATATGTGTGAGTTAGTAGAACCGATCATAACTTGTTATGTATCTAGGTAAAACTAGTCACAATGCCTAACTTATGTATTGGTATGACTTTTATTAGTGCAACCGATCCTAAGTAATCACCTAAGATGGTATGATCGATATTTGTAATTAGTGTAACCGATCCTAGTAATTGGTGTGACCGATCACAAAAGAGTGTGTAATCGATCCTTGTAATTGGTGTAACCGGTCCTGGTAATTGGTGTAACCGATCCTGGTAACTGGTGTAACCGATCACAAGTAATACCATGAGAATATGGTAACCGGTCCTGGTAATTGACGTAACCGATCCCGGTAACTGATGTAACCGGTCCCAGTAACCATATTAAGGTAAAAACGATCCTTGTGTTTGGTAGAACCGTAAACCCATGATTAGTGTTTGATATTTGATCAATCACATAGTTCTTGGAAATCAGATGAACCAATTCTAAACTTGTTTGGAAGTGTGGTATAATCGATTCCAAGATTGTAAATATGAAAAATGATTTACAAAAAATAAGATGTCAACATACTTTGAACATGTTCAGTAACTCTTATCTTTTATTGTTCAAAGATATTCATTAATAACTCAAGGAGATCCCGGACCGAAATAAGTTGAGAATCTTTTAATTAAGGTTGTTAATTTTATAAGCTTTTAATTACCAGCAATTAAAATGCATATCTCTGGAAAATAAAAATTGGTAATGTGCATTTACTAATTGGAGATTTTCTACTAGGATTTCGTTTAATTTTTGACAGAGAATTTCCAGGAATTATGAAAACCGATTTTGGAAATATTGTATATCTTAAAAATATTTCGGTTTTGGAAATTCCTTGGTATCCAAACTTCCTTGGTCTATAAATACCCAAGTTTGCATTTCTAGAAAACTATCCTAAGAGCCAGCAAAACTACCTTGTTGTGTTGTTACTGGTGAAGCCGTCTATTCGGAGAGGAAAGTACCCTAATTAGGCGAAATCTCTTACGACCGCTCGTTTAAAGACTTTTGTGGGATCAAGAAGCTCTACGAGTACCGTTGGTGGGAAACTAGATAATTGCAGTATTATTAGTTTTCGATTTGATTTGATTGACTAACGGTTGTTGAACTTTGATTGCACCTAGTTTGTTTATTCTTAAGAATCTTCTCTTCTGATATAAGATTCACTCAAACTAGATCGAAGTGTCGATGGGATCTTTAGAACTGTTTGTAGATCTAAAAACGTCTGGTGATAATCCATTGTTAACAGACTCCGTTCTGTGCATGATTTCTCACAAGGGATTCAAGTTGTGGTGTGCAGGTGTGTATTGAAGATTAAAGAAGATTTGAAGACAAAGAAGATTTCTTATTGGTTTCATAATCTTTGGTGTGCACAAAACTTGATCGGCTGGGATCCAACTATAATCAGTTTATCTTTGATAGATTTGATTGATTAGTTGCGTAGATCGGCATCAGTATTTAGTATCTTGGTAGATCCCATTATTGATTGTAAAATCTAAACTCTGCTACTTTGGTAGTTGTTGGATAGATAGATCTAAACCCGACAAAGGAGTTTATTGGATTAATTTTTACCGAACAGATTTGTTGTTCCTTTACTGTTTGGAATACGAACCAGAGGAATTGTTCTAGTGCGTGCACTTATTGAATGTCGGAAGTGCAGGGATACTGAAGAAACTAGGTGAACTATAGGTTTAGTTGCTTGGTCTCAACTATGCGAAGTTGGTGTGATTTTGTGTAACGTCTTAATTCTGAGAGTATTCAATTCTGGACTAGGTCCCGGGGGTTTTTCTGCATTTGCGGTTTCCTCGTTAACAAAATCTTGTTGTGTCATTTACTTTTGTTTTCCGCAATTATAATTGTTGTTATTATAATTTAAAGTAAATTACACAAACGTTAACTCCGTATTACTTGATAGTGATCCTATAGAGTTTTGTTAAGTCCGAACCTATTATCAAGTAATCACACTTTGATTGTTGTATTGTCTCGATCTCGTATCCATAGACGATCACACAAAGTGTGAATACCGATTCGTTGTATTGTCTCGACTCAGTCCATGGACAATCACTTTCGGTAAGAGGACTTATAGGTGGAAAAGTTTAAGATTGTGGTATATTTGGGTACCCTCGTCTTTTCAATTGGTATCAAAGTAGACAAACACGAAAAGATCTACCAATTTTTGTTTGGTGCGATCCAACCTATAAGAATTAAATCTAATGAATGATTCAGTTAACATAATGCAAGACATCAAGAGTTTTGAATTAACACTTGATGATGGTATCTACGATTCAATATATGAATACCATCATGAAATCATCTCAAGAGAATCTACTGGACAAGTTAATCTTGTTAATAATGTAGAAACTGATGACGATCGGAAAATTTGTCTACAAGAAAGGCTGGATGAAATTTCCGATGATGATGACTCAGATTTTGAACGCGATGTAGAAGAGGATGTCTCAGAATACTCTAAGCTACTGAATCCTTTGAAAAATAAAAAACTGAGAACTTCAGATTTTCTTGGTTTTAAGACTCCTCTTTGCCGTGAGACACAAGAAACTGAAGAAGGTTTTCGAAGGATATTATATTGGTTATCGCCTCACTGATTCTCTTCTTAAAGAACAGACGAGATAAATTCTAAGAAATTAGAATGTGAAAATCTTCGAAGAGATCTCTTTTTGTCGGAAAAGAAACTTGCTGAATCTGAAGCAAGGTTTAATTCTCAACAAAGGATTTTTGAAGAGAAAGAAGGTGCATATCTCTCACGATAAAAACGCCTTGATCGAGGCTGATCTGACTGGTACTCTTGACAAAATCAATACGTTGGAAGAAGAAAATTTGTACTTGAAAAAGTCAAATGATAGCACAAACAATTTATCCTCATTGTTAGAAGCAGGAAGATATCATGGTGATACACGAGGATTGGGATATAAGGAATCAAGTGCTTCCAACGATAAAAATGAGATAAAATTTGTTAAAGCTATAAATTCTTCTCAACCAGAGGCTTCCACTGCTGTCAAAGATGCTCCTATTTCTTATAAAGAAAAAAATCCTGTCAAGCCTAAGAATTGTGTTCAACCAGGAGTAGTCAAAGAAAACACTCTTGCTAATGTAAAGAAACCAACAATGTTGAACAAAGATAAGAAGAAGAAGAAGAAGAAGAAGAAGAAGAAGAAGAAGAAGAATCGTCGAGCTCCAATGCAAGAGGATCCACAAAAAGGTAACTTTAAAACTCAGTCTTCGTATGTTAAGCATTGTTATTATTGTGGTAATAAGGGACACTTGGAATGGGGATGCAAAGTTCATAAGATGCAATATGAACTTTCTTTTGTATCAAACAAATTGGCTAAGTTTGCTCCCCGAAAGAACTCAGATCGTTATTGTCCTAAATTTAGGCAAAAGAATTATTATAATGATAGTTCAAATTTTACCTATCGCTTGACAAGGTCATCTCATAAAAGACCCAATTATAAAAGGAGAGATAACTTTGTAAATGCTAAGACAAGATCTGATGTTCCAAATTGGAGAAAAGTTGTTTCGCAAAGTATTCAAAAGAATAATCATCCTAATGGTATGAAGGACAAAGCTGCTCCTGCGAAACCGAACTCTAAATGGGTCCCAAAGTCCTCCATAGCCAAGAAGGGACCAAAAGTTAGTCCCAAGAATGAATCTCAGTTGTTAAATATTGATAACAATGTTTACAAGAGTCTTTTTGGAAGACTAAAGAAAGACTTCATGTTGTCCAAAGTCTCTTGTACTAATGAACGTTGTGATAATGACACTCTTCATCACAAGTCAAAGAAGAAAAAATAAGAGATGGAACAAGAGAAAACAAACCAAGCAAGAGGTCAATGATGATTCTGTCTTAGTCCCTTCTGACAAAGATGACAAGGCTCAAATAAACACAACTTAGTTGTGTTGGAATGTGCATGTCACCTTTGTGCTCAATCTTATGAAGGGTGAGGAAGCACATGAAACTGAGCACATGACCTCTCGGTTATTATATGACTAATTAACATCTTTAGGAAGATTTCTTTTCTTCTATACGCATGCCTTCTCTATCTATATTTGAGCTTTTGATAGAAACGGTAATTTTGAGTTTATGATGTTGATATCTACTGATCATATATGTGTAGCTCTTGTTTTTACGGTTAAAACGAGCCAAAAATTACTGAATTCGGACATCGTATGCAAAAGTTATGTCTAAAACTGTTTAGTACTGTGATCCATCACTAGTAACTACTGTAACCGGTCCAAGTGACTACTGTAACCGGTCCTAGTGATTATTGTAACCGGTCCTAGTGATTGGTCCATACGAAGGAGTGTAAAACTTTTTTTCCTGTCCGAACTCGGAATGACCTCATTCTTTTTGCGTTGATTTCGTAATTTAATTCCCTACAAGATTGAGGTAATTGCAATACGTGATTTCTGTTGAATATTTATGGTGTATTGCAAATTGGATTTATGAGATGTTTGATTTCGGTTTTCATAACCTTAATATTCGATCTAATATGATGATAACCCTTATGGTTTGTGTGGCTTTTTGATTTAGAGGGATTAAGTTCTCGCCCATGTTGGTAGGGTTTATCAAAGGATCATAAGGTGTTCCGATTGAAACTCATATGTGAAAAATTCACAATATGTTGAATCGATTTGTGTTTAACATAAAAACATATGTGTTTCGGGTTTTCAACTTTTGCTATTAGCACACATTAGTTAAAACCGATTCAACCTTTCTCTGGTAAAGGTTGCTTTTGTTGTTGTTCTTTTGTTCTTGCGAGAGGATGACAACACAATGGGGGAGAGTTCTAACTTGAACTTGCGCTTAATGATATATCTTTCTGGGGAGAAGAGGATGCGGAATTTGAGGTAACGAATTTGTTAGTTAATCGTTTTCCTGTTTCAGAAAAGCCTTATTTTATTTCATAAATTTTGCTTTTGCTTAACAAAATTTCGGTAAAACTGATGTTTATTCCATTATGTGTGTATGGATGTGTGTGTGTGTGTGTGATTCAATTGTTTCCGGTTGAGAAAAACTATTGTTATCTTTCTTTATTGTTTGGTATCAATTGTTTAGGCTTAACGAAATTTCGGTGCAATTGCGGTGCTTTAATGTCTATGTTTGTTTCAATTGCTTCCAGTTAAGAAAAATAATTATGCAAGTTGATTTATTTGGTTTGTATGAATTATTTATGGCTTAAAAAAATACGGGATCAATTAGATTCCGGATAAGAGAAACTAAGTTAATTCTAATCTTAGTTAGATTTATCAAAAGTAAAGGATTCGGTTATTCAAGTCTAATCGAATGCCTTGACAAGAAATATTAGTTAACTAACCTAGTATTTGTCTTGTCTAAAGTGTAAGGTCTAAGTTATTATCTGAATAATTAGAGCCTGATGAGAAAAATAAAGTTAATTCTGATCTTTATTTTGGTCTTATCGAAATAAGCGATTGTATTTGTGCAATCGGTTTAGCAAGGGAACTAAGTTTTTTAGTCAATTTGCTAAACTATTAGGGAAAATTGCTTCGGGCAATTGTTTCCGTAAATAACATATTAAAACCAAATTACTTGTAGTTTCAGTTTTGATATTGGTTATCTAAAATGGTATGTGAAATCTTCGTGCTTAACTCTTATAGGTTGTACAATTCTTTTAGATTGTAAGATCCTTTCGGTTTTTGGTATTTTCTCGGACCTTTGTCATTTTGTGACAAAAAAGGGGAGTAATATATGGAGTAGAAAAATGATTTGTAATCACTAAGGAAAGGACAATTGTGCTTAAACGTTATATCTAAAGAAAGAGTAAAGCATTGACTAAGGGGGAGAAACATATCATATGTTGATTGTAGTTATTCGGACTACAAATGGGAAATAACAAAGATGTGCGGATTGAAAATCTACCTATCTTACCTTTAGGGGGGAGTATTAGCTTTGGTATTTAAATGTCAACAGCGGCATTTATGGATTGAATATATGCAGGTTATTGTGCTGTTGAAACTTGGAATCAAGCGTATGTATAATGAATTTTTATAATTTGTTTATCCATATGATTATAAGAGTTTTGTCACTAAAATTGACAAAGGGGGAGAATGTTAGAGCATAGCTCGGTTGAACCCACCAAGCGTTGGTATGTCAAGTTTGGTTGTCATATTTTAGTGAATCAAAACTCAATTAAAGAGTCACTTGATTATATACTAGAGACAACTTCGTATAGGTTAGGCTAGAAAGATTAGGATTATGAGACATACAAGTATTACTCGAAGACTTGAAGAATGTGAAGAAGTAACAAGCTACATCGACGACATCATCCTTCCTCTTGAGGTTAGTAATATTGTGACTTGAACTGTTTCATTCCTAACGTATCTTTCAAGTCGTGCTATATTAAAAACATAACTGCGAAGCTGTGAATGATTATACTCTAGTAGACATAGTGTTAAGGAATTAGAATACGAAACGCTTATCTTTTGAGCTTCGTATGCTGAAACTATTGGCGTAATTTAGGAGCTAAAATCTGCACTGAAGCTCCCCAATAGGTCACCTGTTATTTGTTGATGATTTCCAAGTATCCTGTAAGGATAATATGATTGAATGCAAGAATTTGATGGATATTTTCAAAATTTTCAGCAAAACAACTAACACATTTACTTCAGTAAATCTGGGATTTTCTTTAGCAAGAACATTGATAAAGAAATAAACATCAACATAATCGTATGAATGCTAATGTGATTATGTGTATGGGTATGGGTGAAGATTTCGTCCTAGGAACAATGTTTACATTCGTTTAAAGGAAGTACATTCATGAACTTGTTTTATGAATCCAAAGGGAAATCGCTAGGCTTATTGGTATTGTTATTCATTGCATATCTTTGGATTACCAATATGTGTGAGTTAGTAGAACCGATCATAACTTGTTATGTATCTTGGTAAAACTAGTCACAATGCCTGACTTATGTATTGGCATGAATTTTATTAGTGCAACCGATCCTAAGTAATCACCTAAGATGGTATGATCGATATTTGTAATTTGTGTGACCGATCCTAGTAATTGGTGTAACCGATCCTAGTAATTGGTATGACCGATCACAAAAGAGTGTGTAATCGATCCTTATAATTGGTGTAACCGGTCCTGGTAATTGGTGTAACCGATCCTGGTAACTGGTGTAACCGATCACATGTAATACCATGAGAATATGGTAACCGGTCCTAGTAATTGACCTAACCGATCCTGGTAACTGATGTAACCGGTCCCAGTAACCATATTAAGGTAAAACCGATCCTTGTGTTTGGTAGAGCCGTAAACCCATGATTAGTGTTTGATATTTGATCAATCACATAGTTCTTGGAAATCAGATGCACCAGTTTTAAACTTGTTTGGAAGTGTGGTACAATCGGTTCCAAGATTGTAAATATGAAAAAGGATTTACAAAGAAATAAGATGTCGACATACTTTGAACATGTTCAGTAACTCTTATCTTTTATTGTTCAAAGATATTCCTTATATGGTCAACAAAGGTTCTATGAAGGGAGTTGTCAAGGACATGGCAGCCTATTTACAGGACTTTCAGTTCGGGGTGGGGGTTTTAGGAGGTGCATAGGAAATTTTGCATGCTGTGAACAGGTTTGTTAGTAAGCACCATACAAACCCTAGTCTTACTATGCTAACAGTAGACTTCACAAATGCTTTCAACCTAGTTAACCGCACAGCCATGCTTCTTGAGGTTCGTAGACTTTGTCCATCTATATCGCCATGGGTATATTATTTATATGGTCAACCTGCAAGATTATATGTGGGAGATTATTACATTTATTCGTCGACAGGGGTGCAACAAGGTGACCCTTTAGGTCCATTGTTGTTTGCTTTGGTGCTTCATCAGCTTATAACAAAGATAAACGAGCAATGCACATTATCCTTACAGGCTTGGTATCTTGATGATGGTACTATCATTGGTGACACTGCCGATGTGGTGCAAGCACTTGCTGTTGTTCAAACGGAAGGGCCTCAGCTGGGACTTATATTGAATATTAAAAAAACAGAAGTCTTTTGGCCTTCTTGTGACGGACGGAAGGTAAAGGATGAGATGTTTCCTGCTAAGATCTCAAGGCCATACAATGGGGTCAAACTTTTGGGTAGTGCAGTCAGCCTTAATGGTGAGTTTGTGAAGGGACTTGCTATCAGGAGAGCGGAGAAGGCAGTGGAGTTGATGCAGGTCTTGTCCAAACTACGTGATCCTCAGAGTGAATTATTACTTCTACGTGCATGCATGTGCATCTCTAAGCTGCTCTTTGGGCTTCTCATTTGATGTCCAGGATACTCTTCAGAGGCGGTAGATATCTTTGATAGGGGCTTGAGAGAGGTGATAGAGGGCATTGTGGTTTGTGGAGGTCCGTTTTTTTGGGAGCTACAGTGGAGACTAACTACCTTGCCTATTAGATATGGAGGCCTTGGGTTATATACGGCTAAGGAAGCATCACAATATGCCTTTCTAGCATCACGTGTGCAATCTTGGGGGCTGCAAGATCACATACTCAGGGATAGTGGAGTGGAAGGTATGGATGATAATTTTTATTTTGGCATTAAAAACCTTACAAGAAACTCTGCCCGACCAAGACCTTAGCACCTTCACCAATAAAGACACCGCCCCCCTTAAAGCACAAAGTAACCTGGTGAGTGCTCTTTTTGGTAAAGTAGTTAAAGATATGGATAGGGTTTACGAGTTTTCGGACAGACAGAAAGCATTTTTTGGTTGCCTACAAGCAGCGCATGCGCAGGATTTTATTCTTGCTATCCCAATTGAGGGGCTTGGGCAGAAGATGTCCCCCTTGGAGTACCGGTCCATCCTTAAATACAGGTTAATGATTCCTCTATACCCTTCTGATTCATGTTGCCCTGCTTGCATTACAGGCTGCTTAGACACGTACGGGGAACATGTAGTTCATTGTAAGGTGGATCCTGGTTTTAAATATAGACATGATCATGTGAGAGATACCTTATATGATCCTGGTATTTCAGCAAAGAAAGAAGCGGCTGTCAACTTTTTGACGGATCCTCTTGAAGGGAGATCAACACTCAGGCCAGCAGACGTTCTTATTTTTGGGTGGGCCAATGGAAAACATACATGTGTTGACCCTACTGGGTTTTCTCCATTAGTAGGCATTGGACACGGTTCTTTCACAGTTGGACAGACAGCTTTGAGAGCTGCCTCAGGTAAGACAAAGAAGCATGAAAAAGCGTGTATTGATAATGGACATACTTTTATCCCCTTTGCCGTTGACACTTTTGGGTACCTGGCACCAGAGGCGGTTGGACTTCTTGCGAGAGTTCAAAGAGTCATGCACAGTAATGTCATGACTCCTGATTCGAGAGAGTTTGTGTTTAAGAAGATAGGGTTTGCTATTCAAAAAGGGCTTGCGGCGCAGCTTGTTGCTTGCTTGCCTACTATGTAACTGTTTTTTTTTAAATCCTTAATAACTCAAGGAGATCCCGGACCGAAATAAGCTGAGAATCTTTTAATTAAGGTTGTTAATTTTATATGCTTTTAATTACCAGAAATTAAATGCATATCTCTGGAAAATAAAAATTGGTAATGTGCATTTACTAATTGGAGATTTTCTAGTAGGATTTCGGTTAATTTTGGACAGAGCATTTCCAGGAATTATGAAAACCGATTTTGGAAATATTGTATATCTTAAAAATATTTCGGTTTTTGAAATTCCTTGGTGTCCAACCTTCCTTGGTCTATAAATACCCAAGTTTGCATTTCTAGCAAACTATCCTAAGAGCCAGCAAAACTACCTTGTTATGTTGTTACTGGTGAAGCCGTCTATTCGGAGAGGAAAGTACCCTAATTGGGCGAAATCTCTTACGACCGCTCGTTTAAAGACTTCTATGGGATCAAGAAGATCTACGAGTACCGTTGGTGGGAAACTAGATAATTGTAGTATTATTAGTTTTCGATTTGATTTGATTGACTAACGGTTGTTGAACTTTGATTGCACCTAGTTTGTTTATTCTTGAGAATCTTCTCTTCTGATATAAGATTCACTCAAACTAGATCGAAGTGTTGACGGGATCTTTAGAACTGTTTGTAGATCTAAATACGTCTTGTGATAATCCATTGTTAACAGACTCCGTTCTGTGCATTATTGATCACAAGGGATTCAAGTTGTGGTGTGAAGGTGTTTATTGAAGATTAAAGAAGATTTGAAGACAAAGAAGATTTCTTATTAGTTTCATAATCTTTGGTGTGCACAAAACTTGATCGGCTGGGATCCAACTATAATCAGTTTATCTTTGATAGATTTGATTGATTAGTTGCGTAGATCGGCATCAGTATTTAGTATCTTGGTAGATCCTATTATTGATTGCAAAATCTAAACTCGGCTACTTTGGTAGTTGTTGGATAGATAGATTTAAACCCGACAAAGGAGTTTATTGGATTAAACAGAAGAACCTTTGTCTAACTCATATCACTGAGATTGAATAGAGTTGTTACCGAACAGATTTGTTGTTCCTTTACTGTTTGGAATACGAACCAGAGGAATTATTCCAGTGCGTGCACTTATTGAATGTCGGAAGCGCAGGGATACTGAAGAAACTAGGTGAACTATAGGTTTAGTTGCTTGGTCTCAACTATACGAAGTTAGTGTGATTTTGTGTAGCGGCTTAATTCTGAGAGTATTCAATTCTGGACTAGGTCCCAGGGTTTTTCTGCATTTGCGGTTTCCTCGATAACAAAATCTTGTTGTGTCATTTACTTTTGTTTTCCGTAATTATAATTGTTGTTATTATAATTTAAAGTAAATTACACAAACGTTAACTCCGTATTACTTGATAGTGATCCTATAGAGTTTGGTTAAGTCCGAACCTATTATCAAGTAATTACACTTTGATTGTTGTATTGTCTCGATCTCGTATCCATAGACGATCACACAAAGTGTGAATACCGATTCGTTGTATTATCTCGACTCAGTAACAATCACTTTCGGTAAGAGGACTTATAGGTGGAAAAGTTTAAGATTGTGGTATATTTGGGTACCCTTGTCTTTTCACATTCTTTTGCAAACCGTGGCTATAATGTTCATGACTTGATTCGAGTGAATCAAAATCGATTTTTCTTCAATTGTGTCTAGTATACTTCTATGAGAATATAAACAATTTAACAACTCTACAACTAGTTTCATTTGAGTCATTTGAACTAGTTATGGTTAAGATGAATAAGGTTGATATTAAAGTGTTCATATGGCTAACTTCGGTTAACTATTGTTGAGACAACAAGGTGTACACGTTTAGGTACGGTTACTCATATATAAATGAAGGTATATTTCAATTGTGTGTAACAAGCTAAGTTCGATCTAATGGTTAAAAGATATTAGCTTGAGTCTAATCAGGTTTTCATCTAATGGTGAATGTTGAATGCTTTGTTACCAAGGTAACATTGATTGCAAACCCTGATTTTAAGACTATATAAAGGAGAACTCTAGCAACTGGAAAATCTAATCCCCACACCTCCTGTGTGATACTAGTTGCGACTAGAGTCGATTCTCCTTTAACCTTAGGTTTTTCACGAAACCCTGTAAGTTAACGACTTAAAGACTTCATTGGGATTGTGAAGCAATACCCAACTATTTTCTCTGTAGTTCCGTGATCTGATCTTACATTTTCTATCGTGATTGAGTACTATCTTATCTAAGATTGGCTCGAGATTTAATCTCCGATAGGCAAGATAAAAAGTAGTAACAAACATCTTCGTCTCATCGTTTGTGATTCCACAATATCTTATTTAGCCACCATACGATTAAGATTATTGTGAGGTGATTGATATTTCTAGGTTGTTCTTCGGGAATATAAGTCCGGTATATCAATTGGTTCCTATTCACCTTGATTTATCAAAAGACGGAACAAAACTCATAGGTTTATCTGTGGGAGACAGATTTATCTATACAATAGACTTTTCTGTGTGAGACATATTTGTTTATCAAGTCTTCGACTTTGGGTCATAGCAACTCTTAGTTGTGGGTGAGATCAGCTAAGGGAATCAAGTGCGTAGAGTCCTGCTGGGATTCAGAGACGTAAGGAGCGCAACTGTACCTTTATCAGTGTGAGATTGGTTAGGGCTCAACTACATTCCAGTCCGAAGTTAACTTATAGTATGCTAGTGTCTGTAGCGGCTTAATACAGTATGGTGTTCAAATCTGGACTAGGTCCCAGGGTTTTTCTGCATTTGCGGTTTCCTCGTTAACAAAATTTCTGGTGTCTGTGTTATTTCTTTTCCGCATTATATTTTGTTATATAATAGAAATGTTAGAGCACTGCTCGGTCGAACTCGCAAGCATTGCTATCTCAAGCTTGTTTGTAAATGTTAGTGATCAAAACTATAAGTCTTGATTTCTAGTCTACTTAAAGTAATTTCTTGGACTAGGATAGATTGTGTAGTTGAGCATTACATTTCACGGCGGTCATTAATTGAAGACGAAGAACTACTAAGGAGAGCTTGTGGAACTTCATCAATAAAAGGTATGTGGAGACTAAAACTAATCTATCACTTGGAAAGTCTATTTCTACTCTATCTCCTATATTGAGACAAATGTCGTATTACTATATAGTTTTCGATTATGCACATTTGAGATTTCGAGCTGAGTTTAACTCGCTTAAATATTTCTCGAAATATGTGTTTGTTCACTTCAACCAAGTTTATCTTATATTCTTTACGAAAGTCAAAAGATGATCATGTGAAAATCGCCAAGTAACATCTTACATGGTTTGTGTGATACAATCATTTGGTGTAGACTTGGAATGTTTCGTTATGATTATTTCAATAACTTGAAAATTGCTTTGATGTTAATAGTGTGTGAAAACGGTTATCGTCATCTTCTAAGAAAGTTTCAATGATTTAAATAAGAGTTTAGAACAGTTAACCAACATTGGATTATAAACATGTTGTTAACTCTTGCATATGTGTGATCCATGTCCGGGAACCATAGTATGCATACCCGTATGCGTACCTATTGGTTTGAGAAGTCCGGGAACCTAAGTGCGCGTACCCGTACGCATACTTGCGTAGGTTTGTGACCGGAAAATTCTGTTGGGTTTTGAGGTATGCGTACCCGTTCGCATACTGGTGAAAACCAAACTTGGTCCGGCTATTTCAAGTATGCGTACCCGTTTGCATACTTGAATAGTTAAAGTTCTAAAATCGGTTGTGACATGAACAAATACATTTATTTAATAAGGAATGCATTCTTTGCAAACCGTGGTTATAATGTTCATGAATTGATTCGAGTGAATCAAACCGATTTTGCTTCAATTGTGTTCTTGTATACTTCTATGAGAATATAGCAATTGAATAACTCTTTTACTAGTTTCATTTGAGTCATTTGAACTAGTTATGGTTAAGATGAATAAGGTTGATATTAGAGTGTTCATATAGCTAACCTCGGTTAACTACTGTTGAGACAACATGGTGTACACGTTTAGGTACGGTTACATAAACCTAAATGAGGGTACATTTCATTTGTGTATAACAAGCTAAGTTCGATCTAACGGTTGAAAGATATTAGCTTGTATCTAATCAGGTTTTCATCTAACGGTGAATATTGAATGCTTTGTTACCAAGGTGACTTAGATTGCAAACCCTGATTTGAAAACTATATAAAGGAGAACTCTAGCAATTGAGAAACCTAATCCCCACACCTCCTGTGTGATACTAGTTGCGATTAGAGTCGATTCTCCTTTAACCTTAGGTTTTTCACGAAACCCTGTAGGTCAACGACTTAAAAACTTCATTGGGATTGTGAAGCCAGACCCAACTATATTCTCTGTAGTTGATTGTTCTGATCTTACATTTTCTATCGTGATTGAGTATTATCTTTGCTAAGTTTTGCTTGAGATTTATCTCCGATATGTTAGATTAAAAGTAGTCACAAACATCTTCGTTTCATCGTTTGTGATTCCACAATATCTTATTTCGCTACCATACGATTAAGATTATTATGAGGTGATTGATAATACTAGGATGTTCTTCGGGAATATAAGTTTGGTTTATCAATTGGTTCTTGTGCACCTTGATTTATCAAAAGACATAACAAAACTTGTAGGTATTTCTGTAGGAATCAGATTTATCTATTCCAATAGACTTTTCTGTGAGACAGATTTGTTTATCAAGTCTTCGACTTTGGGTCGTAGCGACTCTTAGTTGTGGGTGAGATCAGCTAAGGGAATCAAGTGCGTAGTATCCTGCTGGGATCAGAGGCGTAAGGAGCACGACTATACCTTGAATCAGTGTGATATTGATTAGGGTTCAACTACATTCCAGTCCGAAGTTAATTGGTAGTAGGCTAGTGTCTGTAGCGGCTTAATACAATGTGGTGTTCAAAGATGGACTAGGTCTCGGGGGTTTTCTGCATTTGCAGTTTTCTCGTTAACAAAACTTATGGTGTCTGTGTTATTTCTTTTCCGCATTATATTTTGTTATATAATTGAAATATCACAGGTTGTGCGTTGTATCGATCAATTGGTAAATCCAACCTTTGGTTGTTGATTGAAATTGATTGATCCTTGAACATTGGTCTTTGGTACCGTTCAAGTTATTTCTCTTATATTCAATTGGGCTCGCAAATTCCTATTTGCTGATTGCGGATTGAATTAAGAGATAGAGATATAAAACTCTTTGATATACTTTTCTCTATATTGGGTCTGACTATCTAGTTGATTCTCTTGGAAGTATCTTGGAGTTTGTCTATTCAGATTGCCAAATGAAATATTGGGTGTGGTTGTTAGACCCCCGCTTTTTCAAGAAATATCACAGGTTGTGCGTAAGTTAAATCAATTGTGAATCCAACCTTTGGTTGTTGATTAAATTGATTGACACTTGGATATTGGTTTTTGATACCATCCAATTTATTTCTTATATTCAATCGGGCTCGCAAATTCCTATTTGTTTGATTGCGGATTGAATTGAGAAATAGAGATACAACTCTTGGATATATCTCAATTGATTTAGTCTGACTGTCTAGTTGATTCTCTTGGAATTATATTGGAGTTTGTCCATACAAATTGCTAAGCGAAATATTGGGTGTGGTTGTTAGACCCCCGCTTTTTCAATTGGTATCAGAGCAGGCAAACGCTTTAAACCTAATAAGTTTGTGTTTGACTGATCTGTCCCTATGGAAAATTTCTTTGGGAAACTTGCTCTTGGCATCTGTAACGCACGCCAGAATTCCTTAAAGATTGTTCAGAGCTTATTATCCATTAGACCTCTGGTCTCTTATTATAATCCCTTTCCATCTAAGACCTTGGGAAACTTAGATGATGAGAAACAGTCTAAAGGAAAAATTAAAAGTTCTTCTAAGAAAGAAAGCTTAAGAAAATGTGGTCAACGCTCAAAGATATGGAATCTCACTAGATTAACTCTTAATCTTTTTGAGGAATACTATCGTAATGGATCAATTGACAAAGATCTATTTAGAGCTTTTGAAAGCGTTTTTAAATTTTTAGAAACGCTTAATTCGATTAAGAATAAAAATTGTTCTGATAAAAGTTCTGTACCTGTCAAATAATGTGTTCATGATGTACGAACTAGGCTTACTACCAACTCATGTGAAATTGATAAAAAGATGTGTGGTGAGTTCGGTGTAGGTTCTAATTGTCGGAAAAATTCTTTTATTGGTCATAAGAAAAGGGATTCAAAAAATATTATTAACCCTAAGTATCATCATTACTATGATTATACTTCTGGTACATTTCACAAATATGAACTGAAAATGTTGCATGAGAATCTCTCTGCACATCTCGCCTCTTGGTAACAAGCTTGGTTCCACCCCATTTGTATATAACTTGAGATGGGGCAAGTAACGGTTGGGTTATTTTTGTGTTTGGGTTAATATATTTTTTGTCTTTTTCTTTCTCTCCATCCAAGGATAATTAAGGTGATGAAGTTCTTCCTACTTTGCCTTCACTGCACAGTACTGATCCTTTCAGTGTCCGAACCTTGGTTGTTGAATGCTTTAAGAAATCTTGTCTTCCTCTTGCGGGTCGCGGTTCATGAACGGGTCCAAGCCCATTATTGGGTATATAAGAAGTATGGTACGCATACCCTTCTTCTTCCCTCTCTAGTCCGCGTACGTGAACTATTCTAGGGTTCATGTATAATCTCCATTAAAAATTATTTGGAGATTCAAAAGAGACCAAGGATTTTCCTCATCTTCAAGGAGCACACCAAGTAAGTTTTTCCTTCTCCTTGTACTCTCAATTTATAGGTCTCATTGGAAATTTCAAGGTTTCAAAGAAGGTTTCAAAAAACTTGGATTCATCATCTTCTAGCATGACTATACCACAAATACAAGATTTTATTAGAATTAGATTTATCAATGATTCTAGTAGTGAAATCTTTGAAAGAATTTCTTCTAGTGGATTTATCCAAGAAAAGAAATTGGAAATGGTTAGTGTCATAAAGAAGATTTGGTTTGCTTTGAAAAATTTAAGCTTGGAAACATCTTTAATGGTCTTGGTGAAGGTTTTGACACTCTAACAAGAATTTTCTATGCTAACATCCATGATGTTGATCTTGTTGACATGGAATTCAAGAACATGATAAATAGAGAAAGGATTCTTGTTAATAGAGAGTTGATTTCAAAAATTACCAAAATATCCTTGGGTAATTTTCGCCTTCCTAGACCAAGGGAAGAAATACCATTCGATGAAACCATTTCTAATGGTCTTTGTGGGAAAAGTGTTGATTGGATCAATGGAAAATTTCCTACTAATTGTCTTAGTTTTGCCTTGATGTCCTTTGGAATACTTGGTATATCTAATCTTTGTCCCTCCACAATTGAGAATTCTCGGTGGAGTCGTGAGTTTGCGGAGTTGGTCTATTTCCTTGAATTGGGTACTCAAAGTCTCGATATTTGTGGATTCATCATTCTTCAAATGGTTTCGATGACATCTTCCAACAAGAAGTTAGGCTTTCCTTGTTTGATTGAGCAAATTTGTCGCTCCTACTCCATTGCTCCTATTGGAAACTCTATTGGAACTCCCCGAGCGTGTTCGCTCTTGTACCTTCAAACGTATGAGAGAGAATGCTTGCAAAAGACAAAGATGTGATACCATTGTCGGTCCTTATGATTCTACCACCTTGAGTCTTCTTCATCAAATTTAGAAGGGTATGTGTAAGATCAATTCCAAGGTAAAGTGTGTGCAAGAACAATTGTGTGTTATTGCCACCAAGTTTCCCGAAATCAAGGAAGACATGGATAAGATTCAAGCTACTTTGATGGTTTCCGATGATGAAGGATGATGCCTAAAGTTCTCCTTCTTTTATCTTATCCTATTTTGTCTAGGAAACTTCTTATGAGAATTTATTCTTGTGTTTTAAGAAGGATAACTAGGGTTTGGAATAACCATTATTGTGAGTACACATAGCTATTTCCAACGATTTTCATCTTGCAATGTTTTTAGATTTATTTATTTAAATTCTAAAGTTTGTTTGGAAGATGATTTTGCAGTATTAATCTTTATGGTTTCATATATTGCAACTTCTTATGGGATATGTGTGTTTGCGTCCGTGAACTATGATTGTCCCATATATGTCAAAAGTTAAGTCTTTCGTATGTCATTATGCAAATATTGATAAAGGATTGAATGAACTTTTGACAACAAAAGTTAAGCTTATTATGTCATTATGCAAATATTGATGGAAGATAGGATGAACTTTTGTTTACAAAGATTAAGTCTATTATATGTCTATATGCAAATAGTGATGAAAGATAGAATGAATCTTTGTCTATTCCGAAGTATTGGACTTCCCTGATCCACATCTTTGTGTAAATACCGTGCGGCTCCGTAAGTTCTCTTATGTGAGCATTTCTGATTAAATTAATCATGGTTTCTCTTGTGGTTAATTTAATTGAATATTTTGGATACAAATTCATGTTTCATGAGATTTGTTAATGTCCAAAAATATCCTTCTTTTATTGTGAAAGTAAGGTCGCTCTTGTTGTTCTTTCAGGAATGACATTTTATGGGGGAGAGTTCTTAATTGAACTTGTGCTTAATTGCCAATGTGGGGAGTGCGGCTGTGGAATATTGTAGGAGTTATCTTGTATCTTTATAAACTCCTTGATGAATGCATTTAGCTTCGGTTATATGATGGCATCTAAACAAGTTGATATGTTGTTCTCTTTTGGTCATGAAGTATCTCTATGGAAATTTCATTAGGATCCCACTAATTTTCGTACCTTTGCAAATTTTTATTGACAAAAAGGGGGAGAATTAATGTGTAGTTCACACTACAAATACATATGGTTTACGGATCATTATGTAAGGGGAGTGGTTTTCATGTGAGATGGAGTATTGACTAAGGGGGAGTGATACATATGACCATAGCATTATTGTCAAAGTTGTGATACAATTGAACTTTGATGTTGTGTAATAATACTATGACACTGTATAACAATGATTGAGAGCAACTGTTTTCTCATTGTTATAGCTACAGATCTTCAACAACTATGATGTTGAGTTGAACACGTTCAGAATCATTGGAGTACTTGGAAGTGACGAAGATTTCGAGTAATGTTGAAGAACCAAGGAAATCAAGCATTTGGATTGAGAGCTACAAAGTTTATTATTTTGTATTCCATATGTATTGATAATTTTGTCACTAAAATTGACAAAGGGGGAGATTGTTAGAGCACTTCTCGGTTGAGTTTAACTCGCTTACATATTTCTCGAAATATGTGTTGTAAGCTTTCTCTTTAACCAAGTTCATCTTATACTCTTGACGAAAGTCAAAAGATGATCATATGAAAATCGCGTTGTAACATCTTACATGATTTCTGTGATACAGTCATTTGATGTAGACTCGGAATATTTCGTATTGATTATTTCAATAACTTGAAAATAGCTTTGATGCTAATCGTTAGTGAAAACAACTATTGTCATCCTCTAAGAAAGTTTCAATGATTGAAATAGAGTTTAGAACAAATGGATTTAAGCATAGTATGCGTACTTGCATATATGTAATCCATGTCCGGGAACCATGGTATGCGTACTTGTTGGTTTGAGAAAGTCCGGGCACCTGGTATGCAAACTGGTACGCGTACTGGCGTAAGGTTCAGATCCGGGAATTTCTGCTGAGTTTGGATGGTCTGCGTACCAGTTCGCGTACTCGCGAAACCCAAACTTGCTCCGGCTACTTAGGCACGCATACCTAAGTGGATGATGTTCTAAAATCGATTTGTTCATGAACTAATACATTTATATAATAAGGAATGCAATCTTTTGCAAACCGTGGCTATAATGTTCATGACTTGATTCGAGTGAATCAAAATCAATTTTGCTTCAATTGTGTCTTGTATACTTCTATGAGAATATAGACAATTGAACAACTCTAGAACTAGTTTCATTTGAGTCATTTGAACTTGTTATGGTTAAGATGAATAAGTTTGATATGAAAGTGTTCATATGGCTAACTTCGGTTAACTATTATTGAGCCAACAAGGTGTACACGTTTAGGTACAGTTAATCATATCTAAATGAAGGTACATTTCAATTGTGTGTAACAATCTAAGTTCGATCTAACGGTTGAAAGATATTAGCCTTAGTCTAATCAGGTTTTTATCTAACGGTGAAATTGAATGCATTGTTACCAAGGTAACATTGATTGCAAACCCTAATTTGAAGACTATATAAAGGAGAACTCTAGCAACTGGCAAACCTAATCCCCACACCTCCTGTGTGATACTAGTTGCGACTAGAGTCGATTCTCCTTTAACCTTAGGTTTTTCACGAAACCCTGTAGGTTAACGACTTAAAGACTTTATCGGGATTGTGAAGCCAGACCCAACTATTTTCCCTGTAGCTGCGTGATCTTATCTTGCATTTTCTATCATGATTTAGTACTATCTTCTCTAAGATTGGCTCGAGATTTAATCTCCAATAGGCAAGATAAAAAGTAGTCACAAACATCTTCGTCTCATCGTTTATGATTCCACAATATCTTGTTTCGCTACCATATGATTAAGATTATTGTGAGGTTATTGATATTTCTCGGCTGTTCTTCGGGAATATAAGTACGGTATATCAATTGGTTCCTGTTCACCTTGATTTATCAAAAGATGGAACAAAACTCATAGGTTTATCTGTGGGAGACAGATTTATCTATACAATAGACTTTTTTGTGTGAGACAGATTTGTTTATCAAGTCTTCGACTTTGGGTCGTAGCAACTCTTAGTTGTGGGTGAGATCAGCTAAGGGAATCAAGTGTTTAGAGTCCTGCTGGGATTCAGAGGCGTAAGGAGCGCAACTGTACCTTGATCAGTGTGAGATTGGTTAGAGCTAAACTACATTCCAGTCCGAAGTTAACTTGTAGAAGGCTAGTATCTGTAGCGGCTTAATACACTGTGGTGTTCAAATCTGGACTAGGTCCTGGGGTTTTTCTGCATTTGCGGTTTCCTCGTTAACAAAGTTTCTGGTGTCTGTGTTATTTCTTTTCCGCATTATATTTTGTTATATAATAGAAATATCACAGGTTGTGCGTAAGTTCAATCAATTATGAATCCAACCTTTAGATGTTGATTAAATTAATTGACACTTGGATATTGGTTTTTGGTACCGTCCAATTTATTTCTTATATTCAATCGGGCTCGCAAATTCCTTTTTGTTTGATTGCGGATTGAATTGAGAAATAGAGATACAACTCTTGGATATATTTGCATTAATTGAGTCTGACTGTCTAGTTGATTCTCTTGGAATTATATTGGAGTTTGTCCATACAGATTGCTAAGCAAAATATTGGGTGTGGTTGTTAGACCCCCGCTTTTTCACTGTTTCTCATATTATCCTATATAAATAGGAATATCCATGTAATTGAAAATTTATCTCAGAATGTTTTGATGATCAATATAATTTCCCCTTCGGGGTTTGTCAGTGGATGTAGGTCGAGTGACCGAATCACTTTAATCTCTTATCTCTCTTTTATTATCTCTGATGCTTACTATTATCATTAAAAAGATTAGGCGATTGTTATCGTTGCTAAGTCAACGTTTTATCAAATCTTCTGCTTTCTTTCTCCTTACATTTAGGGATGCTAAGTACGGTGTATTTATTTCACCAATTCGAAATTTTCAATCTTCTGTCTCATTTTTCTTTTGAAGTATTGTCTTCGTAACCCCTCAAAATAAAAGATAGCTACAAAAAAAATAGTTGCTACATATACGAAATCAACCATGAAGTTAAGCGCAGTGGTCCCTGATCGAAGCTATAAGATTAAGTCAGTTGTCGGTAATCAAAGTTCAAGCTACAAAGTTTTGCTTCCTAAATTGTTTTCAAGATATTATTCAAGTTGCACACTACAAGTTCTTTCATGTCCAACTTGAGGGGGATGTTGGAATATATGCCACGTATAAGTTTTTATGAGTCAAGTTAGAGGAGATCAAGTCATCTAGTAAATCTTACATTCAAGCAACCTAGTCAAAATTAGTTTGTTATCTTCTAGGTTTAGGTTTATTGTTTCTCATATTATCATATATAAATAGGAATATCCATGTAATTGAAAATCTATCTCAGAATGTTCTGATGATCAATATAATTTCCCCTTCGGGGTTTGTCAGTGGATGTAGGTCGAGTGACCGAACCACTTTAATTTCTTGTCTCTCTTTTATTATCTCTGATGCTTACTCTTATCATAAATCTAATAGTATAGGTTCGTATGTATGAGAATAGATTGAGAAATAATACAGCAGTAAAGTTAACTGAAAAACGCAGAGGTACCAAGATACACCACCAACTTTTTATTAGGCAATCTATATGGAAAAACTCAACACAACTTTGAGAGTAAAAACTCAATCAAGGAAAGTGTCTAGAGTTATCTCTCTCTCTCTCTCTCTCTCTCTTGTTGTTAGAGCGTTTACAAAATTGAATCTGTGAACCTAACTACAAAGAGAGTTCTTGGACGGTACCAAAGACCAATGTCCAAGGATCAATCGAGTCTTTTCCAACTAACAAGGTTGGACCTAGCAACTGTGATTGATCAACGCACAACCTGTAATATTTCAATTATAAAGATAAACAATATAATGCGGAAAAGGAAATAACACAGACACCAGAAAAAAAATTAACGAGGAAACAACAAATGCATAAAAACCCCTGGACCTAATCCAGATTGAACACCAAACTGTATTAAACCGCTACAGACACTAGCCTACTACCAATTAACTTCGGTATGGAATGTAGTTGAGCCCTAAAAGGAAAACCACCGATTAAGGTACAGTCGTGCTCCTTACGCCTCTTGAATCTCGCAAGACTCTGCGCAATTGATTCCCTTAGCTGATGTCACCCACAACTAAGATTTGCTTTAATCTCAATTGAAGACTTTAAACCAAATCTGCCTCCCACAGATTAAGCTTATAATTGATTTCCAGATTTACGATTTAAACAGATGATCAGATCAAACGATAGATCCAGGTGATGGAAATCGATAGCAACTTAGATAAAAATATGGCTATCCTCAAAATCTGGACTTATGCAACCCAAAGTGCAGCCTAGATAATTATTCACCTCACAAGTATTAAAACTTGCGGAATCAACAAAGTATGAGACGAAGAGACTCTGTTGATTATTATCTATCTTGATCGTTGGAGCAAGCTCTACAAACAATCAAGATCGGGATACTCGAGTTATCATGATAAAAGATAACTGCACCTGGCTTCACGAATCCCTGTGAAGTCTTTATAGTCGCTATAACCTAAAAGGGTTTCTGTAGAGGACGACTCTAGATGCAATTAGGACACACCAAAAAGTAGTGTCGGGATTCAAAGATCCAAGTTGCCAAGAGTTCCCCTTATATAGACTTCAAAGCCTAGGTTGCTTTAGGTTTAAGCTAAGATAGCTTTGGAACCAAGCAAACAATATCCACCGTTACATATACAAGATATACACTATGGTTAGGTAAACCATAACCGAACCATGTATAAAGACTATGTTCAACATGGTTAGCCGAAACTAGACGATTTGAACTTAAAAGCTTAACACTCATTTTCATGTTCACTAAGACATTAATATTGAGTCACAATCATGTGATCAATTGAGTCTAGTATTAATTAGAGAAAAGATCAAATGCAAATTACTTCATATAAATAATTTAATCGCAATTGAATCATGATTGACATAGTTTGTAAATGTACAAGGTACAATTACTTGGATCGTTCGTGAATCGACTGCGTCACAGTACGCGGACCGGTTTGCAAACTTATATGCAATTACCGAGTTCCGTAGTCTACGGAACTTTTCAGTTCATAAACCGGTTTGCACACTTATGCAATTACCAAGTTCCGGACTCTACAGAACTATTCAGTTCACGTACCGGTTTGCAAACTTTGAACCAACTCAAAGTTTCGGAGTTAACAGAACTTTTTAGTTCATGTACCGGTTTGCAAACCTTAGACCTTTGTCGGTTCCGGAGTTCACAGAACATTCATCTTGCGTACCGATTTGGGTACTAAACTGGTTCTAGAGCATAGAATTGTTTTGGCTCGCATACCGGTTTGATTATTATAACCCGGTTCCCTTACCACAGTTCCACAAATGTTTGTATACGAATATACATACCTATCTGGATCACGAAACAAACAGATTTTCCCATGATGTACATATGAATATGCATATCACACAAATCTGAAAGTCGATATATAGCTACTCCGCTACGTGTGCGAATAAATGTAATACGGCTTCAGACATATAACAGTTTTGTTAGTTTATAAGACTGATTACACTTTCTTGTATTCCGAATATAGTAGTTCTATATTTCTCTAAATCAATTCGAAACATTCATGAATAATACCAATGACACATATCCCTGTTCCAGGCTATTTTCGAATGATAAACTTGAATCATGATTTGGTTCCGAACAATAAATTGTTCTCCACCGAATTTGATCAAGTATGAACAAATGTTCATTAAGCTTAGTCATTATATCTCAAGAAATTCGTAAACTAAATAATTAGTTCTCGACTCGAAATTCTTGTCTATGCAAGCTAGTCTAATTAGTTATGCGACAATCGTCTCAAAATAGAAAAGTAAATATAACTTGAGAAATAGGTGGTTCAGTCTTCACTTACCTTTTATCGATGAAGTTCTCCAAAAGCTTCAATTGATCTTCGCCTTCAAACGGTATACCGCAAATGATGAATGGATCGTTTCTCAACTCCATTATCCTAGACCGAGACTTAACTAATTGTAGACTATAAATCAAGATATAGTTTTGACAACTAAATTTGACAACAAGATTGATATAGCAACACTTGTGAGTTCGATCGAGCAATGCTCTAACAATCTCCCCCTTTGTCAATTTTAGTGACAACTATTTAATACATATGGATAACAAAAATACAGTTTTGAAAAAACTCATCGATCCACCATATCTTCTTGATTTCCTTGGTTCCTCCAACTCTCCTTGAACTCTTCGTTATTTCAAGTTGCAATGATTCTGAACGTGTTCAAATCAGTGTCGTTGTTGTTGAAGAACCGATTCCATGGCGATAACAACTTTTTGAAAACAAAATATTCTCAATCGTTGTTATGCAAAAACATAGTTTTATTATCTTCTCTCCAAAGTTCAACTGTTTCTCAACTCTGAAGTAATACTATATGGTTATATGTTTCCCTCCCTTAATCAATACTTACATCTTTTGTTTAATAGGTAAACCTATTGCTTAAATGATCCACTCCCCCTTACATAATGATCCGTAAACCATATGTATGTAGTATGCTCCCCCTTTTTGTCAATAAAATTAACAAACGTACGAAAATCGCAGGATCATAATGAATACAGCCAAAAGATATCTCAAGCTTAAGGAAGATGGAGATACTACATAATAACATAGTTAAATTGCAACTCCTCATATCAACTTGTTTAGATGATATCACATAGTAATACTGAACGCTCATCCTAGGAGATTAAAAAGATACAAGCATCCCCTTTATAATTCCACAACCACACTCCCCACTAATATATAGCAATTAAGCACAAGTTCATTTAAGAACTCTCCCCCATAAAATGTCATTCCCGAGAGAACAACATGAGTGACCTTACTTTCGTGAAAAAGAAGGATTTGTGGACATTAACAAATCACAAGGATTTGTATCCATAGTATCGACATAAATTAATCTCAAGGCCAGTTATGAACAACGAGATAATTTTTCTCGATTTTACTCAACATAAGAGAATATTACGAAGTGTGTCAAGCAACAAAACACAAAAGTGTGATAAAAAAGATCAATACTGCGAGAAAAATCTCAAAGAGTTTGTTTTATTTTCCGTTTATAAAACATAATAGATTTAACTTCTGAGCATATATGAAATATTAGCACGATTCACGAGAACATAAAGGCACAAATATTTCATAAGATTTTTGCAATAATTAAACCAATAATGATTACATACTGCAAGTTTATCTTCCAACAACTCTAGAATTTAAATAAATAAATCTAAAAACATGAAAAATGAAAAACGTAGGAAATAACTATGTGTAATCACAATCTTTGCTATACCAAACCCTAGTTATCGTTCTCAAGAACAAAATCCTCAAAAGAAGTTTCCTAGACAAAGCGGACAGTTTTTCGGAAAATTCGAGAATAATCCTACTCCTGTGTTTAGTTGAACTTCATATGGGTTTGACAAATTTAGCAATTTAATTGAAGGATAACATCATTCAAAGCTAAAATACCATCAACGCTATTACAACCATAACAATTCAACATAAGAAGTTCAACAGAAAAAGAACAACAGTCATAACATATGAAAATAAGATGGATAAAGTAGCTATGACTGTTTGCGATAGAAATCCTCAGCAATCTCACATAATGGTTCTGCCAGGTCTGGATGAACTTCCAAGGCATAATCAAGTTGCTCCTACATGCAGTCAATCATTTGTTGAAGGAGAGCAACTTCAAGGTTTTGAGCTGGATTTTTACTCATCTTTTCAAAGTTGTCCATGGTCAAGGCTTTTGGGCCTCCGATGCTGGTTCCAAAAGGAGGAATGTTGTATTGACTGCAAATCCTTGTTATGAGGCAAGGAAATCCTGGAGTTTTCGTAGGAATCCGTCTTACACTTATCATCTGACGAATAATAAGACCATAGAAATCGATATCACTCCCTTCTGCAATATAGTAAACCAATTCAACAAGTGATCTGGTCCACCACGGCTTGTCAATTGTGCTAGGCATCAAGTTTGCCACAACCAATTTTCCAGCAGCCTTTAGGAATAACTCAGCATCATGGACATCGATCTTTCCATCCTTCCAAGGTGCAGTTTTTGCAAGTAGAAGACTAGCCAGATCATTTTGGGTAGGTCTCAAGTTTTCTGGTTGTTGTACTTGAAAGGAGCCAACCCGCGTCAAATTTAAGAGATTAACAATAATTTTCATATCCACAACGAGAACCTTATTGTTGACTAAGGTCTTGAAGGTACAGTTAACTTTATCAGGATCATGCAAATTTGCATAAAATTAGGCTGTCATTTCTAGGTGTGTTGTTCCCATAGATGAAGAAATATGCCCCATTTATGATGATTAAAGAACCCTGCAAGATGGTTTACTCTAAGTTTTGATGCATCATATATTCTTTCCATAATGGGATTTTTGATGTTATATTCCCTATATAGGTCACGAGCTTGTTTGCTAATGAATTCGGTTTGCAAACTAGGATCACAATATGTATCATCAACATTTCTACTTGGGTTTGAACTCTCCCCTTGATAATTTCTTTTCCTATGCATAGTCAATTGAAATAAGTTCACAAACAGAAGAAACTTACCGAGTTTGTGTACTGTTAGAAAATGGCACAGCTCCGGAACTATGTGGAAGAGAAAAACGTTGATTACCCCTTGAACAAAATCTCTCCCGATTCCAATGATGCAATAAACAATCGAAATGGTTAACGAACGGGTGAAGATAAAGAGGAAAGAGAGAGATCGGTTTCTCTTACAGAGTTCTCGAACTCAAAAGAAGATGATGGAGAAAACAAGAGGATTTTTCTCTTTTTATGTGTGGAGACGGAACAGTTCCTGACCCGGCTAACTAGTTCCAGATCCAGATTCCAACCCGTCCCGGTTCTGGTCCAGGTCCAAGCCTACCGTACGTGACCCACACATGTATGGTCAAGAGCTCAATTGTCTTAGCTTGTTATCACTCGCTTAGGCAAAAAAAATTAACTCAATAAATTAACCCAGTGGACATTTAGAGCACAATTTTTTTTTTTGACTTCCTCAAATATGAGATTCATCAACTTATGATAGAGGAGGATAATATACAACTACTTTGTGTGGAGTCAAGCTCAACACACAAATTATAATTAAACAATTTTTTAGCAAAAATCCGAGAACCCTGTTGGCTCAATCAGATATTTGATAGCATGACTCCACGAGAGAACTTCCTTCCAGCTGTTTTTACACCAAAATAAGCTGTGAAAAACCCAAGAATCTGAATTTTCAAGAGCCTTACAAGATTTCAGAAAGACACTTAAAATAAAAAAAAATATGTCCTTGATGTCTTGTTTTGCATGTTTTTAATAACAGTGTCTGAAGATAGCGTTTAGCACTATGTAAGGCAACTCTCTTGGTGTAAGGGGACATCTTAACGTTTTTGCTAGTAAACAGAACATAGTTATTCTGACAAGATATATCAGCGTTTGACCAATGAATTGAGTCATGTTTCATGAGGGAGTATTCTGTTAGATGAGGCTTACACTCCTTTTGTACCACATCCAGTTTACAACTCTTTGTGTTACAAGAAAAAGGAGTATTGCCTCACTTATTAACAAATCAATGTCAACCTCAACATGAGTATTATTCATCATAACTTGATTTAGCCTATCAAGAGAATCTTGTTCTTTCTGGAGAAGTATCTCAACATCAAGAGAGACATTCTCAAGTTGCTTTTCAAGCCCTGAAAAAACTTCAAGGGATTTTAGACCTGGTGGAGGTAGAGAAAGAATTTCTTTACAGATTTAATTAAATCGGATATGGAAGAAAATTCTGAATCCCCTGGTTCTGGTGGCATATTTATCGAGATTTGGTCTCTGTCCATATAGTCAGACTGCTTCAAACACAGACTTATGAGGTCTTAGCGTGTTTGCCTGCTCTGATACCAACTGAAAAACGCAAGGGGTACCAAGATACACCACCAACTTTTTCTTAGCCAATCTGTATGGACAAACTCAACACAACTCCGAGAGTAAAAACTCAATCAAGGAAAGTGCCTAGAGTTATATCTCTCTCGCTGTTGTTGTTAAAAGGTTTACAGAATTGAATCCGTGAACCTAACTACAAAGAGAGTTCTTGGACAGTACCAAAGATCAATGTCCAAGGATCAATGAAGTCTTTTCCAACTAACAAGGTTGGACCTAGCTACTGTGATTAATCAACCGCACAACCTGTGATATTTCAATTATAAAGATAAACAATATAATGCGGAAAAATAAATAACACAGACACCAGAAATTTTGTTAACGAGGAAACCGCAAATGCAGAAAAAACCCTGGACCTAGTCCAGATTGAACACCAAATTGTATTAAACCGCTCCAGACACTAGCCTACTACCAATTAACTTCGGTCGATATTTGCTTAAGAGATCAAAAGAGAAGTGGGACTTGGTGCATACAGACAGGTGAATAATTAAAAGAAGAGGAAGGACGTGGCCTTCTCCACCACAACCTGTCTTAGACGTACCTAGTATCCAAGTGGTGTTTTGGCAGAAACTGGTGTTGGTTGTGGTGGTCTGTTCTAGGAGTCAGAGGATGGGATTTGGTTTTGCATGGGGTTTGCGGCAGGAGTCAGGTGAAGAGACTTAGATTTTCACTGAATTGTAAGTTGCTCTGTGACCGTTCTCATGCTACAGCAAGGAAGTGGATGCAAAGAAGAACTATAGCTGAATTAAAGGTGAACAAGAAGAGGCTTACAAGGTCTGGAATTTGGGTGTGTTTTAATCGGTGGTTAGAAGAAGCTCGGAGAAGATACATGGAAATATGGATAAGGCAACAGAACAATGGATTTTGGAGTAATTAGTTACGTTGTACGTTCTTTATTCTGTATGTGGTAAATGGTTTTCGAAACGTAACTGGAGATGGAGTGCCGATAGTTGAACAGCTGGAAGTGATGGGTTTTTGGCAAGTCTTGGTATGGCATCGATTGGTAATCTCAAATAAGAAATTGACTGGCTGATAATTGGACAGTGGTGGTTTGTGGTTGGTGTATACTATGATCTCTCGGTACTCGATTTGGAGATTAATGGCAGCAACCAAGTTAGAAATCTGTTGTTGGAGATGGATCGTTTGTTGGCTGACTTTAGGAGCGGAGTTTTTATACCGATAGATGAAGTTGTAAAAAAATTGAGAAGCGGTTGCAGTCATTGATATATATGGAGTTTGAGTTTGGATAAGACAATGAGTGAAGTGGAGTTGGTGCTCAGAGGGACCGGATTTAGAAGTGGGAGTTGGTGATTGATTTGAGCTGAAGGTACTGTTGGGTTAAGGCATTGGTCGTTCTTGTATGGAATGGATATCCAGGAAGGAAGTGCAGAATGGGTTATGTAGGAAATGATCTTGGTTAGGAGGTGATTGTATTACAGACCTTCAGTCCCTAGACCTGAAATGTTGTCGTTCGAACAAGGCAAGAGTATAGGTTCGTCTGTACGAGAATAGATTGAGAAATAATACAACAGTGAAGTTAAGGTCCGTGTGATTTGAGTTCAGTCTGGTGCTGTTGGTTCGAGTTGAGATTATTTTGAATTTGGCCTTGTTGGCTGATCGATTGAAGGTAATGGTGGCTGTCTACAGATTTAGAACAGGGAAATGGAGATGGTGTTTAGTCGTTTTCATCTTCTGATTTCGTTTAAGCAACATTAGAACTTCAAGATGGTCAGGGATGTAGAGGCCGATGGCCAGAAAATGAAAAAGAGAAGCTGAGAGTTTGGAGGAGCCGTGAAGGTGTCGGGGGAGAAACGGAAAAAAGAAGAAGACCAATCATATTGTGGTGACGGGCGATTGATTATTGGTTTATTCTTTCCCTCTTATAATTTATTATAATGGGTTTTGAGAACCCTATCTCCATGTTTTGCTAAATCTTGCTAGGGTCTTTGTTGGAAACTAATCTGATAATGTAGACTCATTTATTAATACTCACAATAATGATTTAAATGTCTAGTAATTTTTCTTCAATATGCTTGGTTAATAATTGTATAAATAGTTGAGTAGATCAAATATGCTTTTCGTTTGATGCTTCGTTTGACGAAGTATGCTTCTAGATTGATATTTGATACTTTGCAGCTTTATATTGGTTAGATAGTTCCATTGTTTATTTATACTTTTAAATTGATGTGTCATGCTTAGTAATATTTGATGGGTACATGTTTTGCGATTGATAAATAAATCTCTATAACTATTAACTTAGAAGCGGAAGAAATTAAGACAGTGAAACAATTTTATGGAGTATAAGTTTTGGAAATTGAATATTAGTTTTGGATGATTAAATTGGTGGAAACCAGATTCCCTGGTAACCATCTTTCTCATTTCATTTTATTAATTTTCTTTTGTTTTTGTTTTTTTTAAATCCTTAAGTCCAAAATTCCCAAAAACATCATTTCTGATTAGTCAATTAGGAATATTAGTTCGATATTTTTCACCGCTCCATGTGGGTTAGATAATAATAATTAAGAGTGCCAAATTGAGTTGGATACAGGGTGGGAAATATCTAGAGAACAATCAGATTTATTGTTGTCCGACAGTACTGCTGTTCACGGTGCTATTTCAAATGTGACAGATGAACTGAAAGCTTTAGGTACAGGTGAACAGAAAGTGTCAGTTGGTGACAGTACACCAACAAACACGGAAACTGATACATTTCCCCCACTATTTTCTATCATTAGGTGGCAGTGATCTTACCTATTGGTTCAGTTGTTGAGATGGTGTAAGGGAAAATAGGGGCCCATTTGTGTGTGTTATGTGAGGTGGTGGAAGGGAGTGGGGATGAGCTGGGGATAGGAAGCATTTTCGAACAAACACTACCTGCGATATACATGATTTGTCCGTGAACAGAGAGGGTCAGGATCTGTCCGGTAGTGACAGTACTCTTGTTCCAGGCACTGACGTAGGAATTTTGTCCGGTATTGACAGGAATACTGCTCCAGGCAGTGATGTACGTGATTTGTCTAATGGTGACAGAAGTCCAATGGGCACTGATGTACAAATTTTGTCCGCTAGTGACATGAATCTACTCCAGGAAGTGTTGTACGTGATTTGTTTAATAATGCTAGAAGTCCAACAGTCACAGGAAGTGACGAAATTCCAAAAGTCACAAAATCATCAGTGGTTTTAAGGGATGATTTTGTCTCATCTAGGCTCCAAAAGAACGTGTCAACTGTTACGGAAAGAATGGGTTATACTTCTGATACAGCTTCATCACATGCTACGGAAAGTGATGATAATAATGATATTTCAGATACGTCAATTCGAAGGAGTGTTCGTTCTCGTGTTCCTAGTACTAGGTTAAAGGATTATGTGTGTGAAAAGATTAGGGTATTCAAATACACCACAATCTTTAAATTATCCACCTATAAGTTCTCTTACCAAAAGTGATTGTCTATGGACAAAGTCAAGACAATACGACAAATCGGTATTCACACTTTGTGTGATCGTCTATGGATACGAGATCGAGACAATACAACAATCAAAGTGTGATTACTTGATAATAGGTTCGGACTTAACCAAACTCTATAGGATCACTATCAAGTAATATAGAGTTAACGTTTGTGTATTTTACTTTTAATTATAATAAACAATTATAATTGCGGAAATAGAAAAGTAAAAGACAAAGCAAGATTTTGTTAACGAGGAAACCGCAAATGCAGAAAAACCCCGGGACCAAGTCAAGAATTGAATACTCTCAGAATTAAGCCGCTATACAAAATCACACCAACTTCGTATAGTTGAGACCAAGCAACTAAACCTATAGTTCACCAAGTTTCTTCAGTATCCCTGCGCTTCCGACATTCAATAAGTGCACGCACTGGAACAATTCCTTTGGATCGTATTCCAATCAGTAAAGGAACAACAAATCTGTTTGGTAACAACTCTCTTGATTCTTTCAGATGAAGATATCTCAAGTCATATGCAAAGGCTCTTCCGTTTAAACTAATAAACTCTTTTGCCTGGTTAGATCAATCTTTCCAACAACTACCGAAGTAGCAGAGTTTAGATTTGCAATCAATCAATATAGAATCCAACAAGAAACTATAAAGCGATGCAGATATCACGCAAATAATCAATCAAATAAATCTGATTCTAGTTGGATACCAGCCGATCAAGGTTTGTGCTACACAAAGATATGAGAAACCAATAAGAAATCTTCTTTGTCTTCAAATCTTCTTTAATCTTCAATTAAACCTGCACAACACCACTTGAATCTCTTGTGATCAATCACGCACAGAACGGAGTCTGTTAACAATGGATTATCACAAGATGTCTTTAGATCTACAAACAGTTCTAAAGATCCCGTCGACACTTCGATCTAGTTTGAGTGAATCTTATATCAGAAGAGAAGATTCTCAAGAATAAACAAACTAGGTGCAATCAAAGTTAAACAACTGTTAGTCAATCAAATCAATCGAAAACTAATAAACTGCAATTATGTAGTTTCCCACCAACGGTACTCGTAGAGCTTCTTGATCCCGCAGAAGTCTTTAGACGAGCGGTCGTAAGAGATTTCGCCTAATTAGGGTACTTTCCTCTCCGGATAGACGGCTCCACCAGAAACAACAAAAAGATGAAGTTTGCCTGACTCTTAGGATAGTTTGCTAGAAATGCAAACTTATGTATTTATAGACCAAGGATGTTTGGACACCAAGGAATTTCCAAATCAGAATATTCTCAAGATATGCAATAAATGCCCAAATCGGTTTTCATAATTCCTGGAAATGCTTTGTCCAATATTTTACGAAATCTCTCAATAGAAAATCTTCAATTAGTAAATGCACATTACTAATTTTTATTCTCTAGAGATATGCATTTAATTTCTGGTAATTAAAGCATATAAAACTAACAACCTTAATTAAAAGATTCTTAATTTATTTCGGACCGGGATCTCCTTGAGTAATTAAGGAATATATTTGAACAATAAAAGATAAGAGTTATTGTTCGTGTTCAAAGTATGTTGACATCTTTTGTAAATCCTCTTTCATATTTACAATCTTGGAATTGATTATACCACACTTCCAAACAAGTTTAGAATGGTTCATCTGTATTCCAAGACAACTATGTGATTGATCAAATATCAAATCACAATCATGGGTTCAATCGGTTCTATCAATCACTAGGATCGATCCTACCTCAATATGGATTACTTATGATCGAACACACAAGTTACCAGGACCGGTTACATCAGTTACCAGGATAGGTTATGTCAATTACCAGGACCAGTTACCATATACTCATGGTATTGCTTGTGATCGGTCACACCAGTTACCAGGATCGGTTACACCAATTATAAGGACCGGTTACACCAATTACAAGGATCGATTACACAACTCTTTTGTGATCGGTCACACCAATTACTAGGATCGGTCACACCAATTACAAATATCGATCATACTATCTCATGTGATTACTTAGGATCGGTTACACTAATTAATAAAAACCAATCATACCAAATCATAAGACAGGCACTGTGATTAGTTATACCAAGATACATAACAAGTTATGATCGGTTCTACTAACTAACACATATTGGTTATCCAAAGATATGCAACGAATAACAATACCAATAAGCCTAGCGATTTCCCTTTCGATTCATAAAACAAGTTCATGAATGTCCTTCCTTTAAACAAATGTAAACATTGTTTCCTTGGATGAAATCTTCACCTTTACCCATACACATAATCACAATAGCATTCATACGATTATGTCGATGTCATATATACGAAGTTCAAAAGATAAGCGTTATACTTCATATCTTAATTCCTTAACACTATGATCATGTGATCATGTCTCATTACTAGAGTATAATCATTCACAGTTTCGCAGTTATGTTTTCAATATAGCACGACTTGAAAGATACGTTAGGAATGAAACAGTTCAAGTCAATATTACTAATTAACCTCAAGAGGAAGGATGATGTCGTCGTTGTAGCTTGTTACTTCTTCACATTCTTCAGGTCTTCGAGTAATACTTGTATGTCTCATAATCCTAGACTTTCTAGTCTAACCTATAAGAAGTTGTCTCTAGTACATAATCAAGCGACTCTTAGATGAGTTTTGATTCACTAAAATATGACAACCAAACTTGACATACCAACGCTTGGTGGGTTCAACCAAGCTATGCTCTAACAATCCCCCCCTTTGTCAATTTTAGTGACAAAACTCTTAATACATATGGATAAACAAATTACAAGAATTCATTAAACATACGCTTGATTCCAAGTTTCAACAGCACAATAACCTGCATATATTCAATTAATAAATGCCGTTGTTGACATTTTAATAACAAAGCTTATACTCCCCCTAAAGGTAAGATAGGTAGATTTTCGATCAAAACATCTTTGTTATTTCTCTTTTGTAGTCCAAATAACTACAATAGCAATATGATATGTTGCTCCCCCTAGTCAATGCTTTACTCTTTCGTTAGATATAACGTTTAAGCACAATTGTCCTTTCCTTAGTGATTACAAATCACTTGTTTACTCCATATATTTCTCCCCCTTTTTTTCACAAAATGACAAAGGTTCGAGCAAATAAAGGTCAAACCGAAAGGATCTTACAAATATAAAAGACTTGTATAACCTATAAGAGTTAAGCACGAAGGTTTAACATACTACTTTTGATAACCATTATCAAAACCGAAACTACAAGTAATTTGGTTTTAATATGTTATCAAGGAAACAATTTCCCGGAGCAATTTTCCCTAATAGTTTAACAAATTGACTAAGAAACTTAGTTCCCTTGCTAAACCGATTGTACACATACAATCGCTTATTTCGATAAGACCAAAATAAAGATCAGAATTAACTTTATTTTTCTCATCAGGTTCTAATTATTCAGACAATAACTTAGACCTTTCACTTTAGACAAGACAAGTACTAGGTTAGTTAACTAGTATTTCTTGTCAAGGCATTCGATTAGACTTAAATAACCGAATCCTTCAATTTGATAAGTCTAACTAAGATCAGAATTAACTTAGTTTCTCTTATCGTATTGGACTAAACAAATGATCACATATTTCGTTAAGCCATAAAAAATACATACAAACCAAATAAATTGACTTGCACAATTATTTCTCTTAACCGGAAGCAATTGAAACAAACATAGACATTATAGCACCGCAATTGCACCGAAATTTCGTTAAGCAAAAACACTTGATACCAAACAATAAAGAAGATATCAAACAATAAGTCAAATAAATTGACACAATTTTTCTTAGGGTTATTTGGTTTTTGGTACTTAGGTTTTGTCCAAAGTTAGTGTTTGGTCTAACTTTTGTTCAACTTGGTGTTTGGTACCTGGACTTCACGTTGACCCACTTTGACTCCGCTAAGTTAGAGTTTCTGTTAATTAAATAGGTAAATACTAAAAGATCTTTTACTTTAGTAACAAAGACTAACCAAGTCTTTAACCCGTCATATACGTGGACGGTTCATATTAGATCTCTACTCATCTTAAAAACTAATGGCTTAGATTATTTTTTTGCTTTTATCTCTCTTGACACTCACAATTAAAAACATTAGCATAAGCGAAATTTATCCGCCATTAAAGATATATCAACCTTCTGTTTCAGTTTGTCATATACCAAAATACTCTTCATGGCCTTTTGATCACGCCTTGTTGTTTTTTTCTCGTTCTGCTTCTCTCTTTTTTTCTTTGTATTTTCTCTTATATTTCTTCACAAAAGATTTGGGTAGATTCTAGTTATTGTATCCATGTATCAGGAATCTATTGAAACCCTAGTTTGACCCTGAACTACATCGTAATTTGGTTGTTGTAGAAACCCAAAATTTCTCAAATTAAGGTCTTCTTTAATTATGTTTCCCTTTCTCATAGCAGATCTGAAAAGATTTTTTTTTCTTATGTTTGATTTAAAAATTTGGGGATATTGTTATGAAAATTTGGAAGTTCCAAAATTGATCGTACAATTGGGTATTTATGGATGTTTCGAGTTGATTCTGATGCTATTTTCATCGTGTTGGAATATTGTGGAGCTAAATATGCACAAAACAAGCTTATTAATTACTGTAGAGTAAGTATTGTGTATGATTTATTGGATTTGTGGGTTTTTTTCTTATCTCTATGATTGTTGTTCTTCAAGAGAAGTAGGATAATCTGATGGAGGTGGGTCTGGATTTGGAGACGAATGTTTTTAGAACTTCGGGTGCAAATGTCCATGGAAGATGATAAAGGGAAGGTTTTAGGATTTAGGGTTCAGAGATGTTTCATTGAGTTCATGGATTATGTTAAGAGATTGCAAGTTTTTAAATCATCTTAATCTGGAATCAGAATCGTTTGATCTTTACTGAAAATTAAAAGTTAGATAAAAACTACTGGATTAGAAAATCATAAAGGCTTTGTAGCGATGCTCTCCAATTGAGATAATTTTGGCAGTGATAATAAGGTTCTTGTGGCCACGATGAACATCAAAGATTGAGGCCGTGATTTCGGCAGTGATTATAAGGTTCTTCAATTTTGCTAAGCATGTTACTTTTAAGGGAATCACGTGCTAACTGAACTGTTAACGGCGTTACATAATTTAATTTCATTGATTTTTTTTAATAATTATGAAACAGAAGTCAAGACATTATTAAGTCAACATGGGTCAACGTGAAGTCCAGGTAGCAAACACTAAGTTGGACAAAAGTTAGACCAAACACTAACTTTGGACAAAATATAAGTACCAAAAACCAAATAACCCTTTTTCTTAACCGGGAACAATTGAATCACACATACACACACACATACACACATAATGGAACATATATCAATTGTACTGAAATTTTGTTAATCAAAAGAAAAATATATGCAATATAAGCAGGCTTTTCTTAAACAAGAAAACGATCAGCTAACAAATTCGTTACCTCAGATTCCGCATCCTCTTCTCCCCAGAAAGATATATCATTAAGCACAAGTTCAGTATGTTTTCATCCTCTCGCAAGAATAAAAGAACAACAACAAGAGCAACCTTTACCAGAGAAAGGTTGAAACGGTTTTAACTAATGCGTGCCAATCGCAAAAGTTGAAAAACCGAAACACATATGTTTATGCTAAACACAACTCATGTAAACACAAATTGATTCAACACATTGTGACCTTTTACATATGAGTCTCAATCGGAACACCTTATGATCCTTTGATAAAGCCTACCAACTTGGGCTAGAACTTAATCCCGCTAAATCAAAAAGTCACACAAACCATAAGGGTTCTCATCATATGAGATCGGATATTAAGGTTATGAAAACCGAAATCAGACATCCCATAAACACATAGCAATAATATAGACATTCAAGCACAGGCTATGTAATCTGAAACTATCACAAGAAAAATTATAAAATAATAATTTTATTCATATATAATTGATAGTTTTTTTAAAAATATACCTTATACAATAATCGAACTGAATCAAAAAATGATGTCTATTTTTCTTGATTGCGAGTCTTGTGAAGATCGCTTTCGAAATCTGGATTCATATTCTTTTGAGCACTTCTTTTTCCAGTAGTAGATTTTCCCATCTCAAGCAGTTGAGAATGAAAATCAGCTAGAACTTCTTTTGAATCCTATATCATTAACTCATGGTGTCTAATACAGCTTCTAATAGTAAGAATCTGTCTTCTCAGAGAATCTTGAAGATTATCATGTTGTGAGACACCTCGAGTTTCAGTCATAACCGATGCACAAAGTGCTAAATCATCAAGAGATGACTCTTCCTTTACCGATTTCTCCATTGATGCAAGATCGTCTTCTTTCAGACAAGAAATATATATATAAGATAGGAGAAAATCAAGGGGTGATATAGTTTAGTTTATGGAAACCGAATATATTTATCCCAAAAGTAAAAGATATCGATTATGAGATTATTGTTACCTAAAGAACAGATTTGTACATTCTGCCAAGTTTTATGCCTCCTCAAAAACAGAATTTGGGCAACAAGTGAGGATGCATTCTTCAACACAATCAGTGTGTGTTAAGGTGAGGATTAATCTCACCACAGGTAACAAAGACATCCTTAGGATGATTTATAAACACAAAATATTGTGTTTCTTTGTGTTCTTTCTTTCTCTTGTTATTGCAAGAGTCTGCAACTTCTTTTTGAGATCTAATAAACTCATCAGCCTTCAAAATATTTATGCCTTTGCGAAGTGCCTTGATGAATTTATTTTGTTGGAGATTTCCCTGAAAGATTGCAGTGTGGTTATTTTCTCCACATAAAGAACTTAACATATTATCAGAAGAATTAGCTTCTGACCTTTTTGGTTTATCAACCAATTTTTCTTGCTCAGATTTTACCTCTTGAGTTTTATCTGACAGGGGTTTCATAAGGTTTTCAAGTTCTAGACTTAATCTTTGATTTTCCTTAATTCCCCACTCAAGTTTTTCTAAACAGTTCTTTAGGAGTTGATTAGACTCACACGATACATCACTGTTAGATTTGGCAAGAAGTGCATTACAGCTAGATATTCCTTCATAGGGTTTTTCCTCCGGGATATCATCTAGAGTAAAGACGTAAGCCTTGTTGCACTTCTGAGCTTTTCTGCTGGAACAATGTTTTGCCATATGTCTGAATCTACGGCACTTGAAACATTGGATTTTTTCATTACCTTTTTCATGACAAAAAGATAATGTATCAGGATTAGATTTATCTTTCAATAAAACATCCTTAATCTGTTGTGTTAGGAGTACAATTGTTGAGTTAAGCTCTTTTTCAACAAGTATTTCATCCTCTTGATAACGTTTCTCAGTCAGGTTTATACATACTTCTTTTGAAGATTGACTTGTATTAGCTGAGACATCATATCCAACATTTCGGTTCTTCAGCAGAGTTTCTTTGTCAAAGATTTTTAAATTTCCTACAAGAGAGTTTCGAGAAAGTATAGAAAGATCATTGGCTTCTATTATGGCATGTTTCTTAGAGTCGTATCTGGATGGCAACAATATGAGAATTTTGCATACTATTTCCTTTTCAGGTATAGTCTTTCCAAGAGAGAAAGAAGCATTGATAATCTCAGAAAGTATGGAGTTAAAACTCCTTGAAGGTATCGTTATCATCCATTTTAAGGAATTCCCATTCAGAAGAAAGAGATAGAAGTCGAGCTTCTCTTTCGGAATCATTTCCTTCAAATACAGTCTCAAAAGTATCCCATGCTTCTTTAGAAGTTTCACATGACAGAACATGATGTAACAGATCATGACTTACTGCATGTATTATGGCATTCAAACCATAGAAATTTTGCTTTGCAAGAGCTCTCTCTTTATAAGTATAGAACTCTAAGCGTTTAAACTCTGTTTCCGAATATTCCACTTTCGGCCGTTCATATCCATCTTCGATTAATAGCCAAGTATTAAAATCTCGGGATTGAAGAAAAATTCTCATGGTAGATTTCCATAATGGGTAATCTGTCCCATTAAATCTTGGTGGTACGTTAACTGAATCAGACATAGATTCTGTTCTTATAGGTTGGATCGCACCAAACACAGATTGTAAGATCTTTTCGTGTTTGCCTGCTCTGATACCAATTGAAAAGACGAGGGTACCCAAATACACTACAATCTTTAAATTATCCACATATAAGTCCTCTTACCGAAAGTGATTGTCTATGGACAAAGTCAAGACAATACGACAAATCGGTATTCACACTTTGTGTGATCGTCTATGGATACGACATTGAGACAATACAACAATCAAAGTGTGATTACTTGATAATAGGTTCGGACTTAACCAAACTCTATTGGATCACTATCAAGTAATACGGAGTTAACGTTTGTGTATTTTACTTTTAATTATAATAAACAATTACAATTGCGGAAATAGAAAAGTAAAAGACACAGTAAGATTTTGTTAACGAGGAAACCGCAAATGCAGAAAAACCCCGGGATCAAGTCCAGAATTAAATACTCTCGGAAATAAGCCGCTATACAAAATCTAAACCAACTTTGTATAGTTGAGACCAAGCATCTAAACCTAGTTCACTTAGTTTCTTCAGTATCCATGCGCTTCCGACATTCAATAAGTGCATGCACTGGAAAATTTCCTTTGGATCGTATTCCAAACAGTAAAGGAACAACAAATCTGTTTGGTAACAACTCTCTTGATTCTTTCAGATGAAGATATCTCAAGTCATATGCAAAGACTCTTCCGTTTAAACTAGTAAATTCCTTTGCTTGGTTAGATCAATCTATCAAACAACTACCGAAGTAGCAGAGTTTAGATTTGCAATCAATCAATATAGAATCCAATAAGAAACTATAAAGCGATGCCGATATCACGCAACTAATCAATCAAATAAATCTTATTCTGGTTGGATCCCAGCCGATCAAGGTTTGTGCTACACAAAGATATGAGAAACCAATAAGAAATCTTCTTTGTCTTCAAATCTTCTTTAATCTTCAATTAAACCTGCACAACACCACTTGAATATCTTGTGATCAATCACGCACAGAATGGAGTCTGTTAACAATGGATTATCACAAGATGTCTTTAGATCTACAAACAGTTTTAAAGATCCCGTCGACCCTTCGATCTAGTTTGAGTGAATCTTATATCAGAAGAGAAGATTCTCAAGAATAAATAAACTAGGTGCAATCAAAGTTCAATAACCGTTAGTCAATCAAATCAATCGAAAACTAATAAACTGCAATTATCTAGTTTCCCACCAACGGTACTCGTAGAGCTTCTTGATCCCACAGAAGTCTTTAAACGAGCAGTGGTAAGAGATTTCGCCTAATTAGGGTACTTTCCTTTCCGGATAGACGGCTCCACCAGAAACAACAAAAAGATGAAGTTTGCCTGGCTCTTAGGATAGTTTGTGAAAAGGCGGGGGTCTAACAACCTCACCCAATATTTCACTTAGCAATCTTTATGGACTAACTCCAATATACTTTTAAGAGAATCAACTAGACAGTCAGACTCAATCTTAATAAAAAGTATATCAAAGAGTTATATCTCAATTTCTCGATTCAATCCTTACTCAAACAAATAGAAATCTGTGAGCCTGATTGAATACAAAAGAAATAACTTAAACGGTACCAAAGACCAATGTTCAACGATCAATCAATTTCAATCAACAACCAAAGGTTGGATTTACCAATTGATCGATTCAACGCACAACATGTGATGTTTCAATTATATAACAAAATATAATACGAAGAAAAAAATAACACAGACACCAAAAGTTTTGTTAACGAGGAAACCGCAAATGCAGAAAACCCCCGGGACCTAGTCCAGATTTGAACACCACATTGTATTAAGACGCTACAGATACTAGCCTACTAAAAAGCTAACTTCGGCCTTGACTGTAGTTGAACCCTAATCAATCTCACACTGATCCAAGGTACGGTTGCGCTCCTTACGTCTCTGATCCCAGCAGGATACTACGCACTTGATTCCCTTAGCTGATCTCACCCATAACTAAGAGTTGCTATGACCCAAAGTCGAAGACTTGATAAACAAATCTGTATCACACAGAAAAGTCTATAGGAATAGATAAATCTGTCTCCCACAGAAATACCTACGAGTTTTGTTCCATATTTTGATAAATCACGGTGAATAGGAACCAATTGATATACCAGACTTATATTCCCGAAGAACAGCCTAGAAATATCAATCACCTCACAATAATCTTAATCGACTAGCGAAACAAGATATTGTGGAATCACAAACGATGAGACGAAGGTGTTTGTGACTCCTTTTCTATCTTGCCTATCGGAGATATAAATCTCAAGCAAATCTTACGATTGTACTCAAACACGATAGAAACAGCAAGATCATATCACGCAACTACAGAGAAAATAGTTGGGTCTGGCTTCACAATCCCAATGAAGTCTTTAAGTCGTTAACCTACAGGGTCTCCAGAGAAACCTAAGGTTAAAGGAGAATAGACTCTAGCTAGTATCACACAGGAGGTGCGGGGATTATGTTTCCCAGTTGCTAGAGTTCTCCTTTATATAATCTCCAAATCAGGGTTTGCAATCTAAGTTACCTTGGTAAAAAAGCATTCAATATTCACCGTTAGATGAAAACCTGATTAGATTTAAGTTAATATCTTTCAACCGTTAGATCGAACTTAGCTTGTTATACACAAATGAAATGTAACTTTATTTAGGTTTGAGTAACCGTACCTAAACGTGTACACCTAGTTAGTTCAACAATAGTTAACCAATGGTTAGCCATATGAGCACTTTCATATCAACCTTATTCATCTTCACCATAACTAGTTCAAATGACTCAAATGAACTAGTTAGAGAGTTGTTCAATTGCCTAGATTTTATAGAAGTATACAAGACACAATCGAAGCAAAATCGATTTTGATCCACTCGAATTGATTCATGAACATTATAGCCACGGTTTGCAAAGATTGCATTCCTTAATATACATAAATGTTTTAGTTCATGAACAAACCGATTTTAGAAAGTAACCTACCGAAGTATGCATATGGGTACGCGTACTTAAGTAACCGGATTGAGTTTTTTTCCACTTCTAAACTCCAGCAGAAATTCACGGACGTGAAATTTCCGCCAGTACGCGTACGGGTACGCATACTGTCCCGGATTTCCAAGAACCGCCAGTACGCGTACGGGTACGCATACTTTGGGTTCCCAGTTTTGGACTTTTACACAAATGTGAAAACATACTATGCTTATATCCAAAGATGGTTACATGTTCTAAACTATCATTTCAATCATTGCAACATTCTTAGAGGATGTTATATAGTTGTTATTCACAAACTATTTTTCATCAAAGCGATTTTCAAGATATTGAAATAATCAACATGACATTCGTCACGAGTAAAGATGAACTTGGCCAAAGTGAAAGCTTACCAACACATATTTTGAGAAATAGATAAGCGAGATAAACTCGGCTCGAAATAGCAAATGTGTATAATCGAAGTCTATATAGCAATACGACTTTTGTCTCAAGATAGGAGATAGAATAGATAGACTTTTGAGTGATAGATAAGTTCAAGTCTCCACATACCTTTTTGCCGATGAAGTTCCACCAGTTCCTTGAGTAGTTCTTCGTCTTTGCATGATGAACGTCGTGGAGTCTAGAGCTCAACTACACTTACTATCCTAGTCCGAGACTTAGCTATAAGTAGACTAGAAATCAAGACTTATAGTTTTGGCAACTAAACTTGACAAACAAGCTTGAGATAGCAACGCTTGCGAGTTCGATCGAGCAGTGCTCTAACAATCTCCCACTTTGTCAATTTTAGTGACAAAACTATCAATACATATGGAATACAAAATAAATAAACTTTTGCACCTTCTCATCCACATGCTTGATCTCCTTGGTTCTTCAACATTACTCGAAATCTTCGTCACTTCCAAGTACTCCACTGATTCCAAAGATATTCAAATCAGCATCATCGTTGTTGAAGATCCGTAGCCATAACAGTAGCTCTCAATCATTGTTACGCAGTGTCATAATATTATTACACAACATCAAAGTTCAATTGTATCACAACTTCGACAACAATACTATGGTGATATGTATCACTCCCCCTTACTCAATACTTCATCTCACATGAAAACCACTCCCCCTTACATAATGATCCGGAAACCATATGTATTTGTAGTGTGAACTACACATTAATTCTCCCCCTTTTTGTCAATAAAATTGGCAAAGGTACGAAAACTAGTGGGATCCTAATGAAATTTCCATAGAGACACTTCATGACCAAAAGAAAGCACATATCAACTTTTTAGATGCAATCATATAGCCGAAACTAAATGCATTCATCAAGGAGTTTATAAAGATACAAGATAACCCCTATAATATTCCATAGCCGCACTCCCCACAAAGATTGGCAATTAAGCACAAATTCAATTAAGAACTCTCCCCCATAAAATATCATTCCCGCAAGAACAACAAGAGCGACCTTACTTTCACAAGAAAAGAAGGATTTCATTGGACATTAAAAAAACTCATAAGAATATAAATTTGTATCCAAAAATCTCAATTAAATTAACCACAAGAGAACCCATTATTAATTTAATCGAAAATGCTCACATAAGCGAACTTACGGAGCCGCACAGTATTTACATAAGCATATGGATCAGGGAAGATCAATACTGCGGAATAAACAAAGATTCATTCTATTTTTATCACTATTTGCACAATGACATATAATAGACTTAATCTTTGTAAACAAAAGTTCATCCTATCTTCCATTAATATTTGCATACAGACATAATAGGCTTACTTTTGTTTGTCAAAAGTTCATTCAATCTTTTATCAATCCTTGCATACTGACATATGAAAGACTTAACTTTTGACCACGTATGGGACAATCAAGGTTCACGGACGCAAACACACATATCCCATAACAATTTGCAATATGTAAAATCATAAAGATTAATACTACAAAAATCAATCTTTGCCCTTAGAAGGTAGAATCAATCTTTTTCGCACGGATTTACACCAAGAATAGCTACCAAAGGCGTAAAAAAATATTTTCTTAACAAAGAAGAACATATAAAGTCATTAACGACCATGCACCATAGTTCACATAAGATGATTGTGAACATTCAAGAATCTCATAGCAATGCGTACTACTACCCATTCTTGAACTTCCTTCTTTGTGATTCACCAACAACATTCTTGTAAAAGCTACAAATGAGCTTAGATGAGTAGTACTCCAAGAATCCAAGTGCCCAAGTCCAAGAGAAGTGGAACAAGTGCGACGAAACGGAGCAAAACACTCAAAAACAAGAGACATGACAAAGACCAATCTTACTTAACTCATCCAAATTCAGGAATTCTCACCTTCATTTTGAAGGGAATTCAAAAAGGAATATAATGCAAAAAGAATGAGGTAATTCCGAGTTCGGACGAAGAAGTTACGGCCAAAACAAGTTTACCGAATATCGACGTCTATGGTCAAGTATGCATACCGGCTTGCAAACGAATTTTCATGACCTGGAGCAGTATGCAAACGGGTATGCGTACTAAAATCCATGGATTTTGATTTTAAATGATGGTATGCATACCTGGTATGTGTACCATGAAGTCCAAACATCCCGAACTACTATTTTCAAACCTAAACATTTAAGAACCTTAAACACAGATCAAGTAAGGTAGAAATGAACTATAAGCAAGGTACATGGATCATTATAAGTACTCTAAGCAAATAAAAACACAAATCTTTCTCAAGTTTATAGAGATACCTTTTTAGAAGAATCCAATCGAATTATATAGCCTTACCGAACATAATCTGTGCGCCCCAATTCTCGTGCTTCCCTCACCGTATACATAGCAGGGCATTCCTTGGTGAGGATGCACTAAAAACACACTTAAGTTTTGTTGAGGTGAGCAATGTCTTGCTCACCATAAGTGACTTTTGGATTATCATGAAGGAGATCGCTTTTAGAACATTTAACATCCAAATCCATCTTTCCAAAGAACCTTTTAAGTTCCAACATCATGGATACTGTCTTCTCCATAGTCATGGAATTTTCTGGGAGATCATTCCTTTTCACACTCAAAACATCATTGACTTTCTTTGGTATCCACTTATGAGTGCGTTTAGGAAAAATCGGAACCTTCTCCCCATTACTCTCTTCTAGAATTCTGGGAAGAGAATCGAATTGACTATTATTTTGCAAGTTAGTCTTTCTCCAACTGGGAGCATCGGATCTTGTCTTCGCTTTTACGAAGTTATCCTTTTGATAACCATTACGATTGTGAAAAGGATTCATATGACGTTTATAGGCAAATCTAGGTTTATCGCAGCACTGATTCCTTTGCCTAAAGGTTGGACAGTTACAACCTGTAACGTTAAGGGGATTAGTCTTAACATATGATCTTGGGTTCACAACTTCTTGTGATGCCCAAATAAGAATATCATGAAGTTTCTCATTCCTTATACGGAAACGACATCTCCTTTCCAGGTGACCTTTATTTCCATAATAATGGCAAACATAAGGAATGTTCTTACCTCGATCCGTGTGTGCTTACTTTGGAGGTTGATATACTTTGCTCTTTTGAACCTTAACTGCCAGTGAAGGTATTTCACTTTTACCATCAGTGGAAACCTTTTGTTGAGAAGAATCACTAGCCTTGACAAATTTTACCTCTTTGCTAGTACTTGGAGCATCTATTTCCTTATAGCCCAATCCTCGTGTATCACGATGATTTTTACTTGCTCATAGCATAGTGGTTAATTTGCTTGAACTAGTATTGAAATTTTTCAAGTCATCTTCCAACATCTTGATTTTATCAAGAGCAGCAGCTAAATCAGCCTCAAGACGTTTTTCTCGAGCGAGATACGTGCCTTCTCTGTCATCAAAACTTGCTTGCTGGGAGTTAATCCTTGCTTCAATTTCTGCAAGTTTCTCTTCTAACAAGAAATATTTTTGATAAACACGATCACATTCAAGTGACTTTCTACTCAGGTTTTCCTCGGTATCATTGAGGATCGATTCGCAAGAGCGATGCCAACCATAAAGACCTCCGTAAATCCTTTTCAATTTCTTGTTTTCTCGACAGAGAGGAGTCAGAACAGGTGTGACATGAGAAGTTGTAATCTTCTTCATTTTCAATGAATCCAAAAACTTAACATACTCTGAGACTTCCTCATCAACATCTCTATAAATATCTGAATCACCTTCATTAGAAAGTTCATCCAACTGTTCTTCTAGGCGTGTTTCCCAATCAATAGTTTCTACATTCAGAGAATGTTTAGATATTGACTTAGATGTGACAGTTCTCTCAGGTGAATTCAAGCTTTGAATATCATTTGGTAATTTCTGACCTGGTACGTTATTAGAGATAGACTCGTCCATAATAATCAGATTGCTACAAACACAGACTTATGAGGTCTTTAACGTGTTTGCCTGTTGATAAGCACGTAGATGCTACATTTTATACCCATATTTATATTAGCTAGGACTCGATATTTTAGGTAATGATATTATCTTAGTGCTTTTATAGAAAGTACAAGCAAATTCGATATTCGAGACGTAAACTGCTGAATTGAGAGTTCTAATGGTGTTTACGACAAAAACCACTTCATGCTACTCACGACGCCAAGGAGACAGGGTTTCATTAATCATGGTCTACTTTATTATTTGTTGTGGATGTTCGCACCACCTAAGTCTCCAGATGTCTAGAGAATGATGCCAGGAAATAAACAATTTTTGTCCTAAGCATATGAAGTCCGGCCCACTAGATATAAAGAAATACGTGTCCTGCTCTTACTTTATATTTTGGTTTGGTTTCGTTAAAATAATACCAAGCATTGATTATGTTCTTATCAAAGAAAAGACATCTGAGCTAGTGGAACATTTGGGAATATTACTCTGAGAAGAACGGTTGTTGCTTGTGTTGGTTCGGGTGTTAAGTACAGGAAGAAGAAGGAGCTGAAGTTGGATGGTCGGGCATGCATGTGAATGAAGATATGAATAGTTTATGACACTGATTGGTTGGCCGGTTCATATGGGGCTGTGTCGACTGAAATTGAGTTTAGTCAGGGGTTAAATGAGTTGGTTGCAAGCAAGTCTATGCAGGCAGCAGAGAAGGTGAATTTTCGATGCTGTTTGCAGTCAGTTGTGGTTGTACAGATCGTAGACGATATCGATTC
>JAJJMB010010902.1:1673317-1741744 GCA_023531105.1 Papaver atlanticum | reverse complement strand
AGTTCGAGCAACGAACCTTTTTACCACTACAACTACAAAACACATCACTTACTTTGGAGGTTGATATACTTTGCTCTTTTGAACCTTAACTGCCAGTGAAGGTATTTCACTTTTACCATCAGTGGAAACCTTTTGTTGAGAAGAATCACTAGCCTTGACAAATTTTACCTCTTTGCTAGTACTTGGAGCATCTATTTCCTTATAGCCCAATCCTCGTGTATCACGATGATTTTTACTTGCTCATAGCATAGTGGTTAATTTGCTTGAACTAGTATTGAAATTTTTCAAGTCATCTTCTAACATCTTGATTTTATCAAGAGCAGCAGCTAAATCAGCCTAAAGACGTTTTTCTCGAGCGAGATATGCGCCTTCTCTGTCATCAAAACTTGCTGGCTGGGAGTTAATCCTTGCTTCAATTTCTGCAAGTTTCTCTTCTAACAAGAAATATTTTTGATAAACACGATCACATTCAAGTGACTTTCTACTCAGGTTTTCCTCGGTATCATTGAGGATCGATTCGCAAGAGCGATGCCAACCATAAAGACCTCCGTAAATCCTTTTCAATTTCTTATTTTCTCGACAGAGAGGAGTCAGAACAGGTGTGACATGAGAAGTTGTAATCTTCTTCATTTTCAATGAATCCAAAAACTTAACATACTCTGAGACTTCCTCATCAACATCTCTATAAATATCTGAATCACCTTCATTAGAAAGTTCATCCAACTGTTCTTCTAGGCGTGTTTCCCAATCAATAGTTTCTACATTCAGAGAATGTTTAGATATTGACTTAGATGTGACAGTTCTCTAAGGTGAATTCAAGCTTTGAATATCATCTGGTAATTTCTGATCTAGTACGTTATTAGAGATAGACTCGTCCATAATAATCAGATTGCTACAAACACAGACTTATGAGGTCTTTAACGTGTTTGCCTACTCTGATACCAATTGAAAAAGCGGGGGTCTAACAACCTCACCCAATATTTCTCTTAGCAATCTTTATGGACTAACTCCAATATACTTTTAAGAGAATCAACTAGACAGTCATACTCAATCTTAATAAAAAGTATATCAAAGAGTTATATCTCAATTTATCGATTCAATCCTTACTCAAACAAATAGAAATCTGTGAGCCTGATTGAATACAAGAGAAATAACTTGAACGGTACCAAAGACCAATGTTCAAGGATCAATCAATTTCAATCAACAACCAAAGGTTGGATTTTCCAATTGATCGATTCAACACACAACCTGTGATATTTCAATTATATAACAAAATATAATGCGGAAAAGAAATAACACAGACACCATAAGTTTTGTTAACGAGGAAATCATAAATGCAGAAAAACCCCGGGACCTAGTCCAGATTTGAACACCACATTGTATTAAGCCGCTACAGACACTAGCCTACTACAAAGCTAACTTCGGTCTAGACTGTAGTTGAACCCTAATCAATCTCACACTGATCCAAGGTACAGTTGCGCTCCTTACGTCTCTGATCCCAGCAGGATACTACGCACTTGATTCCCTTAGCTGATCTCACCCACAACTAAGAGTTGCTACGACCCAAAGTCGAAGACTCTATAAACAAATCTGTATCACACAGAAAAGTCTATAGGAATAGATAAATCTGTCTCCCGCAGAAATACCTACGAGTTTTGTTCTGTCTTTTGATAAATCAAGGTGAACAGGAACCAATTCATATACCGGACTTATATTCCCGAAGAACAGCCTAGAAATATCAATCACCTCACAATAATCTTAATCGACTAGCGAAACAAGATATTGTGGAATCACAAACGATGAGACGAAGGTGTTTGTGACAACTTTTTTATCTTGCCTATCGGAGATATAAATCTCAAGCCAATCTTACGATTGTACTCAAACAAGATAGAAACAGCAAGATCAGATCATGCAACTACAGAGAAAATAGTTGGGCCTGGCTTCACAATCCCAATGAAGTATTTAAGTCGTTAACCTACAGGGTCTCGAGAGAAACCTAAGGTTAAAGGAGAATCGACTCTAGCTTATACAACTAGTATCACAAAGGAGGTGTGGGGATTAGGTTTCCCAGTTTATAGAATTCTCCTTTATATAGTCTCCAAATCAGGGTTTGCAATCTAAGTTACCTTGGTAACAAAGCATTCAATATTTACCGTTAGATGAAAACCTGATTAGATTCAAGCTAATATCTTTCAACCGTTAGATTGAACTTAGCTTGTTATACACAAATGAAATGTAACTTTATTTAGGTTTGAGTAACCGTACCTAAACGTGTACACCTAGTTGGTTCAACAATAGTTAACCAATGGTTAGCCATATGAGCACTTTCATATCAACCTTATTCATCTTCACCATAACTAGTTCAAATGACTCAAATGAACTAGTTAGAGAGTTGTTCAATTGCTTAGATCTTATAGAAGTATACAAGACACAATCGAAGCAAAATCGGTTTTGATTCACTCGAATCGATTCATGAACATTATAGCCACGGTTTGCAAAGATTGCATTCCTTAATATATATAAATGTTTTAGTTCATGAACAAACCGATTTTAGAAAGTAACCTACCTAAGTATGCATACGGGTACGTGTACTTAAGTAACCATATTGAGTTTGTTTTCACTTCCAAACTCCAGCAGAAATTCACGAACGTGAACTTTCCGCCAGTACGCGTATGGGTACGCATAATTTGGGTTCCCGGTTTTGGACTTTTACATAAATGTGAAAACACACTATGCTTATATCCAAAGATGGTTACATGTTCTAAACTCTCATTTCAATCATTGAAACATTCTTAGAGGATGTTATATAGTTGTTATTCACAAACTATTTTTCATCAAAACGATTCTCAAGATATTAAAATAATGATAGAAGCATTTATGTGTCTATTTTCATCTCTTTTGTGTATACTGTTAGTACCCATTTCTGTACTAATTTTGGTATTTTATCCCTTTGTAGGTGTTTTTGGAGGAATAGGCTTTTGCGGCAAAATTGGCTCGTAAAGTTGTTAAAGGTACCTGGGAGGACATTTGCTATTCGGACTCTCATTTTGGATAAGGGGTAACCCATTTCCAAGCAGCTGCTAAGCACAGACCGGGACTGGATAGGGGGAGGTCACATTTCTTCACATTTTCAAAAACAGAAAACTGGCGGGAAAATTTTCTTTTCACAGACGGATTTAGGGTTGGATTGTTGATCGATTTTTATGGAGATTAAAGGGCTGAATTTGATTGGGTTTGCACCTATGGACCTAACAGGCGAGGTAAGGGTGTTGGAATGGATCCAAAGTGGCTAGAACTCGAATTGGAGGCAAAAAAAGGTTAAAAATATCACGGTTTATTTTGGGCAAGTTTCTTGGTTTATTTATGGAAATTCACGTGAAGAAGAGGAAGGAAACTCTTCTTAGAGATTTGATTCTATCACAGGAAGAGTTTGGACAGCTTGGATTGACTGAGGCGACGTGCAGCTGATGAGAAAAAAAGGAATTATCGTGACTTGTTTGGGAGGAAAAAATCAAAGATATTCTCGAATTTTCCTTACTCTATTATGTATAAAAGGGTTAGTACGAATCCTAGGAAGGAAGGGAAGACTTTAGGGGAAGTTTAGAACACCACAGAGCCGAAAAAATCAACTTGCAGGAAAACGCGTACTGCTGCTGCTGTCGGAGAAGACGAAGAAGAACATACGACCCACATAGAACCGTCGCATACAAGTATTGTAGTTCAACTGCAGCAGCTGAGTATCGTTTACAAACAGTTTCCTGCAGTCACAGAAAGCCTTTCAGCAACGATTCAGTCTTCTGTTTTAGACTTTCAGCGACTACAGTGTATTCTTTTACTCTTTTAATCAACTTTTGAGCTATAAATATGTACTTTGAGCAAGTGATTAATATGAGGAGGTAAACCCCTTAGCCGAGGCGACGGAGGAAGCCATTGTTCCATGAAAAGTGGTATAATTCTATTTTAATTATTTTTGCTATTTCTTATATGATTATTTGCTTTGATTGAGAATTGATTGAATGATTTTTCTTAAACAATTGTGATTTCTCTTGATAGATTATGCTTAGACTTATGTTTTTGATATTCTATGCTTTCGAAATACACTTGTTATTCCAAAAATCTACTTTTGCAAAATATTAGAATCACTTTAAACGTAAAGAGTTGCATGAATATTGATTAGATTATATCACTTAATTGGTTAATGGTGGAATCCAGAGTCTCGGTGTTTTCTTATTATTGTTGAAACAACTTTATTTAATTTTTGAAAATCCTTCACAAGCCCGAGTTGAACGAACTCTACTTATCACTTTTTACAACAACTTAAAATTCACATCAAATAACCAACATGACATTCGTCACGAGTAAAGATGAACTTGGCCAGAGCGAAAGCTTATCAACACATATTTCGAGAAATAGATAAGCGAGATAAACTTTGCTCGAAATAGCAAATGTGTATAATCGAAGTTTACATAGCAATACGACTTTTGTCTCAAGATAGGAGATAGAATAGATAGACTTTTGTTGATCTAGCAAATGTGTATCCACATACCTTTTTGTCGATGAAGTTCCACCAGTTCCTTGAGTAGTTCTTCGTCTCTGCATGATGAACGCCGTGGAGTTTAGAGCTCAACTACATTTACTATCCTAGTTCGAGACTTAGCTATAAGTAGACAAAAAATCAAGACTTATAGTTTTGACAACTAAACTTGACAAACAAGCTTGAGATAGAAAGGCTTGCGAGTTCGACCGAGCAGTGCTCTAACAGTTTGCTAGAAATGCAAACTTAGGTATTTATAGATCAAGGATGTTTGGACACCAAGGAATTTCCAAAACCGAATATTCTCAAGATATGCAATAAATGCCCAAATCGGTTTTCATAATTCCTGGAAAGGCTTTGTCCAATATTTTTCGAAATCTCTTAATAGAAAATCTCCAATTAGTAAATGCACATTACTAAAAAAAAATCTCTAGAGATATGCATTTAATTGCTGGTAATTAAAGCATATAAAACTAACAACCTTAATTAAAAGATTCTTAATTGATTTCGGACCGGGATCTCCTTGAGTAATTAAGGAATATCTTTGAACAATAAAAGATAAGAGTTATTGTTCGTGTTCAAAGTATGTTGACATCTTTTGTAAATCTTCTTTCATATTACAATCTTGAAATCGATTATACTACACTTCCAAACAAGTTTAGAATGGTTCATCTGTATTCCAAGACAACTATGTGATTTATCAAATATCAAATTACAATCATGGGTTCAACCGGTTCTACCAATCACTAGGATCGGTTCTACCTCAATATGGATTACTTGTGATCGAACACACAAGTTACCAGGATGGGTTACATCAGTTACCAGGATAGGTTACGTCAATTACCAGGACCGGTTACCATATACTCATGGTATTGCTTGTGATCGGTCACACCAGTTACCAGGATCGGTTACACCAATTACAAGGACCGGTTACACCAATTACAAGGATTGATTACACAACTCTTTTGTGATCGGTCACACCAATTACTAGGATCGGTCACACCAATTACAAATATCGATCATACCATCTCAGGTGATTACTTAGGATCGGTTACACTAATTAATAAAAACCAATCATACCAAATCATAAGTCAGGCATTGTTAGTTATACCAAGATACATAACAAGTTACGATCGGTTCTACTAACTCACACATATTGGTAATCCAAAGATATGCAACGAATAACAATACCAATAAGCCTAGCGATTTCCCTTCCATTCATAAAACAAGTTCATGAATGTACTTCCTTTAAACAAATGTAAACATTGTTTCCTAAGATGAAATCTTCACCTTTACCCATACACATAATCACAATAACATTCATACGATTATGTCGATGTCATATATACGAAGTTCAAAAGATAAGTGTTATACTTCGTATCTTAATTCCTTAACACTATGATCATGTGATCATGTCTCACTACTAAAGTATAATCATTCACAGCTTCGCAGTTATGTTTTCAATATAGCACGACTTGAAAGATACGTTAGGAATGAAACTGTTCAAGTCAATATTACTAACCTCAAGAGGAAGGATGATGTCATCGTTGTAGCTCATTACTTCTTCACATTCTTCAGGTCATCGAGTAATACTTGTATGTCTCATAATCCTATACTTTTTAGTCTAACTTATACGAAGTTGTCTCTAGTACATAATCAAGCGACTCTTAGATGAGTTTTGATTCACTAAAACATGACAACCAAACTTGACATACCAACGCTTGGTGGGTTCAATCTAGCTATGCTCTAACAATATGTAATACTGTCAAAGCAATAGACCCCGTCTTCTCCACTCCTCACTCATCAACGTGTTCAGGTACGCCTTATCCCATAACTAATTAAGTGTCTTGTGCAAATTTTTCTGCTAATCATACTCGTTTTTTGGCGGCGATTACTAATCTTAAAAACCTACCAGTTATGCTGAAGTTGTTTGTCTTCCCTGTTGGCGTATAACTATGTCCAAGGAAATTAATGCTCTTGATAAAAATGGCACATTATATGTTACTGATCTGCCACCAGGGAAGAAGGCTATTGGTTGTAAATGAGTTTACAAAATTAAATATAATTCTAATGGTAGTGTCGAGCGGTATAAAGCTCGCCTGGTGGTTCTCGGTAATAGACAAGTTGAAGGGGTGGATTATCATGAAACATTTGCTCCCGTAGCTAAAATGGTTTCTGTTAGAACATTTTTAGCAGTCGCAGTTGCTCGTGATTGGGAGTTACATCAAATGGATATTCACAATGCTTTTCTACATGGAGATCTTGACGAGGAAGTATATATGCAACTTCCTCCAGGATATTCGACAAATTCTCCTAGTAAAGTGTGCCATAAATCTTCGTATGGTCTTCGTCAAGCTCCTCGTAATTGGTTTGCTAAGCTTACAGGTGCTCTTAAGACTTTTGGATTTGTACAGTCTTATGCTGATTATTCTCTATTTACCCTACGACGAGGTGAGAATTCTATTAATGTACTTGTCTATGTCGATGATTTAATTATTGCTGGGAACAGTTCCGCTGCTATTACTGCTTTCAAAGCATACTTAAGTCGTTGTTTTCATATGAAAGATTTGGGCAATCTCAAGTATTTTCTTGGTATTGAAATGTCTCGAGGAACTGATGGTCTATTTTTATCTCAACGTAAATACACCTTGGATATTTTGTCTGAGACTGGACTTCTTGGAGCCAAACCTGCTTCCTCACCTATTGATCAACATCATCGTTTAACTCTTGATGATGGACCTCTGTATTCCGATTCATCACAGTATCGTCGCTTATTGGACGTTTGATCTCTTTGACTATTACTCGTCCTGAATTGTGTTACTCGGTGCGTGTATTGGCTCAATTTGTGCAGTCTCCCCGGATGTCTCATTGGGAAGCTTCTCTCAGGGTTCTTCGTTATCTAAAGGGCCATCCTGGTCAATGAATTGTTTTACGCAAGGATAATGCTCTTCAACTTACTGCTTATTGTGACTCTGATTGGGCCTCCTTCCCTCTTAGTCGTCGTTCGCTTACAGGTTACTTTATCTTTTTGGGAGGCTCACCTATATCTTGGAAGGCAAAGAAACAACACACAGTATCTCGTTCTTCTGCTGAAGTCGAGTACCGTTCCATGGCTCATACTTGTAGTGAACTCACGTGGCTAAAGGCATTATTGAAATCTCTAGATGTGTTTCACACTCAGCCTATGCGACTTTACTGTGATAATCAATCTGCACTTCATATTGCTGCTAATCATGTTTTTCATGAACGCACCAAACGTATTGAGATTGATTGCCATTATGTACGCGATCAAATTCAGTCTGGCGCTATTATTACTTCTCATGTACGCACAACCGCTCAGCTTGCAGACATTTTCACCAAAGCTCTTGGTTGTCCTCAGTTTGAGCAGCTTCTTCGCAAGTTGGGCATTCGTGATCTCCATGCTCCAACTTGAGGGGGAGTATTAGGAGATACATATATTTGTATATATGGTTAGGAAATATGTTAGTTAGGAAGGATATTATTTTCTGTTATTGCTAACCAAATCTGTCTGGGGTTTCCTGCTATTTAGTCTTAGAAAACCAGTTTGTAATTTCAAGCTTTTCAATAATAAGAAAACTTTGATCATTTTCTACCTTGTCGTTTCAAGAAGATATGAGTGACCAAAAGCAATATCGTTGGCAGTAGCAGCTAAATGCGTCTCATGGCATCACCGGAGTTGCTCAAGCCGGTCATGGTCTTCAAAGTGTTGTGAGAAATTTGCTGTCAATCTTCCCTAACGATCTATATGTAAACTTTGTTTCCTTTAATCTTTGTGAATTATTTATCATCTGTAATAACCATTCTGGTTGTTGACATTTGAACTTGACTGTATACAACCATTAGCTATTGCCTTGTCAAATGGGTAAGTTGCATGTGGTTGAAATGTCCACGATATACTCGCTATCAAACTATAACGATGCTGTACTTGCATGATCGGAAGCAGTAGATTAATAGAAAAGTAAATAAAATAAAATACTCTGAACTATAACTTTACTGGGATAATTACAAGTTCAAATGTAAATATGAACTCTGAACTCTATGAGAATACGAAATATCGTATAAACATATAGAGCTAGGCATTTTGCATTCCTTAATTTCGATGATCATTTATGTACACACGAAGGGGAGAAATACAAGTTCGGGGAATAATTGAAACAAGTATATCATCTGTCCCTTTTATTTTTTGTTGGTTATTGCATGTAAATATGCTTCAAAAAAAATTAAAAAAAATCTTGCTGTGTTTTTTTAGTAAGATAAAAAAAAAGGAACCCAAAATACTTGAATACCTCAAGTAGATAAAATGAAGGAAATATTCGAAGATGCTACACGTCCCCCAACCCCTTCCACCACTACCTTCCAATCATCCAGGCCCTTGACTTCATCAACTTTGATCTAATGGAAAAACAGGGGAAAACAGAGGATCCCATCATTATTGGATTTGGCTAATACCTATATGACATGTAGACGGTGGAAGGGAGAGGAGGTTATAAGATTTTCGGGAAATGATCCTATTTGCCCAAATGAAAACCCCTATCGCTGCCCTAGACGCAGGGCTATGGCAGGTGGTTGCAGGGATATTTAGGAGTTACCGCGTTAGTGTGAAACATCCGACAGTTGGACTGCCTAGCTTTTGACTCAGCTAGTGTATTAGATCTAGAGCAGCAGACACGAACCAAAAAAGAAAAGGTTCTGTATAGGCTCATCCCACACCACCACATCACCTACCTCCAATAGGTTTCCTCGAGAGTAAAAAGTTAAATCCCAAGCGGCACAAAAAACAAAAAGAGTGTACGGGAATACCATATCGATTCTCTCAGTAAATTCAAACTTTCCCGCCAAAACTTAGTTGCAGTTTTAACCCACTCCGCTTTTTCATCTTTCATTTATTAAAACCCACTAAAAACTCTATTATATACCCTTTTTAACTGTAGAGAAAAACCCTAAAATACTCAAACTTTTCATTTCCCAAACCATTTTCGTTCCTTCGTCTTCTCTTCTCTTCTCGTTGCCCGAAGTTTCCGATCAATGGATCCGGAAACTGATAAGAAGAATGAGGATATTGCAGATTCACCAACATCCGTACTCGGAGATGAGGTTAGCTTGTTAATATATATATATATTTTTTTTTGTTTTTATTTTCTTCCATTTCATTTTCAAGGTTTATTTCTTTCTTGATTTATTGTTTTTTTTTTTTTGAAGGAGATCTGCAAGGATGAAACTGGAGATGGATCTGATGGAGTTGAAAATGGTGATTCATCTTTACTTTCATCAAAACTGGTGGAAGAAGAAGAGAAATTACAAGAAACTGATGTCAAGGAAGTAGAAGAGGTTATGAATGATACCAAGTTTAATAAATTGGATGAACTTCTCACCCAAACGAAGTTGTACTCCGAGTTTTTGTTAGAGAAGATGGATGATATCACATTTGTAAGTTCCACCGAGTACCCCTTAGTTTGGTTTTGCGATATTGGAATTAGGTTGTTTTTTTTTTTGATTTTTAATTCGAATGTGATTTTGCAGAATGGGGCGGAGGAGGTTAAGGAAGAGGAGGAAGAAGAGGAACCTGTTGTTACCAAGAAAAGAGGTCGAAAGAGGAAGGCTGGAAATCAATATAACACTGTAATTTTCTTGTTCTGATGTTTTTATGTCTTCAAATTGCTGTTTTTACTGGCTATGCATAATGCACACTGAAGCACATGAGCACATAATACTTATTACTGGAAATTTTTTCGATTGGAAGTTGTATTATCCAAGTACTGGTTTTATAGTTTTGATTAGGATAGCACTCTAGGAAGAAGATGCATGAGATCATTGTTGCATAATTATGTAGACCAGTATGGAACGGTTGTTATACGAGAATGCTGAAAAATATGAGAACTAATTAAGATTGAAATCTGAATATTAATCATGGGTACATCTTTATATATAATTAAGAATACACAATGATAGAAGCTACAATTCAGTAAATAGCTGTTTTTATCTACAATAAATCTAATTAATGTGCTGTTATACAGAAGAAGGCTCAGAAAGCAGTTGCAGCCATGTTATCAAGATCAGATGAAGGCACAGAACCTGAAGATGCTAGTCTTACTGTGGAGCAGAGGGCTGAGAAAGAACAGGCTAGACTTGTGCCCCTATTAACTGGTGGAACTTTGAAGCCATATCAAATCAAAGGTGTGAAATGGATGATTTCACTGTGGCAGAATGGACTTAATGGTATTCTGGCAGATCAAATGGGTCTTGGCAAGACTATTCAAACCATTGGATTTCTTGCTCATTTGAAAGGGAAGGGAATGCATGGACCTTACTTAGTAATAGCTCCTCTTTCTACCTTGTCAAATTGGGCAAGTGAGATATCTAGGTAAGATCAAAGCAAGTATTGTTTTTTTTTCTTCTTTTAATTGATTCGCGAAGATGTTCTCTTACTCTAATCCGCATTATAGGTTTACTCCTTCGATAAATGCTGTTGTATATCATGGAGATGCGAAAGCTAGAGATGAGATAAGGCGAAAGCAGATGCCTACTACGATTGGGCCCAAATTTCCCATTGTAATCACTTCATATGAGGTTGCAATGAATGATGCCAAAAGAGTTTTGAGGAAATATAGTTGGAAATATGTTGTTGTAGATGAGGTCAGTGGTCAACTATTCTAATCAATTCATGATTTTCTTTGCACACAAGCACAACTGCCTTTCAAACATGTTCTTTTTGCATATATGATTGTATGATCATGTTTCTTTATGCAGGGGCACCGGCTGAAAAACACGAAGTGCAAACTCCTGAAAGAACTGAAGCACATACCCATGGAAAATAAGCTTCTTCTCACAGGAACTCCATTGCAGAACAACTTGGCCGAGCTGTGGTCGCTTCTGAACTTCCTTTTGCCTGATATTTTCAATTCCCATGAAGAATTCGAATCATGGTAAGTATCAAATGTATATTTGTCTGTTCTCTTAATTCCTTTGCTATAGGGGATAATTGGATACGGTGTTACTGTTAAAATAAATTACCATTTCGTTTTTGCTGGTTGAGGGGGATATTGAGAGTTTGCCACATGCTGAAGGAGAATTAGGATAAATTTTTCTATCTTTTGGGTTATTGTTTTTGTTATACTGTATATCATAAGGATTCATCGCAATTCTAAACTGGCCAGTCTGTACTGGGCCACCTGTGTGAAAATGCAGTACTTTGTTTTCATTTTCTGTTTACTCATAATGCATTTGTTGTATTCTCAACAAATTTAGTATTTTCTTGTTATATGGTGCAACACCACCAGACTAAAACTAAGTTCTTGTATATAGTTCTTCATGCATTAAGGCTTATCCAATCATCTGAAAACTTCCAGCAGGATGCATATTTTGTTTGCTGTAGTAAGATGCACCATATTACTGTTTTCCTCTTTTAACTGTGTGATAAGTGTAGGCTGCAATTTATCATGCAAAATTGGTTAAAATTGAGTCAAATATGCAGGTTTGATTTATCAGGAAAGTGCAGCACTGAAGCTGAGAAGGAAGAGTTGGAAGAGAGAAGAAGGGCTCAGGCATGTATTTTTGGGATTTGCATCTTGTGACTCGCTATCACTAATTATGTATTTATGTAATCTGGGAATTGTTTATCTGCAGGTGGTGTCGAAACTTCATGCAATCTTGCGCCCATTTCTTCTTCGAAGACTAAAGTCAGATGTTGAGCTGATGCTCCCTAGAAAAAAAGAGATCATTTTGTATGCAACTATGACTGATCACCAAAAGAAATTGCAAGATCATTTGATTAATAAAACATTTGAGACCTATATGGCGGAGGAGAAGGGAGAGCAGAGTAAGACATTACTTTTCCCTGAGCTACCTTAAAGCATTTGACAGTGCAACAAGAAATTATAGTCAATACAGCCGTCATTTGACAGTGCAACAAGAAATTATAGTCAATACAGCCGTCATATGTAAACCTTTAGTGTCAAAATTCCCATTCTGGATCTGCCATCGTTTGACCCTTTTCACGTAGGGATGTGAAGCAGTAACTAGCTTTTCCAAGATGGGTAGATGGCTGCCCATACTTGCTTTTTTAGCACCTTCTGATGCTGTTGCTCCATTCTTAATATGTTTCTTGTAATACTGCAGATAAATTCGTGAAGGGCAAGCTGCGCAATTTGTTTCTTCAACTTCGGAAAAACTGCTACCATCCCGATCTTTTAGAATCAACTTATGACGTAACAAGTATGCATCTTCTATTCACTATCTCTAAACTTCATTATGTCATGAATGATTTTCCTACTCAACTCTTTTGCTTGTTTTCTCCAGACCTTTATCCGCCTATTCAAGAATTAGTGGAGCAGTGCGGCAAATTCCGTTTACTGGACAGGCTATTGGAGAAACTGCTTGCTCGGAAGCACAAAGTACATTTTAAAATTTGAAAGTTTACGATCTGTTTGTTTGCTTATAAATTTGCCTCTGCCAATTCACCTGTTTAAATTACTATTCTTTTTCAGGTCCTCATATTTTCCCAGTGGACTAAAATGTTGGACTTGATTGATTATTATCTCAGCGAAAAAGGGCTTCAAGTCTGTAGGATTGATGGCTCTGTAAAGCTAGATGAAAGAAAGAGACAGGTCCGTGCTACTATATTGTAGGAAATCCTCGGGATCTCGTTTGTTTTGTCAAAGAATATATTGCTGTTTAAGGTTGCTAGTTAAGGATGATATATGTACGACCAATCAAATTAGTTAGAGTGGCGGGATTCTGTCGCTTACTACGAAGGCTCTAGTCGAATAATCTGGTCTATCATTTTTCTGTTCAACTGCGTAAGAATTCGTTAATGTTCAGAAAAGAGTCATCGTTTAGATTTATACTAAACCAACTGTTTGAAGCTATCTTTATTTCTTAAGTCATTTCTTAAGATGAGATCCTTTTGGTGAAAGCAGCGTCCCCTTCCTTGGGCTACCTTGACACTCAGTAGCTGGCTACCTTCATTTGTTAGAACACGTTTTCTCTACTACTGTTTATTGTTGTTTAAATTCTATGCATCGGCTATTCTAACTGAAGGTATGTGCATATATTTTGAGCAGATTCAGGTGTTTAATGACATCGATAGCAGTTATAGAATATTTATACTCAGCACTAGGGCTGGTGGACTGGGAATAAATCTCACCTCTGCAGATACCTGTATTCTATATGACAGTGATTGGGTATGCTCTTTTATGATCCTGCCCTATGTATTACCTCAAAAATTCCTTGGATAATAGTTTGACTTGTATTTGCGTTTATATTATACAGAACCCTCAAGCAGATTTGCAGGCGATGGATAGATGCCACAGGATAGGCCAAACCCGTCCTGTTCATGTTTACAGGCTTGCAACTGCTCAATCTGTTGAGGTGCATTATCTATATAGTTATCTGACCATATTTATTAAAGTATCACTAGATTATTTTGAAGTGAGTTTCTTTTTAACAGGGTCGGTTGTTGAAGAGGGCTTATAGTAAATTGAAGCTTGAACATGTTGTGATTGGAAAAGGACAGTTCCAGCAGGAAAGAACGCCTACTTCTTTGGAAGCCATTGAGGTTTGTAAATTGTTCTGTTCATATCTTCCTGGAAGGAGAACCTAGCCTTTTCATTTACTAAAAAATATCTAGTACCAGCTATTGCAATCAGTACTCAAATGGGTTTTACTGGTATAACATCATAACCTGCATAGCTGAATCAGAGTCACTTCAATTCTCCTGTTTATGCTAACAAAAGTTTATGTTTCAGGAAACTGATATCTTGGCTCTGCTCCAAGATGTAGAAGATCCCGAGGAGAAGATGATTCAGACTGATATCAGTGATGAAAGTCTCGACAAAGTCATGGACCGCACCGATCTGATTGCTGAGCCAAAATCAGAAGAACACACCAACTCCTGTACTGGCTTTGTTCTTCCTCTTAAAGGTCCTGGCTGGGAAGTGATTCTACCGGTTGCAGGTGGAGGCATGCTTAGTGCACTCAATAACTGAGTGTGTACCTATGTGGAGTGTGGGTCTCATATTTTGCTTATCTAGGAAAGCAAGGCTGTCATATGTGGCCATCTTTTCTTTTCTTTTTTTCTTTTCGGGGGAGTCGGTGTTGAAGCAGTATCAACTGTTCTTTCTGCAGAGGTTTCTTTTTGGGGTCAGTGTAGTCAGAAATAGCTCTTTCTAGTGGTTCTCTGTTTTGGTGTAAATGGTTAGGGAAATGTCTAAATACTGAGCTCTCTTAGTAAAACACTGAGAAGTGGTTAAATCGATGCTATATTTTGAATGGGTTTCTGAAACCACATTATCTTGTAGAAAGAAAAGGCAACGTTGTGGATTCTTATTCTTGTTTTACTCCAATATTAACGACCTAAGTTTTATCCTAGTGGTCAATATGTTGTGATCTTGTCATTTTCACCAAGGCTCCTGACTTACGTAATGGTGATTTAACAACCACTGAGAACTACAGTTTCTAGCTATTCTTAATGGTGATTCATTTATATTACCTATGTGTAAAAGTAACTAACGAGCAGTCTCTTGTTTATTTTAGCAGGTTACAAAGCTTCTTACAGTATTTATTTAACCTAGCATTTTTAGGGGTAGGGTGACTTTTTTATTCCCAACCAAGGGCTGGTGTTATGGGATGTCCTAATGGCTCGGGAAGTACCTAAATACCCTTGCATATTCAGTAGTTAAATATCGTTTATAGCAACTGATTATTATTTTGTTCCTCTCAAATTAAATTCGGGCTACTTCAAAAATCGGTAGGTAATAAACATCCCTAGACTATCGATTGAACAATTAGAGAAACTCGAAGTTTAATTTTTTTTTTTTGCAATTTCGAATTTGGGGCATCTATAATAATCGGTAGAAAATGGACATACATAAACTACCGATTGTTAGAGTTGAGAAACTCAAAATTTCATGCGTTTTGAAGAAATTGAATTTGGGGCTACAACCATAATCGGAGGATAAATGAATTTATAAACTACCGATTATGAAATATGAAGAATTACAAATTTTTCATTTTTGGAGAAATTTGTTTTTGGGGCGACTACCATAATCGGAGGATGAATGAATTTATAACCTACCGATTATGAAATATGAAGAATTACAAATTTTTCATTTTTAGAGAAATTTGTTTTTAGGGCGACTACCATAATCAGAGGATGAATAAATTTATAACCTACCGATTATGAAATATGAAGAATTACAAACTTTTCATTTTTTGAGAAATTTGTTTTTGGGGCGACTACCATAATCGGAGGATGAATGAATTTATAACCTACCGATTATGAAATATGATGAATCACAAAATTTTCATTTTTGGATAAATTTGTTTTTGGGGCGACTACCATAATTGGAGTTTTTTTTTTTTGATAATCTACCGATTGTAAAAGATGAAACAAACCAAGTATTATAAGTTTGGAGAAATTCGTATTTGGGGCGACTTTGACAATCAGTTTTAAAGTAAATTTGTAAAACTACCGATTATGAAAAACTAAAACTTTCAATTTTTTTCTTCTTCCAGAATCGGTAGTTTTATATGTCCACAAAACTACCGATTATAGATATTTTGGATGTAGTATCTTATAATCGGTAGTTTTATTACTCCATTATCTACCGATTCTGGGTAGTTCATGGTATTCAATGCATGCAAAAATCGAATTTTTTGGTTTTGAAACGGATACATACGCATACAAAGTGAGTATTTGAGTTTCTTAACACAATACATGTATGTTTGATGCATCATTAGCTTCGATCTCGGGTGATTCTCCGTTTTCTTCCATTGAAGCGTCGTCTAGGGATTCCTCTCCAAATAACTAACTACCGATTATTAAATTATCTACCGATTATTTTTGTAAACTACCGATTCTTGCTTTGGCTACCGATTATTGAAGGACATATTAGCCATTTCGAAAAATGAGAGATAAGGGGTGGTTTCATTTTACGTTTGGGTAACCCTATTTTATTTTATTGGTCTCCCCTAATTCTTTTGGGGTGGCCCTTATAAACAACTTTATAACAGCGGTTGATGTTGTGGCAGCTGACGTGTTAGGGAGTTATGATTTTGACTTCGCCACCTCACCAAAGAAAGATATTACTGAAATTTTTATAAATCCGTGAAGTCTACCTTCGTATTGACTGATAATTTTAATCCATCATGATTAATAATGGCTGTTAACCTTTGAGTATTAAACAGTTTTGAGTATTGTACAGAGCGGATAGAGATCTCTCTTCTCGGTTACTCTAACTAAACAAAACTCAACTCAAGAGATTCAATTTCGTTGAAAGAAATAATCATTCGCTCGAATCTCAAAAGTAATCAGTTATCTGATTGAGGTTTTTCTTCTAACCAAAATTGTCCAAAACCGCTCCCAAAATAGCTTGCCAACATACCTTGAAATCTTATTATCATTGAAGCAATTTGATAGTATGCGGGGTTAATAAGGGGGCAGAGTCTGGAGATGGGAGCTAACCATCCAACTAAATTAAAAGAACAAGGGAATCAATGGCCACTATCCAGAAGCTTAATATGTAAAATCCATTTATTTATTTTTTGATTTTGTGTAAGTTTTCACGAAGAGGGTAAAACCTTTTAAAAAGATAAGAAGCAAACTTTTATGCTATGTTTGGTAGCCATTAATGGCCGACGACCACAAGTAATTAACGAAACAAATTTTTTGGCAAGAGTGAAAATATGGAAGAAGGGTAACCTGTTCTTTCGTTAGATCTACAAAATCTGATGAAATACAATGGATAAAAATTTGATAGACTGAGATTTACACATTTGATAAATCCAACCGCATACATAATATTCGCTGTTTTTTTTTCTCTGGTACATTGAGGTGTCAAAAGGTAGACGTCTCCTCTCTCCAACATTTCAGCGCCACATCACTAAACGCTGTTATTCAGCTGTCATACAGCGGTTCATGTAGCACGATTGCCTAAAAATGCTAGGTTATTTAAACCACATAAGTTAGATGCATCTAAAACTGAAACGTTACATTTGTTTAGTTGATAACATTCCCATCCGAAAGTGTCATCGGTGAAGCATCGGTCCAGGCTGAGTACTAAAGAAAACGACAAAAATAAAAACAAACAGCACCTTTACTCTTTTATCCGAGTCCACTCGGAAAATTAACTCAGTGCATCGAGATCGGACGGCTACGAATATATTGATCAATCGAATGGTCCACGATAACCCCCATCTTTAACCTCTTATATACTGTTCCATCTTTCTCAGCAACCTTTTCTCTCACTCTTTGACGCGCCGAATTAGGGTTTATTAAATTTTGTTGTTGTTACATCAAGTTGGGTATATCATCAACAATGGCGGGAGGTAAAATGAGGAAAGAAAAACCGTCAAGAGCAAATAAACAATACCAAGGTGGGATATCATTTCACAAATCAAAAGGACAGCATATATTGAAGAATCCATTATTAGTTGATACTATAGTTCAAAAATCAGGAATTAAAAGTACTGATATTATTCTTGAATTGGTCCTGGTACTGGAAACCTTACAAAGAAATTACTTGAAGCTGGTAAATCTGTTATTGCTGTTGAATTAGATCCTTGGATGGTTCTTGAATTAACACGTCGGTGTCAAGGAACTCCTTTTTCCAATCAATTGAAGGTAAACAAATAGTACTATTTATTTGGTAATCTTTTTTGAGTATCCGTAATTTAGTTTTTTCTTCTTAAATTCTAGAGGTATAATCAATTGGAGTCAGGTGGAACCCTCCCGATCAAATTGTTGGAGGGATATATATGTAAGAGAAGAAATAACTATCTTACAGAAACATGAGAGGGAGTAAAAAGTACACCAGTGTCAAGTTTGGTTAAGTGCGGTAAAAATGAGATGGATGACCATATTGGCATTAGCACTAGGAAAACTAACCAGCAGGCTTACAAATGCTTTAGCTTAGCAAGTTGTCCCCAAGGTTCAGGATTTCTAGGCTCTGCATACTGCCAAGATAATCAGGTAATACTCCAGACAGTTGATTATTCTCTAATTCCCTGCATGCAATAGAATTTGCACATAAAATCAACAACCGCCATTTTACAGAGAATAACACCAAACATGGTCTTCTTCTAATATGTCTTTTGGAAATATTCTATTATACGTGACATAATTACGTAGTGAAAGTGACCACATCAACACTTACAAGCTAACCAGATATTTCAACTTAGTGATGGAAGTTGAAAGAGTTCCCAAAATCCATTTGATGCCAAACTCCTGCAAACAAGAATTCGCAAACTAAATTTAAGGAAGCTTAACCTGTTACAGGGAGGTTAAGTTTGAAGGGATATTTGAACATTTCATGGATCATTTTCTATGCATGTTCACTACAATAGTGAGAAAACCAAGTTAACCAGTTTCATAACTTTGCTGTGAGAAAGGAGTCTTGCCAAGTTAACCACCTATTACCTTTCCTGCCCACAATTCAGTTTGATTCCACACAATTAGGGAATTAGGATAGTTGGTTGAATTTTCTACTCATAGCTTTGCTGTGTTGTTAAAGTTATAGTGTATTAGATTTCCAAATGAATGACCCATAGATAATGCTGAACAAAGTTCAATACAAATAGTGAGAGAACAGTCGAACCCAGGTTCACCATTTTCATGGTATGTACAGCCCACATATGTCTACATGACCCACTTACCTTGCTGCCCCAGGTTCAGTTTGACTGCATACACGTTTAGGGTGTAATTTTTATTTTCTACGTGTTCTCTCCTTTTCATCCGATTTAATGTCTTTGTTTGAATATGATAGTGAATCCTAGCTTCATATTGCTTGTATAGAATGCAGATGTATGTGTGAGAATGTATCTGATTTAGAATTCTCTGTATCTCCACTTCATACTGCTGTGATTTTTTATCTGATTAATTGTATTCTCCGTATCAGTACAATTTTGTATGCTAAATGCTAAGCTATTGTCAAGAGGATATTCCTTAGAAATGTGTGAAATCCAACTCACCTCCACCATGGCACACCACCATGGAATCAGTATATGATTTGTTTGAGAAAAGAAAACGCATGATTTCATCTTAGCATTTAGCAGTAGCTTTATTATTAATTCCTTCCTAAGATGGTTGCATTGACTGCGGAGAACAGTACTTGTATTTTGAATGCAAACCTTCTACTGTCAGTGGGTCAGTCAAAGTTTTGACCCAGTTCCATGACAGGAACCCCTTAGTCGGGGGGCTAGCCCATCCCATTTGTTATCTAGCTATTACTTGTATCATGTTCCTGGCTGATGTTACCGAAAGTAGCCATGGGGCATGAATAGGTGAAAGCCCATGTAGATAGAGGGTGATGAAACCCTTCTTTAATTTTCTATATCCATCTTTATTGAATCTGCAATGCCATTTTTGTTGGGGTGTCTTGTTTATTTATTCCGTTTAATACTCTTCTTCAAGTTTTGATCAATTCAATTAGTACTCCAGATTCCTCATTTTTCACATTTACAAGCTTATATAGTTTCAAACGAAAAAGCATCACCTACAAGGCTGTATGGAGCTGGACTCTGTGATCGAACTGTTAGTCTTTTGTCAAAATGATGAAATAAGAAACCTTTATCTCATGCTCAGCTAGGATTTTGAAAGTCCAGAAAATGTGTCTGTTGCCTTAGCAGTTCAGTTGAATGCTTTTATTTTTTTTATCACGCGATTCAATGTATTTATTATATACTACGGTGTTTCGACAAGCAACCTACATATTACCTAAAGAGGTATTTCCACGTATCAAAGAAGTTCTGTCACCGAATCATATATTAGCTGACTAGTGAGATCTTATAGTCTGCTTCTTAAGTTATCTTTCATGTATGTTTTGGAATTCTCAATCACCAGTTTACAACCCTAGCAATTTCGATCAAATTGGTGAAAATATAAGACATGCGGAAACTGAGTTGCAAATGAACTCAAGAACTTGACAGCTAGCTGAATTTCTTTATGAATAAATAATCAGTCCCATTAGTGCTTTAACTCTTGCATGCCACTCATACCCTTTTGTGTCAGTAAGTATATCTGCTACATACTGGGCAATTGATAAACATGATTAGGAAATTTATTATCAGTGTAGTCAAGTTAATTCAGCAGCTTGAACATCAGTTGAAGTTAAACTGTCTGCTAGACCTTCCTTTTGAAGTGGATTTGATTTTTTTTTTTAACACAAGTAAATGATATTCATTGTCAAAACAGCAGTCACGATATATATTTTTGAGCGAGTGACAAAATGCTGTCCTGATGCATTGTAGCTTAGTATTCTTCTCAATTAGCTGAATAACAAATGTTATGAAGTGAATATTCTTATATGTCTCGGTCTTTTAATTTAGTCCGACATCATCTGTATCTTCTTCTTTGCTTTCCATCTCTGTATTGTGGTGTTAATAGCATACATATAAATGATATTTAAACCTCTTACTTTTAATGGGTAAATTATTGATAGGGCGTGGGTTGGGTTGTGAAGGATCAATGGAACTAAATCTTTTCTTTTTGCAATTCTTATGTTTACAGGTTATACAAGGAGATGTACTTAAGGTCGATTTGCCGTACTTCGATATTTGTGTTGCCAACATTCCTTATCAAATCTCTTCTCCTCTCACCTTTAAGTTACTCGCACATAGACCTGTTTTTAGGTGTGCAGTTATTATGTTTCAGAGAGAATTTGCCATGAGATTGGTAGCCCAGCCAGGTGACAATCTATATTGTCGCCTTTCAGTTAACACTCAACTCTTATCCCGTATCTCCCATCTCCTCAAAGTAGGGAAAAACAATTTTCGGCCTCCACCTAAAGTTGACTCTTCTGTGGTCCGAATTGAACCTAGAAAACCACTTCCTCCTGTAAATTTCAAGGAGTGGGATGGGTTGATCCGCCTTTGTTTTAACCGCAAGAATAAAACTCTAGGTTCAGTTTTCAGGCAGAAATCTGTACTATCGTTGCTGGAGAAGAACTACAAAACACTCCAAGCACTGAAAGGATCATCTGAAGACATGGCAGGGGAAATGGATGTTGCGGCATTAGGAGATACTTGTGAAGATATGAGCATGGAAATTGACGATGGAAAAGATGATGAAATGGAGGTCGAGGATGATGATGATGCTGGGGGAGATGGATCTGATTTTAAGGCTAAGATTATTGGGATTCTTAAGCAAGGAGATTTTGAGGAGAAGAGGTCTTCAAAGCTTACACAAGTGGATTTTTTGTACCTTCTTTCTTTGTTCAGCAAAGCAGGCATCCACTTCTCTTAAATTATACTTAATTACCCATGAGGTTTAATTGTTTTAGTTTCCCAATGTATTGAGGTTTAATTGTTTTGGCCGGAGAGAATTGTATTAGGTTAGTTGACCATACTAAATTGTTCTTCATTTATGTTTTTATTTAATCAAATTTTGATCTCTGAGCTCTATGCTTTCCTGTTGTAAATTTTTTTTCCATTCAATTAGCCATGGCATAACTAGAGGCAATGCAATACCCAGTATCTGATGATCTCTAGACTAATCCATGACTGCTATAGAGAGGTAAAATCTCTGTTGTCAGGAAAATTGCAAGTAAAAAGTGATAGTAATTTTTTCCTAGAAACCGAGGAAGTATTTTTTATGCAATGACTAATCCATGACTGCTATAGAGGTAAAATCTCTGTTGTCGGGAAAATTGCAAGTAAAAGTGATAGTAAATTTTTTCTAGAAACCAAGGAAGTATTATTTATATGACAATGCGTAAATGATATTTCCGCTTAGGTTCAAATAATTGAACTACTAGGCAAAAAAGTTTCCAAACGTATAGAATGTCACTGCTGGGGGTTGACATTATTGCCAGTTAAGAGTGGTCATAGGTGCACGTGCACCCCTTTATTTGGTGCATAGCAAGAAATCCACTAGTGTAATTAACGTTTCAAAACACACCACATCACCACCATCAACTTTGTACAATCAAATTGTTCCTTGTAATTACTTTTAAAAAAGAAGGATGAAATCGTTAAATGTTTACACAAGATAAAGCCATATTACCAAAAAAAAAACCAATTTCTTAGTGAAAATTTCACAAGCAGCAACACAATCACAACCGCAACCTAAAAGACGACGTGTAGAATAAATATCAACAGTTACTCATTCAGGCCACATGCAAAGACAAACCTCAACTGAATGAAAAGAATACTGTATTGACGATCAGCTCTCATCCTCCCATGAAATAGTATAGAAGGATGTATGAACCGAGTCTTAGAAATCTTATCTTTCTTATTATGCACCGGAGTGGGAGACTGGAGATGTTACAAAATGACCATCCTTAAATTCATGAATGAACTGCTGTGGCAATGAGTGCTCCGCCTGCGAAATAAAATCGTAAGGAATCTGAATGTTATCTAACATGGAAAGGGGAAATAATATTTCTTTAGGTCCAAGATTTGGATTCATAATCGACTTTTTTGGAGTCACATACCCAATCGCTATCAGCACCAGAACCAGGTACCAATACATTGACTTCACTTGATTTTGCTGTTGTAATAGAGGTGGCCAAAGATTCTTGGCTCAGATATAACTGGCAACCAGTTGTGTTGTCAACCGAAATGGTTGGTGCCGACCCCTGAAAATATTAAAACGATATGATCAGGATGCCATAGGAAAAAACTAGGTAGATATATATTCTTTCCGCGATAAAGGTTTAAAATATCAAAGGGTGAGGTCATAGGTGATAAGTTCTCTTACTGCATGAAGAAAAGTAAAACCCAGCTGTACTTAATAATGACTGCTGTAAGAATAAGAATGGATTGGATACCTGACATTGCACCTCAACGCCATTGCAATTTACAACCTCAAAAGCTGCTACAACATCCTGTTATTCCAAGAACCAAATATCAGACAGTCTAGTATAGTAATAATCATATACAGCTAAAAGTCAGCTAAATGTCTGGATCCAATAACTATCTACACTAACCGTGAAAACAACTCCCATTTTTGTGCATTTGTCAACAGTTATGTTGTTTACTTTCCCTGAAAATTACCAGAGTAGTGATCAGTTATTTGCATTTCTCTTACAAAGCCTACACCAGATGTGCTGCATATAATGAATGTCGAAACCAAATAAAAGAGCTAGTCTAGCCTAGCAAGGATGTATATTATAGAGATTTTAAAGCAACAAGGACCTTGGATTTGCAAAACTGAATCTTTGCATCCAAATAGATAAACAGACTGTTTAGCATCACAGTCATCAATAACCAAGTTCTTTTTTCCAATCTGATTCTCAACAACCCACCTGAAAGAAAATAAATAGAACACAAAACATAGCATAAGAACCTTTGCCATGAAGTCAAGCCAAACAGAGAAGGAGGACTTCCTTAAATTCGAGAGAACTTCATTGTTTGGTGTCTAAATGATACATACTTGCGTCCCATTTGAAGCTCCAGCTTAGGAGGCCCTGATTTGGAAAAGGACGATGTACTGGTCGGTATTTCTTTTGCACTGGCACCAACAACACCAGTCCTGTCTGAACGGTTCTTTGTCTTCATATCAGCAGTTACCTTTCTCAAACCTAGGAAGCACAGATAAAGATTATACATTATCAAAGAAAGTTCATCATCTGAAACTAGAAGACATATTTTTTGTCTGCTAAAATGGATGCCTGGTTTACCTGCAGTCACAGTTTCCCCAGAACTGATTTCTTGAAACACAGCAGCCATCCCTTTCTTCGGCTGTGATGATGAAGCATTAGAGGATTCCGATGTGAAGAGAGAAGCAGGTGGAGGAGGTGGAGGAGCAGGGCCTCTAGGTGCTGGTGCTTTTGATGGGGCTGATGCAGGGGGAGAAACAGTTGTTTTCCCAGTTACACTCCATACAGGACCCAGTGGATAGTTACTTTTAACATAATCACGCAAACCAGGTAGGTAAAGCTCCTTCAGAGCTTTGGCCCATTCAACATGATTTGGATCTTTACTTCTGTATTCCACAAGTATCTGATTCAAAATTTGAAATGTCACTAACTATGTAGTCTAAAGATAAATGTACAATCCTGTAAAATTGATTGGACTTTGAAACAAAAATCACTGGTTCAAACAGGCCCTATCAATCTGACCTTTTTTCTTTATAGGAAAGAACGGTCAATCAATTAAAATTAAAGTCTTCCATTTGGTAATCCTCCTCCAGTTCTAATCTAAATATGATAGTTCTAATTTAATTTGTAGTGAATGGTCTGTCTCTCCTCCTAACTTCATCATGGGTTCACGACAGGCATATTTAGATGAAGTACCAGCAGCAATATTTGCTGCTCTTCTAATGGAAGACCATTTCCAATCACTAAAGAATTTTAACATGAAAACACAATCTTGGATTACACCACAGGAAGTCCATTTGACACTTCCTACTGAACCATTAATGGCATGGCATCTACTACATTCTTGTTTGAAATAGTGCTGCTGATTAAATATGGGGAACCTAAAAACTCAATAAAATGACATCAAACGTGTGTTACTTTTCCCGTACCTTATTGTTATAGAACTCAGCCATTTGCCAGCTTTCCTCGACATGTGCAATAGGAAGGCTCATTCCTTGAAACAGCAAAAAATTGACATCAACTCAAGGAATCATCTGTTAACACAAAAAGCTATTCACTAGGAGAAATGTACTTTATCAGTCTAACAGTATCAGTAGTTTAGAAAACTGATTCTCATTAAGCAGCTACTTAAATGCCACATGAAATACATTATAAGCTAATATACATGTTAAGTGTTTCCGATATTAATACAAAACTCGGTGTTTGTGTTACTTGAACAGATATGAATTTAACATAATTTCTCCCACCACAATCTTTTCCTGAATAAGCAATCCAAGCTAAAGCCGAGAGACTGTCAGCAGCAGCTTTCAAATGATTAAAGAAGTTAGATCTCCTTCCTTCAGTTAAGGCATTTGCTTTCATGATAACTTCATTCAACGGTTTCAAAAATTCACCAAGGTTTGCAAGGTCAGGCTTCTGCAAATAAGAGATATTTAGAGAAACGGCACGGCAGTATACTCTTGCATTCATAATAAAAAAATGTTAATAAAAGTTAATCAGTTCTTAAAAATAAAAATGTATGAGCCCACACAGGACCACCAATTGATGTTTCCTTTTTGCTTCTGATTTTCAAGTTTTAATAAGAGATCAAAGCTACTCAGAGTGCGACTTTCAAATACACCTTAGATGTACTACAACTAAATATTCACAGTAGTGCTAGTGCTAGTTCCGGGCGTGTTAAACATTGTTGACAAAGAAGATTGCAATGAACATGTGAACTAATTTAGTTACAAATGTTTCAGTTTGACTTGACATTTCAAATGGGTTTTAAGGAAATTCATTCTAAACCTACCTGACTAATTTACAATTTGACGAGAAAAACATCTGAGAATCTAATTTCCTTTTACGCATACAAACAAGAAAGCCCTAGATCCCCTCCTACAACATAAGGTGCCACATTTCCCTCTTATTTCATGTTAAATCAGTTCAAATTACACAGTCAACCTATAAATTCGGACCATATATATATCAAACTGCAATTCAAATCAATCAACTTTCAACTACTAAAGCCCAAAACCTAACCTTTGTTTGCTTAATTTTGATAAGAAGATCTTTCTGAACAGAAAATGCCTCTTCAAGAACCTTAGTGACTTCAAGTACTTTCCCACCAATCTTATCAGCTACACTAGAAACCTTAACAAAATATTGATTCAATAGATCATCAAAAGCAATAATCGACGGATCTACTGGAACATTACCATCAGCATCTACACTAGGTAAACCTCTTGACTGAATTCCAGATGAAGATATTGATTCTAAACGAGATACTGCTGCTTCAAGTCTTTGTATCAATTTCTCATCCATTTTTCTAGGTAGGGTTTTTGATCCTCTAAATTTTTTCCGTTTACCTGTAAGTTATTCTCTGTGTCTGAAATAGATGTTGAAGAAGAGATGACCACCGAAAGGTTGAGATATGAAATGAAAGAAAAAGGAAAAGGGTAGGGCGTGCTCAAGTATTTTGCCAACTATTGCTAAGCTTCTTTTTTGTTGTTGATGGAAAGGTAAATTGTATTAATCAAATAACATAACAAGAGATTTATAATCTCATTTTTGACAAAAATATTGGAAATAACACTAGATTTTAAGACTCTTTGTTGAATATTGGAAGACCTGTGCCTAAGATGCTTTATCCGAGCTTCTTTAGCAATGTAATCCGCTGCATAGTTATATTTCCTGTTTATATACTTTACCTGAGCCTGTGGAAGATTTTCCAGTATTGAGATAGTATCCTGAATGGTATTATCCGCGTTCCAAGGAGAATCTTTACAAGATTTATGGTAAAGTAAAAGATGTAGTGCCTCAATGTACTATGTGTAAAATAGAAGTAGAAACAACTGAACATCTCTTATTTCACTGTCCTTTTGCTAAGGAAATTTGGGACTCGATCCCCAATCCAGTACAATTGTCCTTAGACACTTCGAGCACAATTTTAGATCTCTGTAAAAACTGGTTGGCTAACCCTAGAACAGATATATCCATAGAACTACTTCTAACTAAAATGTGGTTCATCTGGAAAGAAAGATGTGATAGGGTGTTTGAAAATAAATCTAAATTCGCTAGAAGCCTAGCATTAGAAATTCAGAGACACTTAGAATTTTGGTCTACAAGGAAAAGAAAAACTCCCAAACCAAAGGGGGTGAAGAAGAAGAAGCAAACCCATATATGGAAGGCTCCTAACAAAGATACTCTAAAGATAAATGTAGATGCAACTTGGATTTCAGAATTGTTACCATCCAGTTATGCTTTAATATTAAGTAATGATGCAGGAAAGTGTGAAGGAGGAAGAGCAGGGCAATCTGCAGGCTCAGACCCACAAGAAGCAGAAGCTATAGGAGTGTTGCAGGTAGCAATTTGGGCTAAAGAAAAGCAGATTAGAAGTTTCAACATTGAAGGGGACTGTGAAAGCATTTTCAACTACTTACATGGTCATAACCCAGATATTTCTTGGCGTGCTAAAGCCTGTCTCGACGAAGCAAACAGAATAGCTCAACTCTGTCATAACTTTTTGGGTTTTAATTTTGCTCCTAGACTAGGAAATCAAGTTGCGGATGTTTTAGCCAAGTTTGTTAGGCCTTTAAATTTTGTTGTAGAACGGGAATCATCTCCTCCCCTATGTAGCTTAAAACAACTTTTAGTAGATAAATCTAATATTGGGAAACCTCAACTTCCCAGATTAGATGGCTATACTCCTACTGTATCATTGACTCTCTCTGAGCCTTAGTCTCTTTTTAATGAATTATCTTATTTAAATTTTTTTCTTTTCGACAACACACATTTTCTTTTTTGGAGCCAGATTTATTGCTACTTTAATCTGAATCAAACTCATGTTGTCCAACACCTGAGGTTTTACTAATAATCCCATTATTGGGGCTTGAACCCAATATGATTTTGGGGGCTTAATGTGCTTTGGCTAGCCAAAATATGGATAGGGGGAGATCTTAAGTGATTAAAAAGTCAGATTTACCCTTCCCTAATAAATCAATTTTAAAATCAAAACCTTACATAATCAAAACCTAATCCTAAATCAAAACCCTTTCATTTTCTCTCTTCTTCTTCTCAAAAACACTCTCCAAAACCTAATAATATCTCCCTCTAAAATCAGCTCAACGTGATTCGATTCTCAAGTTGATTCTCAAGATGGTAGCAAGATCAAGAGTGACAAGATCCGGCCGATTGAACCCTGATTCTGAAACATGGAAAGTTATTGATGTTCCTTTTAATGGAGATGTGGTGAACCATTCTGTTCAAACATCTGCGAATGCTCCACAAATGACTCCTACTAGGTAAGAATCGAAAAACCCACCAGTTATTCTACCATTAGATTGAAAAAATAGGTTCGATTGATGATTTTAGGGTTTTCAAAAATGGTTTTCTGAGGAGTTCAGGGCTAGGATATCATATCATCCTAGCCGTAATGTATAAAAACGGTTGGGACATCAAGAACTCCTAGTCGTTAATGTCGCACTCGGTTGGGAAAATTCGAGATCCCAACCGTGAGTTATTTTTTACGGATGGGACTTTCCCAACCGTAAGTTGTCATGTGTTTGTAAAAAAAATTTGGGTGATGAGTGTTTCGGCTGGGAATGTCCTAACCGTAACCAAAATTTCCTAACCATTATTTATATTTCCTAGCCGAGATTATGCTTACGGTTAGGTAGTGTCACATTTCCCGGCCACTATTTTGTCAAACGGATGGGTCGTCTGCATGTTTCTTAGCCGAGACTATGTTTACAGTTAGGAAGTCTCACACTTCCCATCCGATATTCTGTAATACAGATGGGTCGTCTGTTGTTTCCTAACCTTAACTGTATCACTCTGAGTGAATTGGTCATATCTTTTGATATGTTTTTCACCATTTTTAGGAACCCTGAAAAGGAGAAAGAACCCCAGGAACTACCAATGTGTGATATTGCTACGATGATGGTACGTATGCTAAGTATATGATTCCTTTTTTTGTATACGTTTCTCAAATTATGTACAACTATTGATTGAAGGATGTGAAAATAGGTCAAGCGAGTTAAGTGGATGGCCAGGGGCCTGACCCGTAACATTGAGGAGGTTTTATATTTGGATTGCGACCAACAAAAAACACTGCTTCTCAGGCTTCAGGAGTTACATAATCCAACGAAGGATGATATCTATACTAACGACGAGGATGATTGGTTCCCAAACTCCCCACAGTTCTTCTTCATCATCTCCTGAGGATGTTCCCAAGAATGTTGGTCATAGTGGATGATTGTTTTATGTACTTGTTTAAGTCATTTCATCTTTTCATTATGCAGACTTACTTTTAGCATGTTTTAGGTTATGGATTTGGGTGATTTCATTTGTTTTAAGTAATGTGATATTGATTTACCTTGAATGAATGGATACTAGTGTTTTGATTTATCAGATTCTTGTTTAAGTATAACGGAGTGAAATCTGATACTGACAATCCATGGTGAGTTACGGCTAGGATTACCATCCGTAAATTTGACGTACGATTAGAATTACCAGCCGTAAATCTGACAGTACCCAGAAATAAGGGTAGGATTTCTAGTCGTAAACTTATTCACGGTTAGGTGTTTCAGGCGTAATTATGCGAAAAGTTGATTTACTTGTTCATTGGGTCATTACGGCTAGGTCGTGTCAGCGTATAACCTAGCTGTAAGCACCTCTAAATAACCATTATCTTTGGTTTTGTAAATATATAATAAGAGTAAATTAGATTGTTCATTTATAATGAGTGATTCAAAATACATAGGTTCATACCACACCACATTCTTATCATTTTAATCACCACCCTTCAAAAAATATTGGTATCATATTATCACTAACCTTCACACCACATTTACTCATAGTCATCTCATCGGAAGTCATTGATCGAATTTTAGATAGTGGTAAGAAATGAGGTTGTCGTTCACTCGGATTTGTAGAAATTAAAGTTTTTAAAAATACTAAATAAATATATACAAAGACTATTAACAATGGGCGAGAGGTACTGGGACTAAGGATTTAGCCAATCTTCATAACATAAGGTTCACTTATTTATTCTCAACAATTTTAGCTAAAGAAATATAAACATGGACTCTATTTTTTGCCAAGGTTGATTCTCAAAACATTGATTGTAAATGTTAAGCATGGGACATCAAATCACCTAAGCTAAGCATGACCCATCTAATCAAATGACAACCAATTTAATCAAATCATATTTCAATTAATTTTAGTGCAAAAGTCATAAAAAAGAATAAAATAAATTTACCCATGTATGAAGTTCGACCTCCTCCGTCGTCCCAGTGTTGGGGTTTAGCTCTTCATGGTGAAAACACGCTCAAAATTCATCTTTATTAATGCTCAAAAGTGTTTTATAATTGATGAAAAGGAGAAAAAATGGTGAAAATCGGGTTTTGTAACAATTATATTTGTTACAAACCTTTGTTACAGAGAACGATAATTGTAAAGCGCTGTTGTTACTGTAGCATATAAGACTGTCCTGGAACGGTCGTATACACTGTAGCAGTTACGACTGTTTTTGGGCGTCTTATGTTCTTCACCAGCAGAAAAAATATCCTTCCTGTAACTTTGATTTTCCGGCTCTCTACTGCTCCAAACTGCTCCCAATTCTCCCTAGTCCTTATCAGCATCCCCAGAACCCTATATATACTCGACAGGGGCTCAAAATCACTGTAATAAATCCGGAATCACTCTCATTAATGCTGCCAGCCACGGGAATATTTTTTTTTCTTCTGCACGCGTCTGTAGCAATCCAATTCACTCCAAACTCTCCTTGTTTAACTCCTTCACGCTTCTGCAGCGTCCAAGCTCTATCCAAACACGCTCAAACTCTTTGTAATCCCGTAACAGACCCTTGCAAACTCGTGCTCCTCTGTTTTCTTCCACACGATTATTCTGCCAAATCCAATCGAATCCAAGGTCCTTACCATCCCTGTTTAGTCGTATCAGATTATTACCAAGCCAAATCCACGAAAAGATTGCATAAAATCACGTCCAAAATCCGCCCTGAGAAGTCTGCATGTAACCGGAATTTCAAACAACATTTTCCCGCCAAAATTTTCTCAAACCGTGAAGAAGAAGGTGTCCCCCTAACCAAACAGGGGGTGCGAATAACAGGTGCCCCACTGAGGTGCCCCTTATCCAAACTGAGAGTCCGAATAATAAATATCCTCCAGGGGTGCTCCGCATAATTTTTCGAGCCGATTTTTCCAAAAATGTATATTTCCCAAAAATACCTACAAACACATCAAACCCCATAATAAGTACAAAAATGGGTACTAACAATATACATAATAGAGATATATTAGACACAATAATGCGTCTATCAAATACCCCCAAACTTATTATTTGCTAGTCCCGAGCAAATTTAATCTACAAAATAAAATCCTAACTCACTGTCGCAGGCATCGTCGATTGCACTTAGCATGTGCAACAAGCCTTTAAACCCCTAGGTGGCCCTAGTGGCCGAGTTATAGTCTCGGGAGGGTTTACCAGAGGTGTACCCACAAAACCTTTACTCCAGACCCTAGCTATCTACGCAGAACCTTGGAATGCACTAAAGAATCTCCTTGGTTGGCATACTTATTGATTACGGGAGGAAGTACCCTGATGCGAAATTCCAATTGCTGTATACGAGTTTGCACTCAAGCATACTAAAATTCATATATAAGTGACAGAGCTCTACTCATATAGTTTCACTATGGACATCAATATCCGGAGTCAATAAATCACATGGATAGATTAAGAGATGGATAGAGAAAAACATAGATGGTTTTGATGTTGACTAGGTGAACGGTGTTTCTCATATCTGTCTGAAGGCCACTGCCAAAATGAACCTATCCTAATGGACTGAAATACTGGTCTGACTAATATCAACACAACTGGCATATACAAGGGAACCAGTGGTCGATAATCCTAATTCTAGATCAACTCGTCTGGCATATACAGGGGAACCAGCGGTCGATTTATTGAACACATTTATTATTATTATTATTATTATTTTATTTTTTTAAGAACTAACAACATGATTAGATCTTGGGGATCCAAGCGCATGCTTCTTGTCAGCAGATTACATGGTAATTCCCGTGGATCCTGCATTCCACGCTTGTTTAGGCGACGGAGACAGGGAGAGCACACACATATTGCTATCCAAGTGTTAATATTTATTCCGATTGGTCTGGTCTTTTTTTTTTTTAGTATCTCAATCACTCTATCACACCCTAGCAGTGGTAACAACTTGAATCGTGAGCCCCACCTAATCACTTAGAGAAACATATTTTAAAAAGAAAAGAAAAGAAAAACAGAAGTGAAAAGGACTCAACGAGATATGGCGAAACTATCATGTTATTTCTAACACCTGAGCTCTGTGCTTTTACGAATAGACTCTTATAGATGTTACCATCTACTCAGATTGGTTCCTCAACTCCTAAAACCAAAATGCTTCCATCCACTTAGATTGGTTAGTGCCATCCTTAATAGGCATAAATTTCTAGGCTCTGGAGTTTATTTATTACAACTAAAAAGCTTTTCCCATACCCCCAAACTTAAATCTAACATTGTCCTCAATGTTCTAAAGATGAAATTAAAAGCATGAACAAGGAGAAACTGTTACCATTTGAAGCAAAAGAGTTAAGGAAAGATATTACCGTGTTGCATGAGAATGGGTTACTTCCCAAGAAGTGCCAAGTTTAAAGTCTTCAGCCAGACATTGGAAAAGATTAGTCACCTCGAATCGTATAACAGTAGTCGGAATAACTGTGGGTATTCAAAACCAAATAGAGCTGACCAAAGGAAACTGCAATAAACCAACGAAATGAACAAGACTAGCATGCCCTTATCTAGTTTCCTGATTAAGATATCTATATCTAATTATGGTTCAGGTTCAGGTTCTATGAAAGGGTCTAAATAAAATATTTTCATTGGCTGCATTTCTTCATAAGTGGGATCCGAATTATTAGGTCCTAAAGTCTGGAAAAACTCAAATAGGAACTTAGAAGCACACAATAATAACCTAAATAACTGAGGATCCTCTAAGTCAATCAGATTTGACTTACATAATTGACCACAATGAGAGTAATGGTCATTCTTAAGTAAATGTGTCGATTCTATTATCCTAAAGTACTTAGGCTTAGTCTCAGAACTTAATATTCGACACATTTGAAATATAAACGTTCCCACATTTGGAAGAAAACTATTTGGTGGGAAAACAAAGTCAATATGGGTATCATAGCATGTGAAAACCACATCAACCAGGGGATGGGTTTCTAACGACTGAACTTCTTCCTGGACATCATTAGGTTCGGGAAAACGAGTATGAAGGTAATCTTGTAAAATGGTTGAGGCACAGACATCAAGTCCTAAGTGAGGGGACTTTCTGAGAGTTAAAGGTAAGGCACTAGGAAAGTGATAATCACCTCCAAACTTAGAGTTTTCAGTGTCTCTAGATAGACTAGTCACAATCTCCCTAATTTCTAGATCATCAGATTCTTGGAAATGGTCAATCTTTTGCATCCTCAAAGGGTCCAAGTTGATCTACGAACACATGGTAACCACAATTCCCGTCGCCCTCAATATCGTCGGTGGACTTGACGTACTCATGAATAAAATGTGGTAAAAAGTGCATGTAGTTATTGTATATTGTGTACGTAGGTCGGATATAATTACCTTCCTTATCTATAGGGGGTGATGTCATCGGACCTACTTCCATATAAACTCTCTATTTCTCACCACTAACAACTCTTTGTGGGGTGATTTGTGATGGTTCGACCATTGGTGCTTTTCCTTTGACATCATTATCTCGGATTCTCGCTAATTGCTTAATACCAACTACACCACCAACTTTTATTTCGACTCTATTACCTTCTTCTTTTGTTGTTGAACCTTGTTGGGATGGAACAATCGGGTCTTTGATTTTGACTCCACTATTAACTTTTCTTTTTGAACCTTCTTGGGATGCAATAACCACCTTATTCTTGGTGCCTTTTACCTTCATTTCACTAGCTCGGCTTGGTCTGCCTTTTTCCATTTCCTTTCGTTTACGTTTGTTTGTAGCCATATCTTTCGACTCGTTGTACAACTTGTTCAACTTCTAAAAACCCGAAAGATTTTTTCGTAATGAAGGAGTCAATTGTGGACCCTCTTGAACCTTTCTCTTAGCTTCTGCCCTTTCCTTTTTCTTTGTTATTTTGTTCGAAGGCCTACCCTTTCCCTTCCCCTTGTAGGTTCAAAAATATCTTCTCTAGTGAATGGACGGTTGAATTTCCACAATTCATACAACCAAAGTTGTCTTTGCGCCGGTAGTAAAGAAGCATACTTCTCAAAAAGTTCATTGTGTGCGTAGGTGTCGCCAAACACGTCCCCAAGACCTTGATTGGGTAACGGATCACTGAATGATAGTTGTTTCCAAAATGGATCTATATCTTCGATCGGAATCATCTTTGAGGAATAATTGGCTACCGCATGCTTACATGGGAGGCCCAAAGCCGACTTGATGGGACAATTACATCTCATTCCCGGTGGAAAATTAGTTTTCTCCCAAGCCTCCATTTCCGTTATAATTTTTAGGATTTCCTATTGAGAAACGTATAAACTTATTCCCCGGAGCCAAGGACTATCCCTGTAATCGACAAGCTTTCTAGATCGGCTCTTTTCAAAATCCCCTTTAATTCTATCGAGATCATGCTTGACATACTCGACCATAACTTCAAAAACAACAACAAATCCACCTTCACAACCATTTAGCTTACTTTTGAACCGATAGTGAGACGACTCCACCGTGCTTGTGGCTTGATTGTCATAATGTCTATAACGGTTTACCCATGCACTAACAAACCTTTCTTTGTGGGGATCCAATAACTCGTTCTTCAAATATGCTATAACATCTGGGTAGGTAGTCCATTTTTCCAATACAAAACGCTCCCTTAGGAAAAAAACTTCTTCCGTGAGCGACCATATTAGTTGTTCCCAATCATCTTGAAAATCCTCCCATTTCACCTCAGGTATCTTGTCATTGATCTCAAGCTTATATTTATCTTCTTGTTGTTTCTCCAACGGTAGTTTTTTAGTCCTCTCCATCTCGGTCTTTTTTGCTGGCCAAATAACCCTCTTGCAATTAGTTTGCACATTGTTCCATAGATGAAACGTGCAAAGATGATTATGCGCGTCAGGAACACGTGGTATGACCCACATCAATGCTTGCTCCTTATCCGTAATCAAAACCTTTGGAGTATAACCTTCTTGATACAATAACTTCACCTTTTGCAATGCCCACATATAACTTTCCTTCGTCTCGTCTTTCAAGAAACAAAACGCAATGGTAAATGTTGACTTGGTAGATGTTTGCCAACAAAGTTCAATATCGACATGTTGTACTTGTTTTTTTTATACGTGCAATCCATAAAGAGAATTTGATGAAAGCATCTTGTCAATTGTACACATTCCGGATTCGTGATGAAAAGATATTCCACTTCCTTTTCTTCATTCGTGTCATAGGCGGTAGAGTACTTTGCCTCATCAAACAAAAACAATAATTGTTGCATAAGCACTCTCTCTTGCCATGTTTCATTTAATTTTTTTTCTCTTTTGTTATAGATAGTTGCCAATGAGGATGAGTTTTGGGGGTTTAACACCTTCACGCCACTAAGAATATCAATAGGTCTTGTGCGTCTTTTACTCAACACGTGTACTAACTCCTTTTCTAAGGGGCTGAGCCTTGCCGAATAAAGATGGTTGATCAAACTCTCCGGAATATGATGATTATGATAACCCAAGACGACTTTGACCATAAATTAACCACACTTTCTTATCCTTGTTAAATTAAGATTGGAGCTTAAAAGGGCATCCACACTTCTTCGTATTATAATGTCCCTTCTTCCTCGTGCTTTTTGGTTTATACTCACTACCCTTTTTCCAATGGCTCTCATACTTTCCACTACACTCGCAAACCATTTGAAAGGTGGTGTCTATAACTTGTTTATTCTGGACTATGATGCACATCTTTTTCAGCCCTTGTGATCGAACCCACTTCTTTGCATCTTCCTTATCTTTCCACTCATAGTTGTTTGCATAGTGAGCACTTGTGTCCTCGGAAACTTGCACAAGTGGGGGTTGCTCTTCCATAACCACCTCTTGGTCTTCCACCGGAATGTACGGTACAATCTATAATAAAATGAAATATGTCACATCATTTGTCTTTTTTTTTAAAAAAATACAGAAACAGCTGGGTCGAAAAGTGAATATTCAACCGTCATTGAGTATACGGCTGGGTGGAAAAGTGAATATCCAGCCGTTATAATCTACACGGCTGGGTCGATTAGTGATATTCCAGCCGTCATAATTTACACGGCTGGGTCGACTAGTGATATTCCGAACCGTAAAACATTTACGTCCAGGAGTAACGGGCCGTTAATTGGGCGTAAATGGATGAGTCAGCTTACGGCCTAGAAAACGAGCCGTAAAATAAAAACGTCCAGAAAACCAGGCCGTTAAAGTAGATACGGCTGGGTATCCCTGTAAGGATCCGTAAAACACGTCAACGCTATTAGACCAGTCAAGAGACGATTTAGCCGTTAATGACTCGATTAATTAAATCTGATCAATAATTAATAAAAATAATCTAATAATAATTTGGACAAAGAAATAGTACCATTAGATATATATCGAAAAGTTATGCGAAATGGACTACTCAAACGCGTAAATCGGATACCGTACGAAGAAGATACGAGACTCGGAAAATGAAGTAGAAATTAGTCAATCCGCCGTTGACCGTTACCGTTGACCTTTGTTTTTGATCGTCGACCGGACTTCCCTTATAGAATTGTGTATCCCTTAGTAATTTCTATGAGTTAGTAATAGTAAGACCTAAGTTAGTGTAAGTAAGGTGTAAGACTAATTATCTTGAGTTTGAAATTTTGCCAGAGGAGTCATCTTCTTCACGTGAGAAAGGTGGTGGTGTTGCATGGAGAGGTTAGTTTGAATTTTAAATGGGAAGTAGGTGGTGGAATAAGAGAGAAATTGAAGTTTAAATTGAGAAAGGATAATACTTATTCCATAAATAGTTCGAAAGAAGCTAGAGAGGAATATATAGTTGTAGTAAGTTTGCAAATTAATAATGGTGATGAAGAGTGAAAGAACTTGATAGAAAATTACAGTGAGTAAAGAGAGTAGCTTGAGCTTAATAGAAACATAAAGGGTTGAGAGAGTATTTATTATGGGCATTTTTCATGGAGAAGAAGCATGATGGAGGTGATAAAGAAGTAGTTTATGGATTATCATGAAGAGTTAATTTATGATGGAGATGATGATATAACCACTTTATATAACCAAGGTAACTCTTCTAATCGATTCTAGTTAGTGAATATTGAATTGGGTTTGTGCATGGCCGTCTTAGGCACCATGCCGTATAGGCGGCCGCTTAGAGCCCCAAAATATTGGGGGCCCAAAATTTTTTCTTTTTTGTTGTTATAGGTAATATGTGATAATTATTAGTGTTACGAAACTGTTTTGTTACAGTTATTTAAATTAATAAAAATGCTATGCCAAGTTATAATTGTTACTAAATGTTTTGAAACATCTATACGACCGTTACTAAATTTTTGTTTTACGAATTAACATTCCATTTTGCAGTATTTTATGTTAATTTACGAGCTTAAAACCCCAAAATCCAACTAAAAAGGCTGAAATTTTTTAGGTGGCCTTCGGCCGCATAGACGGTTCAAAATTATAGCGTTAAATATATTGATGGATTTTCCCTTAAACTAAAAATATAACTCTGTCTTTAATTTGATAACCTATATAAAGGCCCCATATTTTAAGTTCGCCCAGAGCAACCCAAAACGGTAAGACGGCCTGGGTTTGTGTTGGATATAGAGAATAACTTATAATCAACAAAATAGATAACTTGGAATCATGATTTTATGTGAGTTAATTTATGCTCACTGCCCTATATCTATACACTTGTTTAGAACCTTATTGAATAACTTAGTAATATCTCTATAAACGTAAATTGTAGTACGTTGTGTGATGGTTTGGTAGATATAAAGTTTCTTCATTTTGGTTTATTAACGAGTGAGATATCGTTGATATAAAAACACCCGTCGCAGCAGAATCTGTGTCTAAACAGTCACGAATGACCATAAGTATGTGGTTTTCTTGATAGGTTAGAGTCTGTTCTGGAAAATATTCAGTACTCAAGACTTGTAGAGGGTGACCCCTAGATTCTAAAGAGCCTGAGTTTTATTGGTTTAAATGTGTAATGAACAATATAGATACCTTGGAAGTTGACTACCTGAGATGTGTACAGTGTTTACACCGAAAAATAATCAACAGTTTTAGGAGGAAGATGACCGAGTCATCGTGTCAGACCATTCGGGTCGTGGGCTGCCCCGATGGGTCAGCCACTGGGTTAATGGGTAGGATATGGTCCAGGCCCAATGGCTTGGGCTTAATGATAGAAACCTTAATTCGAGTTTTTGGACCACTTCTGGTCCGAATTAGCGTTCGGTTCCTTCTGCAAAGTTATAGGGTTTTTTCGAGGGCTTTCCGATGACACCCTTGACCCCATTCGGATAAGTAGATATTAATTTATGCCTAAAACAATTAATACGAGGTTATGGAACCATTAATAGAACTAGAACCATTAGTTATTTTACTTAGCCTATAACTAGAGAATCGTATGAAATTATGTTATGAGCCTTGTGTGAGCCTTTTAGCTAAACTCTTAGGGTGCTTGTATATCAACAGTTGATCTTTATTAACAACGATCGATTCATACGACGAAAGACAAGGTTTACATTATGAGGTTGTGAAGTAGTGGTGAAGTGGAGGTAGTGAAGAACATGTTTCAAACCGTGTCCAGCTTGTTTAGGGAAGACAAGACAGAAGATGCGGGTTCACCTACATCAAAAGTCTTGCTTGAATCACTCATTTCCAATTTTTTCCCCAATTTTTTTTTTCTCTTCTTCTTCTTCTTCTTCTTCTTCTTCTTCTTCTTCTTCTTCTTCTTCCCTCTGATTTTTTGTTGTTGTTTTGATTTTCATCTTCCCTCTGATTTTTTGTTGTTGTTTTGATTTTCATCTTCATCACTTAACTTAAAGAAATAAATTAGTCTTAATTGATTAGCTAATCACGATTAGTGATTAGTGATGTTAATTAAGGTTATTATCTCAAATCAAATGGGTCATATTAGTCATTATATTAATATTTGGATAGGGGGTGTTCATTATTACTATTTGGTGACCCTATATAGCCCCAAAAAACCAAGCCTTTTTAATCCCCAATAATAGGATTCTTTACTAAACCTATGTTTGATAGGAGTTTGGAATTAGCCATCTTTCCATGGAAATAATGTGTTTTTCCGTCGTTTGATCAAATTATATTAAAAAAAACGTGGTTTAAAATATGTTTTAAACTTAATTCCATGGAATTCCACATAAAGTCTTTCTTGTCTTATACTCCCTCCGTCCAAAATTAATTGAGCTATTTGGTTTTAAATTTTGTCCCATAAATAATTGAGCTATTTCACTAATCAAGGGAATATCTCTAAAACTACCATTTTAATTGATTATTGTTATTATAAGAAATATGTATAATTTGATAGTCATGTTTATATTCGTTACGTAGATGTTTTAAAATAGTTTTCAACGGTATAAAATTTACGAAAAAACGTGGTATAGTTTAAGAGATAAATCATTTCTAAGTTTTACTAGTTATTATATATAAGGGTATAATTGTACGAAATACTTAAATATACTCCATTTTCCTCCTTGCCTTAAGAATTGTGCAAACTACAACTAGCTCAATTAATTTGAGACGGAGGGAGTATAACATTAACAACGTACATGGATGATAAGAAGGGAATACCATTTTCACGACTCATATTCCCTCGGGAACGAGAGTCCTCGACCAATTACCCTCATGGGATTTTAATTTCCTTATTCTAGAGGAATCACATTATATTTTATTCTCTCCAATTTCTATTTACCATGCATAGAAACATAATTCTATTTTCTTTCGGGAAGTGATATCATTTCCACGAACCAAGCACTCCATAAGTTTTTACGTGGTTCTATTGGTAGGAAAGAATTTATTAGACGATAAGCACCCTCGTGCATGTCATCTTATTTTCGATTTTTGGGAGAACTAGACGGACACCTTAATAAAAACACAAATACAAAAAATAGAATTCTCAAGGATGAGTGGGCCTGCCACTCCAATATTAGTAGGGGTCAATCCAGTATGAGATTTTTTTTTTCTTGCGGTTTCGGAGGTGTCTGTGAAGCGTTTTTGAACCAAAAATACATGAAGTTGCACGGAACAACTTAATTGGTTAGGTGCTTCATTCTCATGTGAAATTTGTTAGTTATTGAAGACTAATTAATTTCCTATTTTAGGTTAGCCGTGGTTATTTAGGGAAGGGGTTTCCTAAACCGGCTAGGATTCTTGGTGGTCAAGTTTGTAACCTATATAAATAGGTAATTAGGCCTTGTAGAATTTGTGCGTGTGTGGAGAAAATTGTATAACTTTTAGGGTAAAAAGCTAGGGTTTCGTTGTGAGAGCATATTGGTGAGGAACAAGAGACAAGGTTATCGTCTCGGGTAATTGTTTCGGTGTAACCAAGGGTTTGCTGGAATTCACACGACGTTGTAATCGTTTTCTTCATAGTGGATTTGAGTTGGTGCGGCTCAAAGTGGACGTAGACAATATATACACGTTGTATGTATTGGTCAAACCACTATAAATCTTGTGTTTTGTAAGTTGATTTACCTAAAATAGGAAATTAGGCCTTGTAGAATTTGTGCGTGTGTGGAGAAAATTGTATAGCTTTTAGGGTAAAAAGCTAGGGTTTCGTTGTGAGAGCATATTAGTGAGGAACAAGAGACAAGGTTATCATCTCGGGTAACTGTTGTTGTGTAACCAAGGGTTTGCTGGGATTCACACGACGTTGTAATCGTTTTTCTTCATAATGGATTTGAGTTGGTGCGGCTCAAAGTGGACGTAGACAATATATACACGTTGTATGTATTGGTCGAACCACTATAAATCTTGTGTTTTGTGAGTTGATTTATCTTTCTCGTATTATTATTCTTGCTTGTGCTTGGTTTACTTATTATTCATCATAATATCTCAAGATCCTGTTATTCCGCGGTTGTCAGTGATTCCAAAAAAATCCTGACAACTGGTATCAGAGCTTTAGGTTAATCTCCAGGTTAAGTTTTTGTTCGTATTACGATTGGAGTGGGAGTTATGGGTGATAATAACGAAAGTACGGTAGCTAGGGTTAAAGTTTTTAATGGGAAGAACTTTGCGTTTTGGAAGTCTCAGATGGAAGACTACATATACGAGAAAAACCTTGCTGTTCCATTAGGTGGAGTTGCGAAAAAGGGAGCACTCAAAGACGATGAATGGACAACTCTTGATCGCAAGTGTGTAGCCGTGATCCGTAGATGTCTAACGGAGGAAGTCTACAATAACGTACAAGAGGTTACTAGTACGAAGGACCTTATGGATAAACTTGAAAAGTTGTATCAAAAGTCATCAACCTCGGGGAAGATTATGTTGTGTGAACAACTATTCAATCTGAAGATGCAAGAAGGCGAAGCAATTTCAGCACATCTTGGGAAGTTTAAATCAATTATTTCTCAACTTTCAAAAGTTAGTTTTACTTTTGATGATGAAGTTCAAGCTTTACGGTTGTTGTCATCATTACCAAAGAGTTGGGAAACCGCAAGAACAACTATTAGTAATTCTGTAGGGAGCGAGAAGTTGAAGCTTGATGATGTGCAACAAAGGTTAATTGCTGAAGAGGAAAGAAGAATAGAACAAGGTTACGGTTCTAGTACTTCAAGATCGTCCTTAAGTATGCAGGAAGAAGATAGAGGTAGAAGTTCAAACAGGAACAACAACAATAAATCCAGATGGAAGTCTAGGGGGAGATCTCAATCTCGGCTTAGAGGTGTTGTTGAGTGTTGGGCGTGTAAGAAAGTAGGACACTACAAGCGCGATTGTCCGGAAAACAAAGGTGCTAATAATGGTGGAAACAAAGGTAATCAAGAAGAGGTCAACATAGTAGTAGCTGCGGAACCGGTGAAGGTCCTTGTTGATTAAAAAAAAAGGTGATTACGGAAGGTTTTCTACTACTCTCTTAGGATGAGTCTTGGATTATAGACTCGAGATCTTCTTTCCATGCAACGGGTGATAAGAGTATTATGATCTCTTATAAAGAAGGATACCATGGCCAAGTATTCTTAGGTGACGGTGAAGCATGCGACATCATTGGTTTGGGTGATGTGATCTTGAAAGTCAACGGTTCGACATGGAAATTGAAGGATGTACGATACGTTCCAAATTTGAAGAAGAACTTGGTGTCTGTGGGCCAAGTTTGTGATGATGATTGTGAAGTTGTGCTTACGAAACACAATTGGAAAGTGAAGAAAGGATCTATGGTATTAGCTCGTGGAGTTAGAGTCGGTACTCTATACCGTAATTCAGATGGAACTACTTTAGCAGTGGCTAGTAGTGGTGAAGACACTAGCTTATGGCATAGAAGATTAGGGTACATGAGTGAGAAGAACATGAAGACTCTATGTTCGGGAGGATATCTACCTAAGGTAAAGTCTATTGATACGAGTTTTTGTGAAGACTGTGTTCTTGGAAAGCAAAAATGGGTTAGTTTCAGCAGAGGCGGCAGAGACTTGAGAAGTGAGAAACTTGATTTGGTTCATACTGATGTATAGGGACCAATTGATGTTGCATCTCACAGCGGGTTCTATTATTATGTTACCTTTATTGATGATCACTCAAGGAAGGTGTGGCTTTACTTCATGAAGAATAAGTTCGAGGTGTATGAAGTGTTTAAGAAGTGAAAAGCTTTGGTTGAAACAGATACTGGTATGAAGTTGAAGTGTTTAAGGTCGAACAACGGTGGTGAGTATGACAAAACAAAATTCTTACAGTTATGTGCTACGAATGGGATTCGCTTGGAGAGGACGGTTCTGCCACAGGAGAATGGAGTAGCAAAACGTATGAATTGGACGTTGAATGCACGTGCTAGGTGCATGAGGTTGCAATTTGGTTTGCCTGAGACCTTCTGGGCACATGCAACAGAGACGGCTGCTTATCTAATCAATATGACACCTAGTAGTCCATTAGATATGAAGATACTGGAGGAGGTTTGGACCGACAAAAAGGTAAATCTTTCTTATTTGAAAGTTTTTGGTTGTGTTGGTTATGTTCATCTTAGTCCCGTTGAGAGGTCTAAGATAGGTGCTCAAGCAAAGAAGTGTATATTTTTTGGTTACGAAAATGACGCTTTTAGGTATAAACTTTGGGACTACGAGGGTCACAAAGTTATTAGAAGTAGAGATGTTACTTTTAATGAGAATGAGATGTACAAGAACAAGAATACAACACAAGTTGAAGATGTCAGGTCAAGCAACGTCAATAAGGAGTTGTATATCGATATTGATAATGTTTCTGAAAAAGTGTTGTACAAGAAGAGCATGATGTTGCTAATGGCAGAGAAGTACAAGGTGAAGGGACTTCTGCTGCAGTGGGAGTTACTCCTACAGTTCCACAAGAAGTACGAAGATCGTCAAGAAATCCGAAACCAAACCCAAGGTATGCTTTGAATTATCTATTACTTACGGATGGAGGTGAACCTGAAGATATTAAAGAAGCACTAGCGGTTGATGACTCAAGCAAGTGGCAACTTGCTATGGAGGATGAGATGAATTCACTTGAGGAGAATGACACATGGGTGTTAGCAAAATTACCTAGAAGTAGGAAGGCGTTGCATAACAAGTGGGTTTATCGGATGAAATCTGAAGCAAATGGAGAAATTCGCTACAAGGCGAGGTTGGTTGTGAAAGGTTTCCAGCAAAAACCTAGTGTTGATTACAACGAGATATTTTCTCCAGTTGTGAAGATGACTACTATTCGAGTAGTGTTAAGCCTAGTGGCTTATGAAGATCTCTACCTTGAACAGTTGGATGTAAAGACAGCTTTTCTTCATGGTGACCTAAATGAAGAAATTTACATGAAGCAACCGGAAGGATTCATAGTAAAAGGCAAGGAAGAGATGGTATGTAATCTAAAGAAAAGTTTGTATGGTTTAAAACAAGCCCCGAGACAGTGGTACAAGAAGTTTGATAACTTCATGCATAGAAGTGGTTACTCACGGTGTAATGCAGATCATTGTTGTTACTTAAAAAGGTATGGTTCTGACTATATTATATTATTATTGTATGTGGATGATATGTTGGTTGCCGGAACATCTCTACAAGAAGTTGAGAATTTAAAGAAACAATTAGCAAGTGAGTTTGCTATGAAAGATCTTGGTGAAGCAAAACAGATTCTTGGTATGAGAATCATAAGGGACAAAGCTAAGGGAACTTTTATGCTTAGTCAAGCTGAATATATTGAACGAGTGTTGAAAAGGTTCAATATGGAGAATGCTAAACCAGTTAGTTCTCCACTTGGAAGTCAAATTCGTCTTTCAAGTATGTAGTGTGCGAAGACAGATGAAGAAAAGGAGTACATGGCTAACGTACCGTATTCTTCAGCCATTGGGAGTCTAATGTATGCTATGGTGTGCACGAGACTGGATATTTCACATGCAGTGGGAGTAGTGAGTAAATATGCAAGCAACCCAGGGAAACAACATTGGGAAGCTGTGAAGTGGATTCTCAGGTATTTAAGAGGTAACACAAACGTACCATTGTGTTATGGAAGAAGTGGTTCTATCTTGAAGGGTTATGTGGATGCAGACTTCGCAGGTGATGTAGATAAAAGGCAAAGTACGACCGGTTATGTTTATACTATGGGGTCAGCTGCAGTGAGTTGGAACTCACGGTTATAGAAGTTGGTGACATTGTCTACTACGGAAGCGGAGTACGTAGTGGTGATGGAAGCGAGCATGGAGATGATTTGGTTACAAGGATTATTAGCTGAGTTGGGAAAGGAACAAGGAGATAGTGTTCTGTTTAGCGACAGTCAAAGTGCTATACATTTAGCCAAGAACTCAGCCTATCATGCTAGGACGAAGCATATAGATATATGTTATCATTTTATTCGGGATCTCTTGGAAGAAGGAAAGTTGAAGCTCGAGAAGATTCTTGGTTCGAAGAATCCGGCTGATATGTTTACCAAGGGAGTTACATCAGACAAGCTAAAGCTCTGCAAGGATTTAGTTGGTCTCTCAGAATGAGGATCTGGGAGGGGAGCCGCACTAACAAGGAAGATGTTTTAGCACCGTCAATCCAAAGTTGAAGAATCGAAGATAATCATTAAGTCTTCAAAGTGGGAGATTGTTAGTTATTGAAGACTAATTAATTTCCTATTTTAGGTTAGCCGTGGTTATTTAAGGAAGGGGCTTCCTAAACCGGCTAGGATTCTTGGTGGCCAAGTTTGTAACCTTTATAAATAGGTAACTAGGCCTTGTAAAATTTGTGCGTGTGTGGAGAAAATTGTATAGCTTTTAGGGTAAAAAGCTAGGGTTTCGTTGTGAGAGCATATTGGTGAGGAACAAGAGACAAGGTTATCGTCTCGGGTAACTGTTGCGGTGTAACCAAGGGTTTGCTGGGATTCACACGACGTTGTAGTTGTTTTTCTTCATAGTGGATTTGAGTTGGTGCGGCTCAAAGTGGACGTAGACAATATATACACGTTTTATGTATTGGTCGAACCACTATAAATCTTGTGTTTTGTGAGTTGATTTATCTTTATCGTATTATTATTCTTGCCCGTGCTTGGTTTACTTATTATTCATCATAATATCTCAAGATCCTGTTATTCCGCGGTTGTCAGTGATTCCATAAAAATCCTGACAAAAGTAGTTGATCATGTTTGCATGAGTGACACTAGTTCAAAAAGGTTTCTAAGTTAAGGCTACTAGCGTGATCTGCAAGAACATTGCGTATTCATTGACTGTGGCTATTGCGTACTAACCATTGGCATGGGAATCGTCCTAAGCGTAATATCTTCCAAGAATTTCGAACCTATATTTTTCTCTAGTTTTATCTGAGGCGATAACTTCAGATATTCTAATGATACTTGCTAAGAGTGTTTGTATATAGGATTTTCATGACACCACAACTCAACCAACAGTATAGACAGAACCCCTTATAAGTTTAGAGTTTTGTGTATCGGGAATCCAATTAGCATCGGCATGTCTATATGGTATTGTTGGATATCTTATATATAATAGTCGATAATTCTTTTTATATCTTAAGTACATCAGGAATCGAATTGTTTCCTTTCATTGACCCCCTTTTGGAATTGTTTCCTTTCATTGACCCCTTTTGCCCAATTTTGTGTCAACAATCAAAATTTGCTTATTTCGCCCAACTTTGTGTGAGCACTCAAAATTTGCTTATTTCGTTGACACAAAATTGGCTTATTTCACACAATTTTGTTTGAGCACACAAAATTTGCCTATTTCACCCAGTTTTGGACATCATGAATCGAATTGTTTCCTTTCATTGACCCCCTTTTGCCCAATTTTGTGTCAACAATCAAAATTTGCTTATATCGCCCAACTTTGTGTGAGCACTCAAAATTTTCTTATTTCGTTGACACAAAATTGGCTTATTTCGCCCAATTTTGTTTGAGCACACAAAATTTGCCTATTTCACCCAGTTTTGTGTGAGGCATAATATTTAAGCTCTCATTGGCCGGATACTAACTCGCCCGAGTTTGGAGTGAGCATCTCCTATGATTAGTTGCCTAAAAGTCTCAATCATGGACAGAAAAGGATCAAAACCCTAAATTATGACCACGTGACCGATCTGGGCAGTATTAAAAAAGATCTTGACCGCTCAACTTGGCCGGCTAACAAAACTCGAATCTCGGCCGACCAACTTGGTCAGCAAACTTAGAAGAATTTCAGGACCTGATGAAGCAGGAGCCTGGAGAGGATGCGGCATCGTATGTCAAAAGATTCCTTATCCAAGTAACGCTCACTCAACTTACCTCTTTACCATTGAACGTCCCACACACCCTCCATGCTTGGGGACTTGATTTCTCTAGGGAAATCAATTTCACCCTAGCTGGACGTTATGAGTGGAAAGCCAATCCCTTACGATATTTCAGTAAATGGGCAGACTCTATGACTAATAAGAAAAAATGAGAATTACAATACGCTCATCGCTGAGATCGTGTCTAACCATGGTAAAGAACGTTACAATTATTTTCCAATGACTTTTTGAGATTGTCTACACATTCCTCAGAATTTTCATGAGATATCACTATTTCCCCAAAACAGGTGTTGATGATAACACTTCAGAATTACCAAAGAAGTCATATGTACCGAAGATTTTAAGAGCCAAGATTGAGAAGCACAATGATTTTCGAGTAGGAGATTTTGTTTTAAAGAATATCAAGCACAACCGATATACTACGTCAAACGTTGATTGGGAAGGACCTTATGTGATCATCAAGGCTACTCTTTCAATGGCTAATTCAAGTTGGAAACGTCCATTGGTGAACTTGTTGACGCAGCTATACATGACAGGTGGCTCAAAGCCTTTGACGTGTAGTTATCCTAATACGTCTAACTTAATCTTCTTTGTAATTTCCTTTCCTCCAAAATGTATGTAATATAGGAAAAATTGGGCAAGTAGGTGGTTGACAAGTGAAATGTGCTCACACAAAGTTGGGCGAAATAAGCAAATTTTGATTGTTGACACAAAATTGTGCAAAATTGGAAAATTTTGTGTGCTCACACAAGATTGGGCAAAAAATACAAATTTTGTGTGTTTGACATAAAATTGAGTGGAACAAGCAAATATTGGAATTGGAATGATGAACCCTCCAAAAAGTTTGATTTCTGACATATGTGAGTGTACAACTCAACGTATTCAATTGGAATGATGAACCCTCCAAAAAGTACATGATTCAGAAGAGGAACATTGAATTAAGGACTAAAGACAAGGCTTACATTAAGATACTCAATCATGGCTATCACCCTTTCAACTCCTGAAACGATGTCACCTTAGATATCCATGTCAACCACCACTCCAGCGATAGAGTCTTCACATTCCTAGAGTGAAAGAGTAGTGGCATCATTAATGTGATTCGCGTCTCCTCATCATATCCTTGTTCTTTTTCGCTTTTAATATACAACATCATTTCAGCAAGTGAGGAGGTTCCAACCACAACAATTCAAGTACAAACTGCGAAATTCAGAACCTCAGACACTCGATGCCAACACTGGCTTTGAATCTAACCTCCATTCAAATTCTTGTTCCAGCCCCAGTACGTCGGAAACAACTAACAATACAATGCGAGAAAACTCTGATGTCTCCATTGTTCCATGTGAAGGGATTAAATGGCCTGAGACATGATAGCTTAATCAAATCATCTCATGCTTATACTATTGGTGGATCCCAAGTGAGTTACACTTAGGGGCTGACGTTGGCATGAGACATCTCTTCCCCAACACATTAGAAGATTCACCATCTCTGAAATACCAAATAGTCAAAGAGTCAGATCATGGATGGAAAGTTTGTGCAAACCTCATTCATTGCCTAGAAACCCAATGCAGTCATCGATTTCAACTAGAAGGTCCCGATTACCTGCCTTTGTTCAACTCCTCCAAAAGAGACTCTTCCCATTTATATTAGGATATGTGTTGTGGATAGCTTGTCATGACGTCTATGGTGTATGGAAGCTTAAACAATATAGAAGTAGACGCTGAAAGAGACACGACATCAGTCATTCGTGTTCATGTTCATGTGAAAGCTTACTCAACATGTCTTTCCGTTAGTCAGCATGGTCAGAGATACTAGAAGGACGCTAAAGAGATTTATCTCGGTCAAAGAACACTTGAAAGCTCCAACAGAAGATCTCCAAAGTTAAGGCAGTAAATCCTAATTCCAATACTGAAACCATCAGGGCACAATTTACACAATCTCTCTACATCAAGTCTCTCATCCAACTGAGAAACTTCTTCTTCTTGATGACATCCAGAATAGAGACTACACCCCTGTTGCTACTTCTTACTTTGGAAACACCAAGAAGGTACAATACGCTGAAGTTGAAGTTCTCAAACTCCTTCACGATTGCAATGTGACTGGGTTGCTACTATTCTATGAGTATAACGCCATTAAGCGGGATTATTTCAACAAAATTTTAAATATGGGTAATCAGAATCAATTGGATCACCGAGTTCCACAACACACAAATTTCCAATTCAACTAGACTATTACTGTCAACCAAGCACACCTCCTATGTCCGACCTACTTGGATGATCAAGCTTGCTCAACCGCCTTCAAAGACCTAATAGGTCATACTACTTGTGACCGATATCTTCTGACATGCTTGTTGTTGACTCCCTCTTGCGGATTAATGATTGATAGCTGCTTCACAAGTGCGACCGCTTAAGACGACTACAGCCTTCCTGGTAATACCGACAACTAAACTACACAAAAAAATTTTTCCGCCTGTCACCGTTTAATGCTTACCACGCGACAATGTTACTATTCCGCGCTAAGTAGGAGACTTAATGTTGATGGTGAGTTTTTGCCCAGGGCGAAGATTGTATCTTTCATTACGCGGGAAATTGAAGGAATATACTAAGTTATAATGGGTGTCTGTGCCTATCTCACTCTTCATATATATAACTATATATATGTGCTTCACTCAGATGAACTCGGAAATTATACATATATTGTGGAGCCGTATTTATTGTATGATTCAGTATCTGCATACGCATAAAATTATTAGAATAGTGCTGGTGAGTGCGGCAATACTCCCAAATATTCTATAATTTTTACGCAATAAATCTCAAGATCCTAGACGGATTGTCCACTAGTATACAGCGAATTTGAGTTCTCTAGTGTTATATTCCACGGTTGAATTCTTAAAATTAACCTAACATCAATTCCATTCTCATTTGAATCATTATAGAGTTTGAACAAGCTACACACAAAAATGCTTGGTCGAAGCATCACAACTATGTTCACAAAATCAGGTGATTATCGTGCCAGACACGAGAAGTACAAAAATCTAGCAATTTTATGTCAACACACAAAATTTGCTTATTTTTCTCAATTTGTGTGAGCACAAAAAATTTGCATACTCCGTTCAATTTTGTGTCAACATACAAAATTTTCTTATTTCCCCCAGTTTTGTCTCAGCACACAAAGTTTGCTTATTTCACTCAGTTTTATGTGAGGCACGATATCTAAACTCTCATTGGACGGATACTAACTTGCCCGAGTTTGGAGTGAGCATCTCCCATGATTGGTTGCCTCAAAGTCTAAATTATGGACAGAAAAGGATGAAAACCCTAAATTATGGCCATATAACCGATTTGGACAGTCTTAAAAAATATCCCGGCCTCTCAACTTGGCCGGCCATAACTCGAATCTTGGCCGACCAACTTGGTCGGCCATCCACATTTCATCTGACCAATCACAACTCTCTAACTTGGTCGGACGGGTTATCAATATCCGGCCAAAGTTTCCCTTACAAACCTACATACACGTGTGAAAGGTGCATGCGATATACTAGAGTATTGGTCTGGTATACACCCATTCTGAGAAGTGTCTGGAATGTGCGAACGATTAATAGAGTAGAGGAGTAGTGGGTGTGCAACCGCCTGGTCTTCCCTAAACAAGCTGGACACGGTTTTAAACATGTTCTTCACTACCTCCACTTCACCATTACTTCACAACCTCCACTTCCTACGAGATCAGGGTATGCAATTATGACTCTATAAAATAGATTCTTGAAATCTATCAAAATAAGAATATTCAGAACAGATAGAACATACATATAACTTATGAACAAGTCTATCATTTGATTTATACAAAAGCCTTCTCTTAGTCATACACAAAGGATTCTTCATAAACAACCACACCTCACAGAGTCTACCACTCTAATCCCAACACTTCCTCTGCTTTCCTCCCTAAGACCAACCTTTCTCCTTCCTTTGTGACCGAAATAAAACTGGAAATACCATTTCTTGGTTTAGACTAGAATTGTACAGACTGATCTCTCGAATCTAAAGTACTTCCATATAATATATCTTTTTAGGGTTCAGACTCATTTCCATTCACCTACCCCGCTTTTACCCTTTTCACCGGAATTAATTTTTGACCCTTAAACAACATGTTTTTCTTTTTGGTATAAGGTTTGAGCCATGGAAATCATAAGAGAAAATCATAATTTGGAGCGTGAGTAGAACTTCAAAATGAGAGACCATATGTAAAGACATATTGGGAAGTCTATTAATGACATAGTTAGCTGCAATTAAAGCCTCAATCCAAAACAAACACCATATTGTATCAAGAATGCTCTTGTAATTTCTATAAGATGTTTATGATTAGACTCTGCAACACCATTTTGCTAAGATGTGTTTGGCCATGTAAGTTCATTACTATTTCTATTGTTTAAGAGAAATGAACCCAATTTCTTATTTACAAATTCTCCACCACCATTTGTTCTCAAAACATCTTAATTTTGGTAGAAAAGATATTCTCACCAAAGGCTTTAAAATGAAAGAAAATGGTTTTGAAATTTGATTTTGCAGCAGGAATGCTTTCAATAAGATGTTACCATTTTGCTATGGTGTGTTTGGACATATAAGATCATTACCAATTCTATTGTTTAAGAAAAATAAACCCAATTCCTTATTACGAATTCTCCACCGCCATCTGTTCTCAAAACATATTAATTTTGGTAGAAAAGATAATCCCACAAAAGGCTTTAAAATGAAAAAAAAAAAGGTTTTGAAATTTGATTTTGCAACAAGGATAAATCTAATAAAATTTACTAAAATCATCAATAATGTTTACGAAAAATCTGTGGCCAAATTCAGAGAGAGTAGGTGCAGGACCTCAGACATTTAGACAAAGTAATTCCGAAGGAGCACAACTAATATAACTAGATACTATAAAAGGTTTCTTATGACTCTTAGCTAGCTTACAATCATTTCAGAAGAGAGGTTCATGCAAAGAAACATGAAAGGATAAATTTCCACAAACTTTATTCATGGTTTGGAATGAGGGATGATCGAATCTTCTATTGCAGGTTGTTGCAGATATCTTGACACTAAAAAGATCAATTTAGGTAGTTGGTGAAGTAGATGATGGTTGAGCATGACATTTGTAAGAAAATAAAAAATAGGGATATTTTGACTTTGGGTCACAAAAAAGTGACCAGGATTGCGTCTGGGTCATGAATTTTTTTAAACTAGAGTTTGGGTCACAGGACCGTAGTTGACCGTCTTAACAGTTATTTAATTATTTGTTTTTTAAAATTAATTTCAATATATTTAACTCTGTTAGCTGCTGTTAACATATGTCAATTAAAACACACCATATGTGTTAGAAATTAGTCTCAACCGTATACATTTTCACAAAACCATCTCATCTCACTCACATCCACCCCCATCTCCGTCTTTCTTCCTCCGGTAAAGATAAACAGATGAGGAAATAGAAAAAAATACTTAAGAATTATATCTCAGTTTTTCCTGCTTGATCTCAATTTTTCATTTCCATCAACAAATGAATGATTATTTCTGAATTCTAAATTCATAACAACTCTTCTTCTTCCACGGATTGCAAACCAAATCAATTGTCAATCTCCTCAAACACCCCATACAAAACTGTTTGGGGGTAAAAACTGATTCTGCTGGAAATGGTAAATTGGGTGTGCCGCCGAGAAACGAATATAAACCCTAAACAAATGTACTTCACAGGAGTACTTTATATTCAAGAGATCAATCTGTACAATTCTGGCCTAAACCAAGAAATGGCCGTTCCAGTCTTGCTTCGGTCGCAAAATGAAGGAGAAGGGTTGATCTTAGGGAGGGAAGCGAAGAAGGTGTTGAGATCAGAATGATGAACTATGAAGGTGTGGTTGTTTTATGATTTGTATTAGAATGTGGAACTTGCTTGCGGAATGTAAGCTATAAGTTCTTGGTGTTTTCTGGAAACTTGTGTTAATAACACTACTGGTTGAAATAGATTGAAAATTTATTTATATAAGTTATAGTCGAACACACCCTGATCTCATAGGAAGTGGAAATAGTTGAGTGATGGAGAACTGGGATCGTGTAGAATGGTGAAAACCACGTCCCTACTATGAGGGGAAGACCGGTTGGTTTTATTCCCACTATTTCTCTATCATCACTAACTGTCCGCATTTCCTGACACTTTCTCATAACGGGTGTGTTGCACGCCGCACACTGTAAACCGCCAGACCAATACCCTGATGAACATCCCCCAGTTTGTGAAATGTTTGATGTCTCGAGTATTTTTGTAGAAAAATATGCAGCAGGCTGCTGAGTGGGTTTTTCCTGCAAGACCTAATTATTCTGACCAATCACGTGTAAGCTAGGCGGCGGGCAGTCATATGTGACAAGTCAAGTTGAGAGACTTGCCGCAAAAAATAACATACAATGCTTTTAGGTCAAATAATTAAATTATTTGTGAAATAAATATTTATAAAACATCGCTTTTAAGCAAGCAGCTCATAAGAATCGATACTCATGAAGCATCATATAGATCTTGCTTAAATTAGTCACGGAATTCAATGTCTTAAAAGGAGCATGACCGGCCATCTTAAGGATGCTGCCAGGAGCTATCCATGTACATCAAAAGTGAGCCGATCGGTCCTTATAGGAGGGTGATGGTTGGTGATCACGGCGGCATCTCATTGGTTCCTCAAAATTAGATCTAGGCCGGTCGATTCGGCTAGCGAAGTTGGATAGCCGAGACAAACCTACTTTGAGCTAACAGTTGGAGGCGTTAGTTTCCGGCTAGGAGCAATTCGATTGGTCGAGGCTAAAGGCGGGTCACCGGTGAGCATATCGGCACTTCATTGGCCGCCTAAAATTGAATCTGGGCCGGTCGATTTGGCTAGCCAAGTTGGACGATCGAGATCGTTTTGCGACAGTAAGGTTCTGCCGCTAACATAAGTTAGGTTTTTAAAAGCCGTGTAGCCAACCTTCTTTGATCAATCGATTTGAGGCTCTGCTTGAAGGTTGGGAGGGCTCCGATTGGCCGAAGTATTAGTGGGCCCGCCGGTGTGCATGATGGTGCTTGTCCGGTCGCGTCAGGAGGCATCCAAGTTTGACAAATCAGCCGGCCAAAACATGCGGTCGTGATCATTTTAAGACCGACATGGGCAGCCTATATTCGATTCCTTAAGGAATTAGGTGTGTTGACCAGCCAACTTCCACTTTTAATCAAAAGTGTAGGCTGCGCATTTAGAGCGATTTGATTAGTCGGTGGAAAAGAGGGGTCAGCAAGCAGTAGTATGGGGCGTGGCCAGTCGGCCATGGGCAGCGCCTGCTAGGGAAAACCGGCCGGCCAAGTGGCGTGGCCGCGCCTCCTTTTGCTGCTGCCTTTTTTTCTCTCCGCAGTTTCTCTTTATTTCTTGTTTTCCAATTTTTTTAATAGGATCTTGCTCCTACTAGCTCCATGATGGATCAATTTCCTAGTTTGCCTAGGTTTAGTTTCGACCGATAGGGTTCGAGATATTGCACAGGCCGCAAAAAGACCTAATTTTTGTAAATTAATAAAATTAGGTTAGAAAGATTGAATTTTGTGAGATGACACAAAATCAATCAATTTCTTGTGAATTTTGTGCGTTCATACAAAATCACTAATTATGTTTCAGAGGGCAGCATAACTTTGCGTTCCTATAATTGAGTACTCCCATGCACATCTTAATCCCGACACTTCGGGAAATTCATGCTACTCGGTTGCGAGCGAACATTAATTGTCATGTCATGTCAATATCAAGAGTTCAGCTTGGGAACATAGCATAGAATAAATACTCGACATGCCATGCATTAGTAAGTAATGCAGGTGGAAGATAAAATTTATAGAATGTTTGGGATTGTTGATACATGCACCATTCTGGATAAGTTTCATATATAAATATCCCGAATTGCTCAATACATATGTAAGTAAAGAGGCTTAGACACTTATTACTTTTAAATGGCTCTGTTTCTTTGCAGAACGATAGCACATTAAATGTAGGGTTTCACAATTTTAGCCTTGAAATAAAAACCACCATTAACATTAAGTCCCCTGCTTAGTACGTAACAGTGACATTGTTGCGGGGTAAGCACTAGATGGTGATAGACAAAGAATGAAATTGACAAGACCAAAGAGATGGAAGTTACCAGGATAAATCCAATTGACCTTCGGGAATAGGACCGTGCGGCTAGTGAACTTCGTACTAGCGTGCTGCTAGTTCGTCCATAGGGCGTTGGCTCAACGGGCCCAGCTGCCCATCTCCGTGCACGAATCCAAGAAGGAATCCTCCCTTCACTCGAGCTCCAAAACTCCGTGTGTATAAAATGGCGTCGACTCCTTTTTTTTTTTTTTTATATATATTTGCTTGTCCGCCTCTGTGCCTTCGTTTGCAGCAGCTGGCTTCTCATTATAAGCATCCCCATCACAAGCACGTCGATCGTCAGCGGCAAGGTAAGTGGTCTTGTTCTCTCTTCTTTCTTTTCTGCGGGCATGAACTCCAATTGTATGTGTTGCTTCCATAATTTTTGAAATCCCATTCAATCCTAAGTGAATCCTCTTTTGTTGATAGCATTGGAGTGAGGATTAACAACAACATCGGTAACGAAGTGATCAACGGAAACATGATCACAGTAAGGCTAGCAGGAGGGTTTGAGGTAAGTGCCGCTACTTGCTACCTTTTTTTTTTTTTTTGTAAACCATAGTTTTAGGTTTAAGGGCAAGTCCCCACTCAGCTTGGTCATGGGTGTAATGTCTCGCGGACAAAAATATCTTTTCGTAAATTTTTTTTTTTTGTTGGCATGTAAACTCCATATTAATTCATGTAAATTCAACCATTAGTGGCTATATCGAATTTTGATAAGAACTGGCATGCATGGCTCTTCTCTTTAAAGTATGAAGTATTGACTCTTTTCCCATTTTGTTCATTGTAGTTACTCAAAAGTGAACAATAGCGTAAGGAATTCTTGTTTGAATAAGCTGTCACCTGGAGATGTTTCTGCTGCTAAGCCAGGAAGTACGAATGATTCCAAAGATATGCCGAACATAGATGATGAATTCTTCACAGCACCTTACTCAATTATGAGGACTCATCCCAGTCACGTAGTAACCCTTCTTATTGATTCGGAGAATTAAGGGGTTGTTCAGTCGATTTCTCCAGAACGTGTAATAAGGTTTTGTCTCCAGAAGAAAGAGTACCCAGCTTCCCCCATTGATTTTAAGATCTTCCATAACCCGTTGCGCTCTTATGATGGGTGGATGAGGTATATGTTGGGCAACGATCATATTAGAGACAATCTGATCAAGGCATAGATCGCGGACGCTGTCAAGGCGTATGCATCGCTTCATATTAGGAAAGATGCTGTAGGTTTGATTACTTTCATTTCCCGATGGTGCATGTCCACCCAGACGGCCATATGTAGATGGGGTGAAATGACTATCACTTTAGAGAGTGCAGCTATTCTGCTAAATCTTCTAGTTGAAGGAAATCTTGACTTTAGCTTGTCCGATGAAGAAGAAATAATGTACGCCACTCTATTGAAGAAGGCAGGAGAATATAGTCAGAAGAAGAATGATGAAAAATGCTTCTATACTTGGTGGGCGTCTGAATGGTTTCCTATGAAACCGAAACCGGGTCAGGTATTTAATGACACGCTCAGTGTTGCTGCGTTTTTATCCTTGTGGCTGTCTAGAGATGTTTTTGATAATGGCTCCGGTATGAAGGTAATAAGACGGAAGCTTGTTATCAGAGCACTGCTCGGGTTAACTCGCAAGCGTTGTTATCTCAAGCTTGTTTGTCAATGTTAGTGATCAAAACTATAAGTCTTGATTTCTAGTCTACTTAAAGTAATGTCTCGGACTAGGATAGATTGTGTAGTTGAGCATTAGACTTCACGACGGTTATTAATTGAAGACGAAGAACTACTAAGGAGAGCTTGTGGAACTTCATCAACAAAAGGTATGTGGAGACTAAAACTCATCTATCACTTGGAAAGTCTATTTCTACTCTATCTCCTATATTGAGACAAAAGTCGTATTACGATAGTTTTCGATTATACACACTTGAGATTTCGAGCTGATTTTAACTCGCTTACATATTTCTCGAAATATGTGTTGGTAAGCTTTCGCTTCAACCAAGTTCATCTTATATTCTTGACGAAAGTCAAAAGATGATCATGTGAAAATCGCCGAGTAACATCTTACATGGTTTGTGTGATACAATCATTTGGTGTAGACTTGGAATGTTTCGTTATGATTATTTCAATATCTTGAAAATTGCTTTGATGCTAATAGTGTGTGAAAACGGCTATTGTCATCCTCTAAGAAAGTTTCAATGATTGAAATAAGAGTTTAGAACTAATGGATTATGAACATAGTATGCATTCTTGCATGTATGTGATCCATGACCGGAACTAGAGTATGCATACTCGTATACGTACTTGTAGTTGTGGAATTCCGGGTACCAAGTACACATACCGGTGCGCGTACTTGCGTAAGGTATATGTCCGGGAATTTCTGCTAGGTTTTGGAAGTGTACTTAGGTATGCGTACCAGTTCGCATACTGTCGAACCCAAACTCAGGCTGGCTACTTAGGTATGCGTACCCGTATGCATACTTGAGCGGTTAAAGTTCTAAAATCGGTTGGCTCATGAACAAATACATTTATATAATAAGGTATGCATTCTTTGCAAACCGTGGCTATAATGTTCATGAATTGATTCGAGTGAATCAAACCGATTTTGCTTCAATTGTGATCTTGTATACTTCTATGAGAATATAGCAATTGAACAACTCTTTAACTAGTTTCATTTGAGTCATTTGAACTAGTTATGGTCAAGATGAATAAGGTTGATATGGGAGTGTTCATATAGCTAACCTCGGTTAACTACTGTTGATCCAATATGATGCACACTTTTAGGTACGGTTACATAAACCTAAATGGGGGTACATTTCATTTGTGTATAACAAACTAAGTTCGATCTAACGGTTGAAAGATATTAGATCGAATCTAATCAGGTTTTCATCTAACGGTAAATATTGAATGCTTTGTTACCAAGGTAACTTAGATTGCAAACCCTGATTTGGAGATTATATAAATGAGAATTCTAGCAACTGGGAAACCTAATCCCCACACCTCCTGTGTGATACTAGTTGTATAAGCTAGAGTCGATTCTCCTTTAACCTTAGGGTTTTCTCTGTAATTGTGTGTTCTGATCTTGCCATGTTATATCGTATTAAGTACTATCTTCTCTAAGATTTTCTCGAGATTGATTCTCCGATAGGCAAGATAAAAAGTAGTCCCAAACATCTTCGTCTCATCGTTTGTGATTCCATAATATCTTGTTTCGCTACCATACGATTAAGATTATTATGAGGTGATTGATAATACTAGGCTGTTCTTCGGTAATATAAGTACGGGTTATCAATTGGTTCCTGTGCACCTTAATTTATCAAAAGACGGAACAAAACTCATAGGTATTTCTGTGGGAGACAGATTTATCTATTCCAATAGACTTTTCTATGTGAGACAGATTTGTTTATCAATTCTTCGACTTTGGGTCGTAGCAACTCTTAGTTGTGGGTGAGATCAGCTAAGGGAATCAAGTGCGTAGTATCCTGCTGGGATCAGAGGCATAAGGAGCACGACTGTACCCTGATTCAGTGTGAGATTGATTAGGGTTCAACTACATTCCATTCCGAAGTTCATTGGTAGTAGGCTAGTGTCTGTAGCGGCTTAATACAGTGTGGTGTTCAAAACTGGACTAGGTCCCGGGTTTTTTCTGCATTTGCGGTTTCCTCGTTAACAAAATTTATAGTGTCTGTGTTATTTCTTTTCCACATTATATTTTGTTATATAATAGAAATATCACAGGTTGTGCGTTAAGATCAATCAATTAGATAATCCAACCTTTGGTTGTTGATATAAATTGATTGACACTTGAACATTGGTCTTTGGTAGCGTTCAAGTTATTTCTCTTATATTCAATCGGGCTCGCAAATTCCTATTTGCTGATTGCGGATTGAATTAAGAGATAGAGATATAAAACTCTTTGATATACTTTTCTATAGATTGAGTCTGACTGTCTAGTTGATTCTCTTGAAATTATATTGGAGTTTGTTTATTCAGATTGCCGAACGAAATATTGGGTGTGGTTGTTGTACCCCCGCTTTTTCAATTGGTATCAGAGCAGGCAAACACGTTAAAGACCTCATAAGTGTGTGTTTGTAGCAATCTGATTATTATGGACGAGTCTATCTCTAATAACGTATCAGGTCAGAAATTACTAAGTGATATTCAAAGATTGAATTCACTTGAGAGAACTGTCACATCTAAGTGAATATCTAAACATTCTCTGAATGTAGAAACTGTTGATTGGGAAACACACCTAGAAGAACAGTTGGATGAACTTTCTGATGAAGGTGATTCAGATATTGATAGAGATGTTGATGAGGAAGTCTCAGAGTATGTTAAGTTTTTTGATTCATTGAAAATGAAGAAGATTACAACTTCTCATGTCACACCTCTTCTGACTCCTCTCTGTTGAGAAAACAAGAAATTGAAAAGGATTTACGGAGGTCTTTATGGTTGGAATCGCTCTTACAAATCGATCCTCAAAGATACCGAGGAAAACCTGAGTAGAAAGTCACTTGAATGTGATCGTGTTTATCAAAAATACTTCTTGTTAGAAGAGAAACTTGCAGAAATTGAAGCAAGGATTAACTCCCAGCAAGCAAGTTTTGATGACAGATAAGGCGCATATCTCGATCGAGAAAAACGGCTTGAGGCTGATTTAGCTGTTGCTCTTGATAAAATCAAGATGTTGGAAGATGACTTGAAAAAGTTTAATACTAGTTTAAGCAAATTAACCACTATCCTAGGAGCAAGTAAAAATCATCGTGATACACGATGATTGGGATATAAGGGAATAGATGCTCCAAGTACTAGCAAAGAGGTAAAATTTGTCAAGGCTAGTGATTCTTCTCAACAAAAGGTTTCCACTGATGGAAAAAGTGAAATACCTTCACCGGCAGTTAAGGTTCAAAAGAGTAAAGTATATCAACCTCCAAAGTCAGCATACACGGATCGAGGTAAGAACATTCCTTATGTTTGTCACTATTGCGGAAATAAAGGTCACCTGGAAAGGAGATGTCGTTTCCGTATAAGGAATGAGAAACTTCATGATGTTCTTGTTTGGGCATCACAAGAAGTTGTGAAACCAAGATCATATGTTAAGACTAATCCCATTAACATTACAGGTTGTAACTGTCCAACCTTTAGGCAAAGCAATCCGTGCTGTGATAAACCTAGATTTTCCTATAAACGTCATACGAATCCTTTTCACAATTGTAATGGTTATCAAAAGGATAACTTCGTAAAGGCGAAGACAAGATCCGATGCTCCCAGTTGGAGAAAGACTAACTTGCAAAAGAATAGTCAATCTGATTCTCTTCCGAGAATTCTAGAAGAGAGTAATGGGAAGAAGGTTCTGATTGTTCCTAAACACACTCAAAAGTGGATACCAAAGAAATTCAATGATGTTTTGAGTGTGAAAAGGAATGATCTCCTAGAAAATTCCATGACTATGGAGAAGGCAGTATCCATGATGTTGGAACTTAAAAAGTTCTTTGGAAAGATGGATTTGGATGTGAAAGGTTCTAAAAGCGATCTCTTTCATGATAATCCAAAAGTCACTTGTGGTTAGCAAGACATTGCTCACCTAAACACAACTTGAGTGTGTTTTTAGTGCATCCCCGCCAAGGAATACCCTGCTATGTATACGGTGAGGGAAGCACGAGAATTGGGGCGCACAAATTATGTTCGGTAAGGCTGTAGAATTCGATTGGATTCTTTTAAAAAGGTATGTCTATAAACTTGAGCAAGATTTGTGTTTTTATTTGCTTAGAGTACTTATAATGATCCATGTACTTTGCTTATAGTTCATTTCTACCTTACTTGATATGTGTTTAAGGTTCTTAAATGTTTAGGTTTGAAAATAGTAGTTCGGGATGTTTGGACTTCATGGTACACATACCAGGTATGCATACCATCATTTAAAATCAAAATCCAGGGATTTTAGTACGCATACCCGTTTGCATACTGCTCCAGGTCATGAAAATTAGTTTGCAAACCGGTATGCATACTTGACCGTATACGTCGATATTCGGTAAACTTGTTTTGGCCGTAACTTCTTCGTCCGAACTCGGAATTACCTCATTATTTTTGCATTCTCATCCTTTTTGAATTCCCTTCAAAATGGAGATGAGAATTCTTTTGGATGAGTTAAGATTGTCTTGTCCTGTCTCTTGTTTTTGAGTGTTTTGATCCGTTTCGTCGCACTTGTTCCACTTCTCTTGGACTTAGGCACTTGGATTCTTGGAGTACTACTCATCTAAGCTAATTTGTAGATTTTACAAGAATGTTGTTGGTTAATTACAAAGAAGGAAGTTCAAGAATGGGTATTAGTACGCATTGTTATGGGATTCTTGAATGTTCACAATCATCTTATGTGAACTATGGTTCATAGTCGTTAATGACTTTGTATGTTCTTCTTTGTTAAGAAAATATTTTTATACGCCTTTGGTAACTATTCTTGGTGTAAATCCGTGCGAAAAAGATTGATTCTACCTTGTAAGAGCAAAGATTGATTTTTGCAGTATTAATCTTTATGGTTTTATATATTGCAAATTGTTATGGGATATGTTGTTTACGTCCGTGAACCTTGACTATCCCATATTTTCTCAAAAGTTAAGTCTATCATATGTCTTTATTGATAAAAGATAGAATGAACTTTTGACAACAAAAGTTAAGCCTATTGTATCGTTATGCAAATAGTGATGGAAGATAGGATGAACCTTTGTTTGCAAATATTAAGTATATTATACGTCTCTATGCAAATATTGATGAAAAATAGAATGAATCTCTGATAATTCCGCAGTATTGGTCTTTCCCTGATCCACATCTTGTGTATGTACTGTGTGGCTCCGTAAGTTCTCTTATGTTGAGCATTTACGATTAAATTAATCATGCGTTCTCTTGTGGTTAATTTAATTGAGTATATTGGATACAAATTCATGTTTCATGTGATTTATTAATGTCCAAAGAAATCCTTCTTTTCTTGTAAAAGTAAGGTCGCTCTTGTTGTTCTTTCGGGAATGACATTTTATGGGGGAGAGTTCTTAATTGAACTTGTGCTTAATTGCCAAATCTTTCTGGGGAGTGCGGCTGTGGAATATTGTTGGGGTTATCTTGTATCTTAATAAACTCCTTGATGAATGCATTTAGTTTCGGCTATTTGATGGCATCTAAACAAGTTGGTATGTTGTTCTCATTTGGTCATGAAGTATCTCTATGAAAATTTCATACGGATAACACTAGTTTTTGTACCTTTTCCAATTTATATTGACAAAAATGGGGGAGAATTAATGTGTAGTTCACACTACAAATACATATGGTTTACGGATCATTATGTAAGGGGGAGTGGTTTTCATATTTAGATGAAGTATTGACTAAGGGGGAGTGAAACATATCACCATAGTATTGTTGTCAAAGTTGTGATGCAATTGGACTTTGATGCTGTATAATGATACCATGACACTGTATAACAATGATTGAGAGCAATTGTTTTCTCATTGTTATAGCTACGGATCTTCAACAACGATGATGCTGAGTTGAACACATTTGGAATCATTGGAGTACTTGGAAGTGATGAAGATTTCGAGTAATGTTGAAGAACCAAGGAGATCAAGCATTTGGATGAGAAGCTACAAAGTTTATTTTTTGTAATCCATATGTATTGATAGTTTTGTTAATAAAATTGACAAAGGGGGAGATTGTTAGAGCACTGCTCGGTCGAACTCGCAAGCGTTGCTATCTCAAGCTTGTTTGTCAATGTTAGTGATCAAAACTATAAGTCTTGATTTCTAGTCTACTTAAAGTAATGTCTCGGACTAGGATAGATTTTGTAGTTGAGCATTAGACTTCACGGCGGTTATTAATTGAAGACGAAGAACTACTAAGGAGAGCTTGTGGAATTTTATCAACAAAAGGTATGTGGAGACTAAAACTCATCTATCACTTGGAAAGTCTATTTCTACTCTATCTCCTATATTGAGACAAAAGTCGTATTACGATAGTTTTCGATTATACACATTTGAGATTTCGAGCTGAGTTTAACTCGCTTACATATTTCTCGAAATATGTGTTGGTAAGCTTTCGCTTCAACCAAGTTCATCTTATATTCTTGACGAAAGTCAAAAGATGATCATGTGAAAATTGCCGAGTAACATCTTACATTGTTTGTGTGATACAATCATTTGGTGTAGACTTGGAATGTTTCGTTATGATTATTTCAATATCTTGAAAATTGCTTTGATGCTAATAGTGTGTGAAAACGGCTATTGTCATCCTCTAAGAAAGTTTCAATGATTGAAATAAGAGTTTAGAACTAATGGATTATGAGCATAGTATGCATTTTTGCATGAATGTGATCCATGACCGGAACTAGAGTATGCATACCCATATGCGTACTTGTAGTTGTGGAATCCGGGTACCAATTACACATACCGGTGCGCGAACTTGCGTAAGGTATAGGTCCGGGAATTTCTGCTAGGTTTTGGAAGTGTACTTAGGTATGCGTACCCGTTCGCATATTGGCGAACCTAAACTCAGACCGGCTACTTAGGTATGCGTACCCGTATGCATACTTGAGCGGTTAAAGTTCTAAAATCGGTTGGCTCATGAACAAATACATTTATATAATAAGGAATGCATTCTTTGCAAACCGTGGCTATAATGTTCATGAATTGATTCGAGTGAATCAAACCGATTTTGCTTCAATTGTGTTCTTGTATACTTCTATGAGAATATAGCAATTGAACAACTCTTTAACTAGTTTCATTTGAGTCATTTGAACTAGTTATGGTCAAGATGAATAAGGTTGATATGGGAGTGTTCATATAGCTAACCTCGGTTAACTACTGTTGATCCAATATGGTGCACACTTTTAGGTATGGTTACATAAACCTAAATGAGGGTACATTTCATTTGTGTATAACAAGCTAAGTTCGATCTAACGGTTGAAAGATATTAGCTTGTATCTAATCAGGTTTTTATCTAACGGTGAATATTGAATGCTTTGTTACCAAGGTAACTTAAATTGCAAACCCTGATTTGAAAACTATATAAAGGAGAACTCTAGCAACTGGGAAACCTAATCCCCACACCTCCTGTGTGATACTAGTTGCGACTAGAGTCGATTCTCCTTTAACCTTAGGTTTTTCACGAAACCCTGTAGGTTAACGACTTGAAGACTTCATTGGGATTGTGAAGCCAGACCCAACTATTTTCTCTGTAGTTGCGTGTTCTGATCTTGCCATGTTATATCGTATTGAGTACTATCTTCTCTAAGATTTTCTCGAGATTGATTCTCCGATAGGCAAGATAAAAAGTAGTCACAAACATCTTCGTCTCATCGTTTGTGATTCCACAATATTTTGTTTCGTTACCATACGATTAAGATTATTGTGAGGTGATTGATAATACTAGTATGTTCTTCGGGAATATAAGTCCGGGTTATCAATTGGTTCCTGTGCACCTTGATTTATCAAAAGACAGAACAAAAATCGTAGGTATTTCCGTGGGAGACAGATTTATCTATTCCAATAGACTTTTCTGTGTGAGACAGATTTGTCTATCAAGTCTTTGACTTTGGGTCGTAGAAACTCTTAGTTGTGGGTGAGATCAGCTAAGGGAATCAAGTGCGAAGTATCCTGCTGGGATCAGAGGCGTAAGGAGCACGACTGTACCCTGATTCAGTGTGAGATTTATTAGGGTTCAACTACATTCCATTCCGAAGTTCATTGGTAGTAGGCTAGTGTCTGTAGCGGCTTAATACAGTGTGGCGTTCAAAACTGGACTAGGTCCCGGGGTTTTTCTGTATTTGTGGCTTCCTCGTTAACAAAATTTCTGGTGTCTGTGTTATTTATTTTCCACATTATATTTTGTTATATAATAGAAATATCACAGGTTGTGCGTTAAGATCAATCAATTAGATAATCCAGCCTTTGGTTGTTGATATAAATTGATCGACAATTGAACATTGGTCTTTGGTAGCGTTCAAGTTATTTCTCTTATATTCAATCGGGCTCGCAAATTCCTATTTGATGATTGCGGATTGAATTAAGAGATAGAGATATAAAACTCTTTGATATACTTTTCTATAGATTGAGTCTGACTTTCTAGTTGATTCTCTTGAAATTATATTGGAGTTTGTCTATTCAGATTGCCGAACGAAATATTGGGTGTGGTTATTGTACCCCCCGCTTTTTTACTTGTTACATTTGCTATTAATCTTGCGCAAGGTGTAGTTCTTCTTATAGGCAGCTTGTTCCTTGGTTCCTTGTACTCACATCTGGATTCTCTAGCAACAGACATGTATGCTTCCAACGGATATATGAAGATAGAATCTAATGTTCACATCGCCTTTATCTAAGCATGCTTATGGGAGCATTTCAAAGGTTATGCCCCTAATCCTGTAACTTCATTCTCCAGTATATATGGAGGTGCCAGAATACTCCGTGGCTAAATAGGCGCCCAAAACCTGGGTTAAGACTTATTGACTTTTTTGATAATGTGCATGCGATAGATTTTTGTCCTTGGGCACCAGTTCACCCATCTGTAGTTCAGCTAAATACCTTTGCCTCAGTCTCGGATATAACATTACACTCTAATGGAGAGGATATGAGTATTGGAGAAACCGTGTTTATGCGAAGCTGTACACCTGGATATGTTCCATCTTTCTTAATGGAATCTTTTACAGTGGTTCCTTATAATATTGACAGAGCCGCTCGATGGGTTTTGACCAGGGAATTCCATTTTATCGCCCGTTGATACCCTCAGAAGATCTTTTGAAATCAGTTTTTGATAGTAGTGTTTTCGCAACAAAGAACAACCTCCCATTCTTGCTCCCAGGAAGAAAACCTGTAGTGACTCCTTAGTATAAGGAATTCTGGCAGAAAGAGCTTCTTGATCTTTATCAATTCGTGCAGAAAGTCGTGACAGTTCCACGCGACAGGCCTTCTTCTAAGACCTTAGAAAAATATCAGTTGCTGAAACCGCTCCCTGTGGGTAAACGGAAGCCCTCCGGACAAGGTAGTAGCAGCCTTCAGGAAGGAGAGATTAGGTCAAAGAGGCGTGCAGGTGGTATTCAAACAGCTCCAACAACCCCTGTGGTCTTTAATTCTTCGAATATGCAAGTACGTATGATTTCTCTTCTGACCAGCCGAGTATTTTGGATTAACCTCACTGAACACCTCTCTTTTTTAATTCAGGGTCTTGAGGGCATGAACGCCTTTGCCAGACTTGCACGTAGCCGAAACATGGCACCTCCAGAGGAGAAAGAGAAATCCGGCGATACTGAGTCTCTCGAAGGTGAAGATGAAGATGAGGGCGAAGAAGATTCAGGGTCTGGCGGTGATGAAGGAAGCACTTCTAAGTGTAGTAGCGAATCTAGCTCCTCCAGCGGGCCGGAGGATGAACTGGTGAGTCTTCTATATATTTTCTGACTTAAAATGATTCGTTCTTCCACACAAAATAAGTATTGACCAGTGATTTTGCAGGACGAGACTATTCCAGGAAATAATCCTGAGGTGGATATGGATAATGATGTGTGTGGGGGGGGGGGGGGGCATTGTTGTTCCTTCCAAGGAGAACGAAGATGTTGTATCCATGTTTGTAGATGCGAGCGCCTCTATGGAGCTTCCTGAAACCGACATGACGTTAGTTGCGCATTCTATTGTGGGGGATGCTTTTGACCCTCCATTTGATGCTTCCCTTACAGACCACGTGTTGATTGGAGGATTCAGTATGCCGGCTAAGTATGCGGAGTTGTATACCCAAATATGGAAGAAACATGGGCACATTGCCATGACCAAGAAATCCACGAGTCGTTTTTCACTATCCAAACGTGTTGAAGAGGCCTTGTCTTCTATCAGCGACATGTTTAATGTGACTGGACACACCATTTCCGAAGAAGTAGTCTCAATCTGGGAGTACCATCGGGATATGTGTGTGAACTTTGAGTTTAACACCTCCTGGTTCTGTGAAGGATTTTCCAAAATCCAACAGCTGCGAACTTAAATGAATGAAGTTCCCTCCATGGATTTCATTAATCAACAGGAGGTAGAGATCGAGAAGTTATCCCAGGAGTTGAAGTTGAAGCCGGTTGCTCTCCAGAACATGAAGGATGCTTTCTCTAAGAAGAATGAGCTGTTGTTGGACGATTTCCCTTGAATGCTTATTATTTTTCTGAACTTTCTCCTCTTAGATTCTTTTGAAATGCAAGAGACGCCCCTTTTATGTTTTGATTTTCTGGTTTTGAACTAGTAGGTGATTATATTGTGAGGATTTTGAGTTTATTTGAGATTTTGTTTTGAAATGATTCAAGAGTAATCTTTTTCTTAGGTATTGAAAGTTTTGAGTCGTCTGACGTGTATTACTACGCCTTCTATCTTGCCAGCATCAACGAGCTTGCAATGACCACCCAATAAGGTTTTAATGACCAGATACGTTTCTTCCTTTAGGAAGTGATAAGTGCATAATTTAATATACTTTTGTTATCAATTCCATGCTTTTATTTGCTATGTTTCTTTCATATTACTCTTTTTTCTTTTGTTTGTCTTATTTAGGTGGAATTATCCAAAAGGAGCGAAAAGAGTGCTGAAGCAGACATAAACGTGAGCTTGGACTAAGGACTAGGAGGAACTCGACCAAATTAAAGAGTATTCAACTCTATTTTGTAGAGAATGAAGAGACAAAAATAACGCAAAAATAATTAGGTCATTCCGAGTTCGTATGCAAAAGTTGTGGGCAAAACCGTGGATCAATAAGGCCAAATTCCTACCTACGTGTGTGACCGATCACACCAATTACCAGGATCAGTTACACCCTCCAAGAAGTGACGAAAATACTTTCCAAAATTGGTTTTCTTAGTTCCGAAGTATTTCCAAACAAAAATATTCTTAGGGGGGATATTTAAAGATACTTCAAAATACTTTTGAGGGAGTTCCAAGTACCGAACGGAGATTTTATCAAGAGATACGGAAGTGGAGACAAGAAGACAAGGAGCGGAAGCTTGGGTTTTGGGTTCTTCCATTACCGAAAATATTTATCTTTGATTTTATCATATGTATATCATGGGTTTTACTAAATCCATACTCCTATTTGATTGAGGATGAATTCTAAGTTCTAAACATGATTTGATTTAATTTATGAATCTATTTTGATTTCTTCATATGATTATCGTTTGTTTCTACCATGATTAATATTTATGATTGATTGATTGGTTGATTTAGGAGGCCTAC
>JAJJMB010010902.1:1653511-1673307 GCA_023531105.1 Papaver atlanticum | reverse complement strand
ACAAGTAGAAAACGTGAGACCTTGCAGAGGGATTCTGTGGAGCAATCGCGTGTATAAATAATACTAGTAAGTGAACCGATCGTACCGAGTTTAACTGCTAGGACCGAACCTAGATTCATAAACCCTAAAGCATTCGATTGAGTTACATCTTGTAAGCGTACCTCAAGGTGGCTCAGACGGATAGAATCCGATAGCTAAGCGTACCTGTTATTCGGTGATATTAAGAGTCTTGGGGGTAGCTAAGCTTACATGTTACCGTACGGTTGGTGATAATCTATGATTAATGATGAATAGATAATTATATTACTTTGATGAATGTTTAGTAACGAAGAAGGATTCCTCGATCATACTCCTCATCCTTGATTACATCTTAATTTATTTGCTTTGTTATTTACTTCGCTTTATTTGCAATCTACAAACAAAACCCCCTTTTGTGACACTTGACAACTGAAAACTCCCTGCCAGGGCCGGGCCTGATAGGCAAGCAGGGTAAGCCCCACTTGCAGGCAACAACGGCACAGGGGCAACAAATAGCCCAGTTCTGATAGGGGTTTTCATTAAGGAAAACAAAAACATGGAGTGGATTATTAATTATATAACTTTGAAGGGCTGGAAATGAATATGTAAATACTTTAACTTTGATAGAAATGTTTCTCGTTTCTTTCACTATCTCTTTCTCTCGTCTTCACCTGTCCTTCCTCCTCCTTTTTCTTCCACTCCACATATCATCATATGCTAGTCTATTAATACCCACCACCGGCAAGTTATCTAAAGTAGATTTTTATTTTTATTTAAAAGCAAAATAATATGTTCTTATCGCTTTAATTATCTTCCATTTTTTTCCATAAACTATAAATCTTTTCCATGATCTTTTTTTGTTACTGAACTTATTCATTTTAACATTTAATTGTCTAGTTATCCTGTAGTATTCTATTTGTAAATCAGAATTACACACTAACTATGTGATATTCGTTCAAAAAAATTTCGCCGCGGCCTTCGACTGCTTCGTATATTAGTGCCCATTGTAACCCCACCTAAGACAATATCTTGAAAGTCCCTATATAGGGGCAAAAAAAAAAAATTAGATCGCTTCGGGGCAAATTTCCCCGAGGAACGTCCCTGCTCCCTGCTCTTCGTGGGAACGATCCTTGCTTCCATTATATTACCAGTTAATTGTGTGGAAATAATTGATTTAATTTGTTGCGCTCACGACAAGCACCAAATTTTGGCGCCGCTGCCGGGGAGCAGTTGGTAGGTTTTAGTTGTTATTTCTTTTCAGTATGTTTTTGTTTTTAGATTTTTGTTTGGATTTTCTCTTTTATTTTTTAGTTGTCTTGTGAATCGTCATGTTTCCTTACGGAAATAACATGTATGGTGCACTAGATCACTTATATGATAGTGGTAATCAATATGGTGTTCAATCTCAATCTTATAATAATTATCAACCATACCATGGGTATAATCAAAACCAGTCTTTCGGCTGTAATGAATATCCCACGAAAACTTATGGTTATTCTAATACATACCAACCTCCTTATGGTGGGTATGTAAGTGAACAATCACGAGGATGGAAGGATAGTTATACTTCTAACCAATTGTTTTCTAGTAATGTGCAGATGACAGAGAGTTTGGAACTAAGAATTTATGATACTGAATCAAGACATAATCCTCTTTTTCGTGCTTTTCCTTCACTCTTTCAAAAAGAGGAGATACAGTCCATAAACTCTATTGTGCATAATGGTGGAAAGTGTATTAACGTCAGAAAACTTTATGAGCGATACAATCAACTGGAAGAAACTGGAGCATCGAAAGAGACTCTTAAAGAAATTGACAGGTTCATACAATTGGAATTTCAACGTCATTGTGATAATGACGATTTTGAATAAGATTCCGATTTCGATGACGAGGTTGTTGAAGAGATTGAGAATGAAACCAAATTGATTAAAGTCGTGGAAGACCCAACTGAGCTTGCTAAAGATTATAATGATGCTGAAATTTTGGTTGAAGCAGAAATTAAGAGTTCGATAGAGGACCACAATATACTTGAGGTAAATAATTCACTGAATGTTAAGAAAAATGGGGATCTTGAACAAGGTTTGTCTAATCCTTTGCAAAATTCTATATCTATTGATCATTTCACTCTAATCGAAGTAGCTTCTAAAAGAGTTGTTAACCCAGCTTTTAGGAAAATACCTCACCTAGGATTGGAGTTGTGTGCTTCCAAAGTTTTAACAGATTATTTTTCTTCTAAGTATCCACCACTTGATGTGTTTAATTCTAGCATTGTGCATCTTTTCCGAAAGGAACCTATTGAAGTTTCCACATTATATGTTCTCTATACACTTCCGAGTGTAAAAAGAACTAAGTGCGGGGGAAACTTACACCATATAATAGTTTCAATAGTACTCTATTACACTAATATTTTTGTGAAGCTATTATTGGAGCTACAGGTTGTTATTTGGGAGGATCCCCGGATTTTCAGATTGTTGGTGTACGGGCGATAACAATAACGTCGGGCTGACGACGTTATACCAAGCGCTAAATGGAAGGCAACCCATCGGTTTTGTATCTCTATCCCTTTTGTTTTTGTTTGATTTTTTTTTTTGTTTTTATAGTTTGCATATCATATCTTGCATTCCCATCTTAAATTGTTACAAAGTCCTATATCTATAGTGAAAGTTTGATGGAAAGCTATTTTTCGTCAGAAAAATTCTGACTTTTTCTGACTGCACACTTGTTGCGAAAACAGCTCTCGTGACTTCATTCGGAGTCCGATTTGAGTGGTTGACCCCAAATTCTAAAGAGGACAGACTCATTCTTTCTTTTACAAAAATAATATCTGAATTCGGAGTCTGTTAAGTTGGACCGATTGGCCTGGAAATTTATCGAAACACTGTACCCTTTTGACACATTATATAAAAAACGTAGGCGAACAATTTTAGTCAAGGAAGTTTTGCCAAATTCCTTACCGGATTGTACATTTTTCAAGTTTTCTAGGCTGTTGCGTCATAAAATCAGAAATTTCGGTTTTTGAACATTGAGGACAATGTAGAGTTTAAGTGTGGGGGAGTAGTTAAGCATGTTTGGGAAGTATACTAGTTTTAGTATTCACTTTTGCAGGATATTTTCAGTATTTTATATACTTAAAAAAGAAAAGAATAAAAGAACCAGAACTCTATGATTTTTCTTGGCTTTTTGAAACTTCATCTCTTTGAGGTTTTTGAGCTAACTAGGATGACACCAAATCTGCCTTCCGGGCTGATAATTTCGATTCTTTTGGCTATAGAATTTATTATTATATCCGAGAAAACTCAGTTGCTAGAAATAGCATGATATTGTTGAAAACATCAAGACAAAAACTTGTGCATGCATTACTCGTAAGTCGTATTCTATCAATACTGAATCACCTTCTTTTTAATTTTGCAGTATATGTTTCTCTAAGTGATTTGGTGGTACTCTAATATTGCTTTGATGTTGTTTCGAGGAAAAATCATTGGTTGAGATAGAAGCCCCAAAGACAATGAAAATCAATCAAATTGGTTGGTTATATGAATTAATTTATGGTGAAGATTTCATCCTAGGAAACAATGTTTTACATTTGTTTAAAGGAAGTAAGTTCGTGATCTTGTTTCATGAATTGAAATGGAAATCAATAGGTATTGGTGAGTTGGTATAACTGATCACAATACCTAGACTTATGATTTGGTGTTACAGATCCTAAGTAATCACCATGAGATTGTATGATCAATCCTTGTAATTGGTGTGACCGATCCTAGAAATTGGTGTGACCGATCACAAGAGCTTGTATAATCGATCCTTGTAATTGGTGTAACCGATCCTAGTGACTGGTATGACCGATCACAAGTAGGTACCAAAATAAAAATCAGGCTTGATTACCACATTACTACTATTTGTAGCAAATCCAAAAGATTTGAGGTGGTATTCGACACTTGATGGCAACAGTGTGTGTTCTTTCTGTCTTTGTCGCCTAAACAAGCGTGGAATGCAGGATCCATGGGAACTATCATGTGTATGTCGTTGGATCCAAAAGATCCATATTTGTCAAGTTGTCGATAAATTGATCGAAACTACATCATTATTTATTGCAAATCTGGATCAAAAGGATTTGATGTGGGCATACATGAGTGGCAATATGTGTAATGTTCTCCTTGTCTCCATCGCTTAAACAAGCGTGGAATGCAGGATCCATGGGAACAAATTTAGATTCAAAAGATCTAATCATGTTGTCGATAAATGGGAGCTTCTCTCAACTATTGCGTTTTATTTAAATAATCCTTTGACAATTCATGCAATTTTTATGGGTAACATCGTTCATCTTAGTCAACATTTGCACACTTCACTTTTCCATCCATTCTCTTATCTATCCATGTGATTCAAGTTCTGAATAGATACGATAGTATTATGCGTAACGTCGAAAGATATTGCATCAAGTATATGTCAATGACTATCTTAGTAGAGTTTGCTTATTTTTATGAATGTCACACGCAAGAAATTGCTTATGTGTGATAATTGGAATTCATGTGGGATATTGATAGCTAAAGAACATTTGTAGGATAATTATTTATCTTGCTCAGTGTCGATCCTTAACTGTTCTTTTATGGCTAGAAATTGGAGTAGGTTTTATGGGTATACATCTTGTAAACCCTCACGAGACTACAACTCGTCCACTAGGGACACCTATGGGTTTAAAGGATTGTTGCACATGCTAAGTGTAACCGTGATTCCAGCGAAAGTGAGTAAGATTTAGTTTAGGTTGGGTAGTTGCTCGAGGACTAGCAAAAGCTAAGTGTGGGGAAATTATAAGTGCATAATTTACTATACTTTTGTTATCAATTCCATTCTTGTATTTGCTATGTTTCTTTCATATTACCTTGTATTACTCTTGTTTTCTTTTGTTTGTCTTATTTAGGTGGAATCATCCAAAAGGAGCGAAAAGAGTGCTGAAGCGGACATAAACGTGAGCTTGGACTAAGGACTAGGATGAACTCTACCAAATTCAGGAGTATTCAACTCTATTTTGTATAGAATGAAGAGACGAAAAGAACGCAAAAAGAATTAGGTCATTCCGAGTTCGTATGCAAAAGTTGTGGGCAAAACGTGGATCAATAAGGCCAAATTCCTACCTACATGTGTGACCGATCACACCAATTACCAGGATCAGTTACACCCTCCAAGAAGTGACGAAAATACCTTCCAAAATTGGTTTTCTTAGTTCCGAAGTATTTCCAAACCCAAATATTCTTAGGGGGGATATTTAAAGATACTTCAAAATACTTTTGAGGGAGTTCCAAGTACCGAACAGAGATTTTATCAAGAGATACGGAAGTGGAGACAAGAAGACAAGGAGCGAAAACTTGGGTTTTGGGTTCTTCCATTACCGAAAATATTTATCTTTGATTTTATCATATGTATATCATGGGTTTTACTAAATCCATACTCCTATTTGATTGAGGATGAATTCTAAGTTCTAAACATGATTTGATTTAATATATGAATCTATTTTGATTTCTTCATATGATTATCGTTTGTTTCTACTATGATTAATATTTATGATTGATTGATTGGTTGATTTAGGAGGCCTACTAAACTGATCCCTTGATTGATCTATTGCTAGTAACGGGTTAGGATATCCGTAATTGTTGAATAACCCTTACACAAGTAGAAAACGTGAGACCTTGCAGAGGGATTCTGTGGAGCAATCACGTGTAGAAATAATACTAGTAAGTGAACCGATCGTACCGAGTTTAACTGCTAGGACCGAACCTAGATTCATAAACCCTAAAGCATTTGATTGAGTTACATCTTGTAAGCGTACCTCAAGGTGGCTCAGACGGATAGAATCCGATAGCTAAGCGTACCTGTTATTCGGTGATATTAGGAGTCTTGGGGGTAGCTAAGCGTACATGTTACCGTACGGTTGGTGATAATCTATGATTAATGACGAATAGATAATTATATTACTTTGATGAATATTTAGTAACGAAGAAGGATTCCTCGATCATACTCCTCATCCTTTATTACATCTTTATTTATTTGCTTTGTTATTTACTTTACTATATTTGCAACCTACAAACAAACCCCCCTTTTGTGACACTTGACAACTGAAAACTCCCTGCTCTTCGTGGGAACGATCCTTGCTTCCATTATATTATCAGTTAATTGTGTGGAAATAAGTGATTTAATTTGTTGAGCTCACGACACGCACAAGGAAGTAGTAATATTCTTTGGATGTTGGTATCCTAGATATGTGGTACATTCCTAGAATAACCGGGTTGGTAACTTTTTCTTAGTTAGTATGGGACTGATATCTGTGTCAAGTCCCCAGTGAATTTCGAAACAATTGATTATATATACGATTGTTTAACGAAACTTACTTGTTCACGAAACCTATTAACAAAACTTGATTTCCCCCGGGTGACTGCTTCAAATCCAAGTCAATTGCGTAGCTTTGATAATAAGTAGTCTTGCTGGTTTGTTGGAGGTTCCGGGCGGCATCGATGTTGATGGAGGAGGCCTTTGTTTTGCTGTCATGGACCTGTGGGCGTCCCAAAATCGAGTCGCAGCCTAGACCCTTTTTATGATTCGGAAAGCTTACGCAGGATGTAGTGAGAAGTCCCCAGCTGATTTTCTCATTGTTCTTGTTGACTGCAATGTGTCGATCCGCGGAAAAGTGGAGAATCTTCAGTTCCTAGGTGCAATTCTCCTGAATTAATCTTTTCTTGGACGATGCGCTTCAGACCATTGCATTCGCTGGTAGGATGATGGATGAACTTGTTATAGTGGCAGTATCTCGAATCTAACATCTCTTAATCAGTTGGTGTGCGCCATACAGGTGGCAGTAGAACAACCTTGTCTCACACCCAAATTTCCAGCAATTCTAGAACTTTCTTTATTGGGAATGGAAAGCGCGGGTTCCTCGAGTCCGGTATCTCCCGCGTTAGCAGTCATTGTTGTGGAAAATCTTGTAGGCTTTGACATGAAGATCGTTTCGAGGGCAGAGTCGAGACTTGAGCGAGTGTTGATGCAGGCGCGGTTCGTTTAGTTTGGAAATTTTGTTGAAGTGTAACTTCTCTTGAAGGCCCTGCATTAGTGATAGCGATATGAGATGGTTGGACTGAATACCGTTCATTGGCGCAGTCCTCGTCTTCATGGATGCCTTGGTAGATTTCCCCCTCTTCAGGTGCTTCTCTTTTTAGTAAGGTTAGAGCGGTCGTGGCTGCGGACTGTTGGATAATTCTTTGAACTTCTGCGAGGGTCTGAAGATACAGGTTTTCCAACAAAGCTTCGTAAGCTAGCTCTTTACCTTTATCATGCAGATATTGTAACACACCTGGCAAGTCTCTTCCCTTAGCCTTGTGAAACTGCCTCAGATCTTTGTCGTTGGCTGAATTTGGTTGGTCGTTCCCATTCTGCTCCTGTTCGATATGGCTATGTACTATGTTCGCATTGTCGTTGGCGTAGGCACAGACTTCGGACAAGGATTCAATATTTTTTGTGTCATCTCTAAAATTGGTGGCGTTCCCCGAGCGATGTTTGCTGGCTCTTGCCGCAACCGTCTTGCCATATTTTTTAGGAGGCAAAATATCTCATTTTGCAGCTTGATTTACAACAACTTCCTCTAGCATTTTTTTGTCATGCCTTCCATGGTGATTGGATTTCGAGCATTTGTGGCTTTGGAAGAGTTTGGATGACTGAGGTACATCCTAAAGTGGTGAATTGGGATTGGTGATTGAAGTGAATTCTGGTTAATGATTGAATTTAGACCTAAGATCCATCATTCTAAAATTGAGAAAGTTGATATGAAATTGAAAATCAATCTTGCAACCGAGAGATTAACCTCCCACTGTGGTCGCCAGTTTTTTTGGGGTAAAAACTAATTCTGTTGGAAATGGTAAATTGGGTGTGCCACCGAGAAACGAATCTAAACCCTAAACAATGTACTGCACATGAGTACTTTAGATTCGAGAGATCAATTTGTACAATTTTGTCCTAAACCAAGAAATGGCCGTTCCAGTCTTGCTTCGGTCGCAAAATGAAGGAGAAGGGTTGATCTTAGGGAGGGAAGCGAAGAAGGTGTTGAGATCAGAATGATGAACTATGAAGGTGTGGTTGTTTTATGACTTGTATTAGAATGTGGAACTTGCTTGCGGAATGTAAGCTATAAGTTCTTGGTGTTTTCTGGATACTTGTGTTAATAACACTACTGGTTGAAATATATTGAAAATCTATTTATATAAGTCATAGTAGAACACACCCTGATCTCATAGGAAGTGGAAATAGTTGAGTGATGGAGAAGTGGGATCGTGTAGAATGGTGAAAACCACGTCCCTACTATGAGGGGAAGACCGGTTGGTTTTATTCCCACTATTTCTCTATCATCACTAACTGTCCGCCTTTCCTGACACTTTCTCATAACGGGTGTGTTGCACGCCGCACGCTGTAAACCGCCAGACCAATACCCTGATGAACATCCCCCAGTTTGTGAAATGTTTGATGTCTCAAGTATTTTTGTAGAAAAATATGCAGCAGGCTGCTGAGTGGGTTTTGCCTGCAAGACCTAATTATTCTGACCAATCACGTGTAAGCTAGGCGGCGGGCAGTCATATGTGACAAGTCAAGTTATGAGACTTGCCGCAAAAAATAACATACAATGCTTTTAGGTCAAATAATTAAATTATTTGTGAAATCAATATTTATAAAACATCGTTTGTAATCGATGCATATAAAACATCGCTTTTAAGCAAGCAGCTCATAAGAATCGATACTCATGAAGCATCGTATAGAGCTTGCTTAAATTAGTCGCGGAATTCAATGTCTTAAAAGGAGCATGACCGTCCATCTTCAGGATGCTGCCAGGAGCTATCCATGTACATCAAAAGTGAGCCGGTCGGTCCTTATAGGAGGGTGATGGCTAGTGATCACGGCGACATCTCATTGGTTCCTCAAAATTAGATCTAGGCCGATCGATTCGGCTAGCGAAGTTGGATGGCCGAGATTGCTTTGCGGCGGTTATATGCTGCCATTGGTGGACCTTGAAGCCGTGTGACCAACCTACTTTAAGCTAACGGTTGGAGGCGTTATTTGCCGGCTGGGAGCAATTCGATTGGTCGAGGCTAAAGGCGGGTCACCGGTGAGCATATCGGCACTTCATTGGCCCGCCTAAAATTGGATCTGGGCCGCTCGATTTGGCTAGCCAAGTTGGACGGCCGAGATCATTTTGCGAAAGTAATGTGTTGCCGCTAACATAAGTTAGGTTTTTAAAAGCCGCGCAGCCAACCTTTCTTTGAGCAATCGGTTTGAGGCTCTGCTTGCAGGTTGGGAGGGCTCCGATTGGCCGAATTATTAGTGGGCCCACCGGTGTGCATGATGGTGTTTATCCGGTCGCGTCAGGAGGCGTCCAAGTTTGACAAATTAGCCGGCCAAAACGTGCGGCCGTGATCGTTTTAAGACTGACATGGGCAGCCTATATTCGATTCCTTAAGGAATTAGGTGTGTCGACCAGCCAACTTCCACTTTTAATTAAAAGTGTAGGTTGCTCATTTAGAGCGATTTTATTGGTCGGTGGAAAAGAGGGGTCAACAAGCAGTAATATGGGGCGTGGCCGGTCGGCCATGGGAAACGCCTGCTAGGGCAAACCGACCGGCCAAGTGGCGTAGCCGCGCCTCCTTTTGTTGCTGCCTTTTTTTGCCGTAGTTTCTCTTTATTTCTTGTTTTCCAATTTTTTAATAGGATCTTGCTCCTACTAGCTCCATGATGGATCAATTTCCTAGTTTGCCTAGGTTTAGTTTCGACCAATAGGGTTCGAGATATTGCGCAGGCCGCAAAAAGACCTAATTTTTTAAAATTAATAAAATTAGGTTAGAAAGATTGAATTTTATGAGCTGACACAAAATCAATCAATTTCTGGTGAATTTTGTGCGTTCATACAAAATCACTAATTATGTTTCAGAGGGCAGCATAACTTTGCGTGCCTCTAATTGAGTACTTCCATGCACATCTTAATCCTGACACTTCAGGAAATTCATGCTACTCGGCTACGAGCGAACATTAATTGTCATGTCATGTCAATATCAAGAGTTCAGCTTGGGAACATAGCATAAAATAAATACTCGACAGGCCATGCATTAGTGAGTAATGCAGGTGGAAGATAAAATTTATAGAATGTTTGGGATTGTTGCTACATGCACCATTCTGAATAAATTTCATATATAAATATATTGAATTGCTCAATACATATGTAAGTAAAGAGGCATAGGCACTCATTACTTTAAATGGCTCTGTTTCTTTTCAGAACGATGGCACATTAAATGCAGTGTTTCACAATTTTATCCTTGAACTAAAATCCACCATCGACAAAAACCATCTCACTAACACATATATATCCACTCAAATCATTTCTCTTCTTCATGTTACTGCTGATTTAATTCTCCACAGAGACAAAGAGATCATAACATAAATTAACCACAACCCCAAGTTGATTGATCTATTGCTCACATCCCCTGTCCCAAGAACTCAATTAGACCTAATTCCAACCAAATCCAGAAATCCCCTAATCCTTTGTTGTTATCTTGTTGAATAAATAGACTAGAAGCAAATCAAGGCAAAGAACGAAATAAATCAACATCAATTGCTTATGTAACACCAACATCAGACATGGAAAATTATTCTCTACCATTCAAAGATGAAGGAGGTGATGAACGAGAGAGAGAAATTGAAGTAGCAGGGGAAATGAATGGATTTTCTGAAATCTTCAAACCCTAAAATCATTTTTTTTTCTTCTAAATTAATGACAACCCTCGATTAGTGTCCCTTTTCCACCTGTACACATGTCAAACAAAAGGTACATGGCTATGTTAGTAAATAAATCGAAGTCTAATATTTATTTGGTAATTTTAGTATTTAACAAACTTTGGTAACTGTCAACGACGGTCCTGTGATCCAAACTCTAATTTACAAAATCGTGACCCAAACGCAATTCTGGTCACTTTTTTGTGACCCAAAGTCAAAATATCCCTAAAAAACACTAAACTCTCATTACAGATAATATGGGATGCAAAAAATTTAGATGCAAAGAAGAAAAAACATGACGTGCTCCACTCTACCGACGACTATAGGCAGGGAAAAATACCCCAAGGATCGAAACCGTGAGGCTAGAGGTGTAAATAGGTCCGGGCCAGCACATTTATGACATAATACGACACAACACGTGACCTGACACAGCACGGGCACAACACGTCATCTTAGTGTGTTGTGCTGTTCCACACAAATAGGCATATCAGCACGACATTCGAAGAAAGCACGCTATATCATGCATAAAATACTACACTATACATTACATTTCATGCATATTTCACAAAACAATCTTTATTTTAGCCAGTTTTTGACATTTTATTTTCGTTATGCTAATTTATTATTAATAATATGATTTCATGTGAATTTCCTCTGTTGTGGTTAAAAGCTGAACAAAGATCTCTTCTTAGAGCTTCTGGCCCCACCGGAGTATATTTCATCCAATAGGAACCTTTTGTTTTTTCACACCACCAATATTTCGTACAATAACACCACCGAGGGGTTTTTGTTGCGTAGAAAAACGTGTGAGTTATTATGGCCATCGAAGTAATATCAAAACCCCAATGTTCGCAACCCTAACCTTCACATCAACGGCTTTCTCTCATGTTCTCTTTCGATATTTTTCTTTCCCATCGTATGCTTTTGATTTAGAGATATTTTGTGATGTTGTCTGATAGTTTAAATGATTTTAACAGGTAATGAGAAGTTCTTCCCACACGAATCATTCATCATGTACAAAGAACATATCGTCTGATCCATATAATATCAGTTACAGGTAAAACTATTTAGTTGATATGATCAGTTTGTTTTGGATGTTTTTCTTAGTTTTGTGTTATGATATGAAGGTACCATTGCTGATAGCGGAGAACGAAGATTATGAGATTTTATGAAATCATTATTAGATCAAAGAACTCAAAGTAGAAGCTATCTATGAAAACCTAGGGTTTTATACAGGGTAAGATTTTTATAATTCTTATTTCGAGTTTTTTTCCCCTTTAGTTTTAGTGTACCCAATTGATCTATGATTTTACTACGTGGTTTGTTTCACGGGCACATCACTCTCTTTTTTAGTTGTATTTTAGATAATCTTTAATGTTCAGTTTCTAACATGTTTCTTTTAATCAAGCAGCAGCAACAATCGATGTTGATTATGGAGTGTTAGTCCGAGTTTAGGTTGTTGATATTTTTGGACATCGGATAAAGTAAATCAAGGTATGATTAAATAGTAGTTACAGTAAATTTGAAAATTGGGTTAGTTTCGGGATATAGTTATGCTGATCGATGTTGATTATATTGTGTTAATCCTATTTGTATGTTGTTTGATAGCTCTGTAATGTGTGTTGATTTGTCCGCTGCTCTGTATGTACAACATCAGCTAGTATGATGGCACAAGTGAAATCAATACCTTTTCTAGGTTTGGGTATCAACTTTTTACTCAATGGCCTTAAGAATTACTGCAGAAATTTGAACTCACTGCTCCAGTGTTCCCGACAACGATTTCCAAAGTTTGGTGTATTCTTAATAAGTTATGTTGCTTAGTGTTTCATGTATTCTTTCCATGCATACATTTTGATGCATCTGTGGGTACCCGAAAAATTGTTTAATATGTATATTTAAGATATTTAAGATATTGGGGTTCTCCTCTATTGTTGTTTTATCTTTGTAGAAGTGATAGTTGCAGAAAAATAAATCTTTTGTAATACAATTTCAGGTTACGATTCAAGTTTATTGTATGTGTACTGGATGGGGTGAACCGCTCTCCGAAACTGCACATAACAACAAATTTTATGTGTACCTTAATTGTGTATCCCTTGATATTATGATCTCATTTCTTCATTTTTATTTATTAAGTAGGATAAATCTTGGTGATCCTTATTACACGATAACAAATCAGTTGTATGAGGTTTGAAGAAAGCAAGTTGTTGAAGCTGACGATGGACTCATAATTGATAATGGGAATGGGAATTATACATCAACAACCTAAAAACTCAATCCCATCTCTCACTCCAGAATAAAAGTAGCACTGGTGAAGCTTACCCTCTCTCCTATTGGCTGGTAAGCGTAACCACGCGCTTTCATTGGCTCAGAGAAAAACCATTGGTATTCGTCGGATGAAATTTCGTGAAATATGGTGCGTTGATCTTACAACATGCGGTGTAGATTGTGTAGGTGGTTGGTACACACCCGACGGATGACCCTCATTATTCGATGTGTCTAATCGCTAGATGGCCAAGATCTTTGATTGGACGGCCTAAAATTATTAAGTATAATTACACCGAGTTTACATGATTTTTTAAAAATCATGAGCGTCGAATTTTTCTAAAAAAATTACTAAATTAATGTCACTTATTTATGATAAAAATCCAGAAAATAAAGAAACCTACTATATTAATTTCAAACATTTATGGTTAAAATCCAAAAAATTGAGTAAACATAATTATATGGTAAAAAAATAATATTTATATTTTTGGATCGTTTGGAAGGTAAAAAAAATCTAAAAATTACTATGTTAATTTTGAGTGTGAATGAATTAAAAAAATATATACTATATTAATTTCGGACATTTATGATAAAAATCCAAAAAATCCAAGCATATTTATGGGGTAAAAAAAATCATATTTATATTTTATGGATCCATTATAGGGTAAAAAATCTAAATATTACTATATTAATTTCGAGTATTTTCGAAAAATTAAAAAAAAAATACTATATTAATTTTGGATAATTATGGAAAAAATCCAAAAAATTGAGTATACTTATTTATGGAGTAAAAAAATCATGCTTGGATTTTTTGGATCGCTTGTAGGGTAAAAAAAATTAAAAATTACTATATTAAATAATATCCTAAATTAATGTTTATATTTTCGAGTATCTAAAAAATCGGATTTATATTTCAAATATTTTGAATTAAAATCTAACAACATCTAAAATTACTATATTAATTATCTGAAATTAATATTTATATTTTGAGTATCTAAAAAATCAGATTACTTACCTGAATACAATCGTACAAGTTATTATACATTCCAAATAAAAGGTAAAAAAATTAAAAAAAACTACTCACTAGACGATCATGATAAGATATATTCAGTATATTTTGGACAAAAATATATAACAAGTACATCTTTGTATCCAAAAATATAGTGGCTATTATTTTGTTGATATTATTTCCGTGTTTTGCATGTATTGTTCATTCGATAATAAAAAATGAATTTTGAGTATCTTTTTCCAATAGATTTTGCTAAAAATGAGACAACAATGGCGGAAAATAATAAAATTCTAGATATTGATAAATATTATTTCTGAAAATAGTTTTTCTTAGTGTTCGTAGTCCTGGTATCTATATATATATATATATAGATCGAGCAAAAGCCAAACCAATTGATTCAGCATCGCCCCTCTCTTTTGATGACGACTTGATTTTTTTTCTTTTTATTTTTGTTCTCTGGCTTGATGTTAATATTTTCTGATCCGTGTTCTGTCTATTGTGTTGCAGGTATCATCAAAAATATAGTCAACTGGCCGTTGGCGCTTCTTCTATCTTCGTTCTTGCCGAAAATTGGTACGGTATTATGATAAAAATTGTTAGTTATTTCGATATCCATAGTTTTAATGCATGGTTGTGATAAAAATTGTTAGTTATTTACATTGATAAGCGAATTTTTATCATGAACGTCTTAAGAAATTCTGTAATTTTTCGTTACTTATGAAAATCTGTAATTTTTATTAATTTTCATTTGTGGAGGTCTTATTGATGGATATGCGAGTTTTGATCATGAATTTCTTATCGTGGTACAAATGCTTACATTAGTTTTTATTAGTAGAGTTTCAAGTTAATTGTATCCTATAGAAAATTTGTAGTTGTTTTGGTTTTAAATTCTCGAAACTGTGACCAAACCTTACGGTTGTGGTGTTGGTAATTTCGATGTCCTTCTAGGCTATGTTGACAGCGGATCAGTGTGAGATTTATTGGGGTTCAACTACAGTCCAGACCGAAGTTAGTTTGTAGTAGGCTAGCGTCTGTAGCGGCTTAATATAGTGTGTGTTCAATCTGGACTAGGTCCCGGGGCTTTTCTGCATTTGCGATTTCCTTGTTAACAAAACTTATGGTGTCTGTGTTATTTCTTTTCCGCATTATATTTTGTTATATAATTGAAATATCAAAGGTTGTGCGTTGAATCGATCAATTGGTAAATCCAACCTTTGGTTGTTGATTGAAATTGATTGATCCTTGAACATTGGTCTTTGGTACCGTTCAAGTTATTTCTCTTGTATTCAATCAGGCTCGCAGATTTCTATTTGTTTGAATAAGGATTGAAGAAGTAATTCCCAATATATCATTGGTTGCAGCAAAACTATGTTGTTTTTAAGATTTTGAAATTTAACAGGGGGTTAGTCCTCGTGGGAGTTGGGGGAGTTGAGTGTAGTTCAGTTTTTACCCGTTAGTCGTGGGGGAGTTCGAAGGAGTCTCTCAAAATCCCCGTTAGTCGTGGGAGAGTTTATAAGAGTCTCCCAAACTCCCTAGTCCCTATTAGTGGTAAAACCTAGAATGTTAGGGAGTTGGTTTGTTTTGGGGAGTTCTGGGGAGTTTACAGTGTATTTTTGCCTCACTACAAATCTCTCAAAAAAGTAGAGATTTTGGGAGTCTCTCAAACTCCCTACACTCAAAACACCAAACTCTGTCAAACTCCCTACATTCTCTTACACTCCCTCAAAATCCCCAAGATTAAAAATACATTAAACTCCCCCCAACTCACCTGTGGACTAATCCCCTATAAATGTTGAGTAGCGTCGTACCAATGCCACGGGACATATTTGAACGCCTACCTAGCCATTTTTACAGGGAAAATGGTGGTGTTACCTTGCTTGGAGATTTTGTTTGTGCTAAGCTGCCAAACATGAGTAAAGTTGGATGCATGGATGTTGAGGTATGCCTTACTAAAACACACTTATAGAATTGGAAAGTTATTTTGTCTTTCATGGAAAACAATCTTAACAAGTCAAAACATGTAACAGTATGCTCATTTGAACTTATCCTTATAGGAGGGTTACCAACTTGCTGTAGAGTTCGATAAAGCAAAGAAAGAAAGTGTATATTCCGGAATCTCTGGTGGCATTAGCTTTGGCTTGACGCGGTAACCTTACTATTTTTTGTCAACAAACCTAAAGCAGAATCATCTTTTGAAGTTATAGAATCTAATTTATATCGTGATAAACTACTTGGTCTGGCTAATTCAAAACTATGTTTGTAATTGAAATTGTTAATATTATCCCTGGATATTGACCGAGACCGATACCGATACCGAAACCATTTCTTATAGTTTATGTCATGAAGGCTTTTGATGTACTGAGTATGGTGAGGCATCCAAATATGGCACTGTCAATACATAGATGAAGCGTTATAGCCGAGTCTGATTATCTCATGGTTGTTAATATTGTCTTTGTTGTGCACAAATTTTACTTACAAAGAGTTTCATATTGTCAAGATTATGTTGTTAGATGTCGTATTCTTATTATGCATCTATAGCTTATAGAACCCCAATATGACATGGGGAGCTCAGTTGACTTATAAGAGAATATACAATGCATGAGAACGTTGGTGATATATCCACACAGTGAATAATGAAGTGATGAAATAAAATATTTTGGTTCATATTATTTTTCTTGTACATGGATACCATGGCGATGAATTCCCTTTTCCTCTACTTTTTTAACGATTTCTTTGTTTTTTTCCTTTTTTTTAAATGTTTTTTTTTATGGTTTTAGCCCTTCTACTTCACTTTTATTGTTGTGTGATCTATAAGGTCAGAAAATAGCGACCTCGGTAAATGCACGTGGCGGTGAATTTTACTTTCTCTTCTATGATTTTATTTGGTTTTAATTTTTTTTCTATAGTTTTCTACAGTTTTAGCCCTTCTAACAATGGATGAACAAGTAAGTGTTACATTTTTTACGATTTAGATTTATCAAAATTATTTTTTTTTCCAGATAATCTTTGGGTTATATTGAGTTTTTTTTTGTTTTTTGCGAAGGAAGATACATGATAAAGTGAAAGTCGAGATATAAGAAAAATATAATCCCAATATTTGATGGCGAGTTGACGGCAAAAAAGTATTTTCCATTGGATGGTTCACACTTACAACTAAAAAGAAATTTATTTCAGTTTGTGGTTCATTAAATTCACCGAGAGATGGTGATCATTTGAGCTCTCCAATACATATGTTTAAGTTCATTGATCTGGAACTATATCTTCAAAACGGACAATACAATGTATTGTTTGGACAAGGCTTACAACTCGCTTCTTGACAAACGAGTTATTAATTTTATACAATTCATGAATAATGATTCAAGAAAATAATTTGTTGTAGGTGCATGCTATTTGGAAGTTGATAATTGAATCGGTTGTCATTATGCTACCAAATAAGAAACAGTAGAAATAAGAAGAAGTCCCAATAAGACAAATATTAATCGCTATATACATAGTGTGCATTTTTTGGATTCAAGAGAGTTTTTGTTTTTGTTTTTTTTTTGTGTGATTGAGTTGCGTATGCTTTCACGTAAATTGGCGTGCATTTGTTCATAGTTGTTACTTATTCGGGGTCGAGAAATTGTAGGAGGAACAAATGGCAATCTTAGATTGGTATAATTCTACAATGGGTAGAAATCAGAATGTGTACGTGGTGGAACCACCTTTGTTTAATAAATAACACTACAATAATTATTTATTTGAAGTGTGTAATGAATGTAATATTAAATGAATCATAAAGATTATTTTGTGTGGTTCCCATTAAAAATTCAAAGGTATTTGCTTTGTTTGTATTTTTCAATTGCATGACTTTTATAAAATTAAGATGAGATTACTTTAAACTTCGGAGAATCAAGATCTAAATTTTGTGCCATGATAATGCATGGTAGTGTTTGGTGTATGTTCTAATTAGAACAGAAAATTACTATTAATTGAAATTCCTATCTAATTCTAAAAGCAATTTTGGAGCTTTTTTGTCATAATAATAAATTCATACAGAGAAATCTTTCCAATTAGTTTTACTTAATTTTCTTCATAACTAACATTTTCTTTGGTGTGTATGGTGATTGTTAGATTTTCACTTAATTTGATTATGAAATTGTCCATATTTTAGCTATATATTCTGCACGACACTGCTAATTGTGCATTTCACAGTTTTTAGCTTTTGAAGTGACATTTTCCCTCGTATTTATCTTTAGTATTGAATACATTTAGCATGATCAAAGTAGTCATTGATGGGTTGAACATAATGATCAGTTGAGTTTGTTTGCTATATATGATTGAAGTCTAGCGCATAATTAAGTGCGGCGAGGGAAACCTTTTTCTTTGACTTCAGTCTTTAGAGAAGAATGATATATCAGAGCATTTCCTTTATTACATCTTCTTTTACGGGATGCACTTCATATGTTTTGCACTATTTAGAGTTGTCAATCTATTTTATATTAATATCGTGTGTGTTTTTAGTGTCTCAAATGTCAGATATCAATACAACTATATAATGAGTGTGATTTTTCATTTAATTACATGAAGTTGGAGCTTGGGAGAGAAGTTGAGTTGGCCTCTTGATCCTTTGTGCAAGTATATGATATATTAGTGCATTTCCTTGATTACATATTCTTTGACGGGAAGCACTTCATACGCTTTGAACTATTTAGAGATGGAAATTTATTTTATATTAATATCGTGTTTTTTTAAGTGTCTCCAATGTCAGTGAATTTCCTTAATTACATTTTTTTTGACGGGAAGCACTTCATATGTTTTTTATTATTTAGAGTTGGCAATCTATTTTATATATTTATAGTGTGTTTTTTTAGCGTCACTAATGTCAGATATTCATTTAACTGCAAGAACTTGGAGTCTGGAAGAGAAGTTGAGTTGGCTGCTTGATTCTTAAAGCAAGTATATGATTTTTGAAGAAAGATATATGAGTGCATTCCCTGATTACATCGTATTTGACGGGAAGCACTTCATATGCTTTGTATTATTTAGAGTTGGAAATCTACTTTATATTAATATCGTGTTTTTTTAATATCTCTAATGTCAGATATCAATACAACTATATAGTGAATGTAATTTTTCTTTTAACTACAAGAAGTTATAGCCTGGAAGAACTGTTGAGTTGGTTGCTTGATTCTTAAAGCAAGTATATGAATTTCGAAGAAAGATATATGATGTAATTTTAGATAGTGGTAGTAAAAGGTTCATTGAGACTTGTGAAGATTCGAGTTTTTAAATTTAATAAAAATTATATACAATAATATTACAAATGGTGCGAGAGGTACTGGGACTAAGGATTTAGCCAATCTTTATAACATAAGGTTCACTTATTTATTCTCAACAATTTAGCTCAAGAAATATAAACATGGACTCTATTTTTGCCAAGGTAGATTCTCGAAAAATTGATTGTAAATGTTAAGCATGGGACATCAAATCACCTAAGCTAAGCATGACCCATCTAATCAAATGACAACCAATTTAATCAAATCATATTTCAATTAATTTTAATGCAAAAGTCGTAAAAAGAATAAAAATAAATTTACCCATGTATGAAGTTCGGCCTCCTCCGTCGTCCCAGTGTTGGGGTTTAACTCAGCATGTCGAAAACACACTCAAAATATGTATTCATGGCTCAAAAAGTGTTTACAAGAAGAGAAAATAATGAAACAGGAAATCTGCAACA
>JAJJMB010010902.1:1620044-1647803 GCA_023531105.1 Papaver atlanticum | reverse complement strand
GATTTTTTCATTAACAACAGAAGTAGAATCATTAGCTAATACAATCCAAAAAAATATTCTACCCCCTCTTCCATTTGGATTTTCGTTATTATTCATCGTGTATGATTAACTATTGAAGGGAAAGAAGTCACATTTCAGACTAATAATACCAGTTCATAAAGTACTGTTCCAGTCATAAATTAATTCATAGATAGATTCAATCAAAAAAATCCAAACTCAATTCAAACATCAAGAAAGACATCTTGATCCACAATTTCGCCGCTTTGGTTTTTGTTTTGCTATTGTTGTTGGTGGCAGATGAACAGTTGCCAATCGGCTATGCTTAAGATTACTATGAATTTAGTTTCTTCTTAGCAATTTTAACAATGAAAACAAAAGGCTTAAAAAAAACCTGGCTAAATTAGGGCCTATGCCACTTAATTGGGGCCTATAGTTACATGACAAAATAGGGTCATTAACAAGTAATTTCTAGAAACCCCTTATCCACTATTTATGTTAATACCTAATATGCCCTTATTAAATTAGTGATGATTAATTAAGTTAATATTTGTAAAATTAATTAGTGTTTGAGTTTGATTATAGTGTTAGGATTAGAGTAGAAATTCATTTTCTTTTTTAAGGTTTGGAGGGAAAGAAGAAGTAGAGGGAAAAAAGAAAAAACTAGGGTTTGTGATTTTCTTAGCAAAAATGAAACTTTATAGTAATGATGAAGACTCTAGTAGTGATGAAGAAGTGGGTGCATCAGATTATCATGATTTCGATCCTACCGAATTGGATAATTTGTTGAATGAAGAAGAGAATGTCAACCAAAGAATGCCTGAGGATATTATTCAAGCACAAGAACAATTTCGTCGGGAAGAAGAAGGTGATAATGCTTCTAATAAACAGGTATGAGTTGTAACGATCTACAAACATGTATTTGCATGTCCCAATCGCCCAAAAAGGGAAATTTTTTCAAAACTTTAATCCATAATCGGTTTATTCGATAGCACTACATAAACCGATTCTGGGTAAAATCCCCAAATTGGGTACATTAATCGGTTGTTGTTAGTCACCACATAAACCGATTGTAGTAAATTTTTTTGTGCGATGGGTACGTGACGAAAATCGGTTTTTGTTGGTGATATGCATAATCCGATTTCTTCACTTGAATAATCACATAGAATACACGAAGTTGACAATCGGTTTATATGTAATCGGACTTTATAGTTGCACATATAAACCGATTACAGATAATCGATTTTATCGACTGTAACATATAAACCGATTTTGAATCCTCAACTTGTTGATATTTGTTGTAGATTGTTGTGGCGTTTGAAGAAGATCAGCCCAAAGCCGTATCTCTGCTGGGTCCTGATACCTCTGCCCACTATTTCACCGATTTGGAATGGAAAGAAAGAAACGATGCAAAGCAATGGTTTATAGACAAGGGAATAGAGATCAAATGCGTGTTAGTTTTAGGCCGTCATTCAAGTCAAGATCGTTTGGAACTTGTTTGTGAGAGAGGTGGAAAGCAAGAAAGTCACTGGGCAAAGGACAGACTGTACGTGAAAACTTGATCTATCAAATGCTTATATTTTGTCGCTTTCTTATATTGTATTTTGCAAACTTGAACCAAGCTTAATGAATGAAAGTGGTTTTCTTTTTTGGGTACCTTGGACTCATGAAATTTGTAACAGAATTGGACTTCTAATACGTTTATAAAGTTCGATTTTGGAGGTAGTTTGCTGCAGCTTTTTCAGAATCGGTTTATATGGACGATAATGTAATCTGATTGTTGGAAGAAAAAGTTACATAGATTTTTAACTCAATAATCGAATTACAAATGGTCCAAGATGATCCGAACCTGAAACCAGAATTGGTTGATGTGTGTATTAGTGTAAACCGATTATAGTTGATGCTCATCACATCAAACAGAATCGGGTTATATAGGTTCACATTAAAAACCGATGTAGGCCACAATCGGATTAATGTGGTGCACCTATAAACCGATTCTGGGTTGATTTTCATAAAATTTAATGAGTGAATTTTGAAGATTTAGAGGTAAATCATTGTAGAGTACCACTTAGAAGGAATGGTTTAAAGGGATTTAACTCAATCACTTGAATTGTTATTTTTTTCAAAACCCAAAAAGAAATTAGATTTCAATTGTTGTTTGTGATTGATTAGGATTTAGTTTTGATTTTGATGGAAATTGAAGAAAAAAAATAGAGTTTTAATTAATGATTTTTGTTTTTGTTAATTAAGTTATGATTTTGTATTTGTATTTGTGTTAGAATAATTAAGGTTTCTCTAAGGGTTAATTTAGTATTTTTACAATCTTTTAGACACCCCTTATCATTCTCTATTGGATGGATGAAGAAATCCATAAGCCCCAATTTAGACTGGAAAAAGAAGAAGCGAAGTCATCGGACATAAAAAAAAACTAGGAAAAAGAACCGTGGAAAAAAAAAAGTAAAAGAAGAAACAAATCCTAGTGTTTTTTATAAATTATATAATCATCCATAAGATCTTAGGAGATGCATACTGATTAGTCCAGAGAACTTCATGACAATGGGGATCCTCTTTGTGTGTTCTTATCATTTTTACCATACAAGTTCCAAGAGGAGATAGAGCTTCTCGATTGTTCCTCTACTCTCTCTCAAAGTAATTGCTTCTCTTTTGCAAAGACCCTAATTTACAAATAGCAACTGATTGAATTAGAAATGGTTGCACATTAACGTATTTTCATGTAGCTTTCTTGAAATTTCAGTTTTAGGTTTTGATTGAAAGCGTTTTCACTAGCAAAAGCAATTGCGGATGGTGTGTTATTTTTTGAGCACTCAAAGTTCTATCTATTACGTATTCCAGATATCCCTAAATGCTTAAGATGAGAAGAAGTAGAAATAAAAAAACTGTATTGTTGTATTCACTCTCAATTTGTGTAATCATCTGTTGATTACTTAACTTGATGAAACCGAAGTTGATGGAGAAGTCATGCTTCTGTTGTTGCTCAATCTATTCAGGTAAGATTTAACAAGGACGAGGATCCCCATTTTGATCAATTAATTCAATACTCTAAAATGTCAAATTTATTGAAATTGTGTTTGTTGTTGAGGTGTTTGGAAAGATTACTGACATGGAAAACTGTGTTTTATGGAAGAAGTTAGTGGTGGTGCAGTTGAGTAAAATGAATAGAAAAGAAGAAGAAGAAAGGTATGGGTTTGAGAGAGGATTGCTTGGGCACATTGATATGGTGAAACTTTCAAGAGAAGAGAATGGAATGTTGGAATTAGTGGGGACTCATTTCTCCTAGGCATGCACTGCTATTTGTTATGGTTTACCGTACAATGTTTGTATAATTGCATTTTATGGGATTGTATAAGTAACAATAAGAGCAATGCTTATCACAGGTTCATTCAGCTACAAGGTAGAAGGGAAAGTAAAACCTTCATAGTTAAGATGCAAGTTCCGAAGAAGTGGGAGGAGGTGGATTTTGTGTCAACCAACAAAGTTACAAGGGTCAATATGCTCCACCTAGATGAAAATGTAAGCATACCAAACCATCTTTTTGATGATTATTTGATTTTATTTATTGTATTTATCATTCAATGATGCATATATTTTTTATTTTGCGACTTATTCATCTCCACTTGGAACTTCGTTTATTTTGTGTGGGACTAATCCTTATGGCTTGGTCGAGCCAATCCCTAACATAAATAGAACACAATGATATAACAGATTAGTGCAATCTACAACTTGAATTCAAAATTGTATGTGTAGAGAGTTCATAGCACGGGTGGCTCCTCAAGATTTAGTTCCCACGTAACAACTCTATTAGCTATGTCCTTTACCAAATACAATTTCTCAGGCTATCATGCCTGTCTTTTTGAAATAGCATTTATCTTTTGTGGTTTGATAAAGACCAAAAGTATATATGAGGGAAGATTTGTAGTTTAACAAGTACCACCTAAAACTGTTTGAAAAACATCCACTCTCTAAACCGAGTTAACAGTCGATCTTTCTGGCTTTTCTACTGGGATGTTTTCCCATCAGAAGTACACTATTAAATCTCCCACAATGTATGCAGCGAGTTTGGGAAGAAATCTTCTTGATAGGAAATTTTGGGCAGTCTAATAAGCAACAACAATCCATTTGTTGGGACCCGTTACACACTCATTTGGGGGGATTACACTTTGTAATTGCAAGATTGATAATTTAATACCTTAATAAGACTGTAACTTGAGTTTTTTTTTAGCCAGTATACAGATTTTTCTTATTTACATTTGTTTCTTTTCATTCTATACTTTTCATTATCTGGGTGATGCAATACGATTGGACAGAGATAAGGAGCTCATTGCGATGCCCAGTCATTGACAACGATCTTCCAGAAGGCTATTCGCAGTCTCATAGCTATTAGCAGGTAACTTCTTTACGCTCTTTTTCGAAACTACCATTTTATTTGAGTGGGAAATTGTATGTGGTAAAGGACATAGCTAAGAGAGTTGTTGTCTGGGAACTAAATCTTGAGGATCCACCCGTGCTATGAGCTCTCTACACATACAATTTTGAATTCAAGTTGTAGATTGCTTATCAGTCTATTAGTTTATTGTGTTGTGACTTTTGTTAGTGATCGAATTTAATAGTCCCCTATATTGTTTCTTGAATGAATTAATAATAACACAAAAGATTTCTCAGGGTTGGTATGACATAAGTTTTATGAAGAATTGAGAAGGGAAGCTTCTTCAACATGTCTTCTGGAGTATGCACGTGCTCATTAAGCCAGAAAAGCATACCGTTTACGAGCACCAGCAGTAGTTATTCAAATTGGAACACGTGTAACGGTAGCCCACGATGGATATTAGCACATTAGAAGAATCAAGGGATTCAATCATTGTGCACGTACGTAGAAAAACGTTTGATTCTTATAATTTCATAGAGAACATTTTTTAAGGTTTGGATTATCGGGTTAATATTAGCTATCGGTTATCATTTCCGACTGATTCGACGGCGTAATCAAATAGATCCCTCTTCTGAAACCCCAACGACTGTCACAACTTTCTTTTAGTTTAGCACATTTATATTCCCTTGATTCAGGTCACTTTAAAAAAAATCCGGTTTGTGTTGCAGTCATTGAATCTCACTACAAAACTGAATTTGTTCATGAGCAGTCAACCGACATTAAGCCATTATCTGTCTCTGACTAACCCACTCTTATGTTATATTGTTTACAGGCACCCATATGCTAGACCACCACGTCATATCACCGTGCCGATCATCAAAGGTATGCCTATATAAATTTTGGATAATTGGTAACCGAAAAACGATCTCCCAGCTTCCGTGTTACAAATGGGACCCAGCCTACCAGGTAAATATCTCCCGTTGTTACAAACGTCTGTAACCAATTTATCCCTTAAGAACCAGGACTCATTTGTAAAATTTCAGTCAATCTTAAAACCAATATATACAGGCCGCTAATGTCTTCATGCATAACGCCACTGGCAGGAATGTACCAACTGAAAGTGGGTGGCACTATCTTGCCTACCCTCGGTGTACCAAGAAATTTGCTGGTGACGATGGTGAGCCCTAACAGGCCTTGGAGGACCGAACCCACGTATGTGGCAAAATACGGGGATGACTTGGTGCAGCAAGTGAAGCAAAAGTGGATATGCCCATTGCCAGGTGACACCCCCTTCACCACGTATTCCCTTATCCGATTGTGTTGAAAAGTATCTGACCGTTATTGAATTGATTTGGACATCCGATTCTTTTGGCTTGCAGGTTCGTACTTCGCTTTGAAATGGAAGACAACACCGGATCGACAGTCTTTGTAACTATGGACCGTGAGGTCCAGAAATTGGTCCGTCACACTGCGTCTGCGCTCATTGGAGGGTCGTACGTATACTTGCTTCCCCTATTTCTGCTAGATTCGCTTGAGCACTTGGTTGTTTTCTTTGCATATGCCAGTGTAGATTACCTCTCCTCAACAGTCAACAATTTTTTTTTCAGGATTCTGCAATAGAGGGGTCATGTCCAAATTCTCATTGATCCTGCATCAGGCTGTGGATTTTTAAATTACTCTCAATACCTTCAACATGAAACAGAATGTTACAACCAGCTACACCATCACCCACGTTGACCTACAGACCCTCCATGTTTCTACCACATCAAACCAAAGACCTTTTGCCCCAGTGAAAGTTGACGGGAGCTCAGAAACTGAAGAAGAACACGCGACTAATAAGGCGTGCTGGCCTAATGGTACAACAGGATGACTACCTAGGCGAACATGATTTCAGGCTTACCACCTGATCGTTATTAGATTGAATCATTCTGAGTACTTGGTTAATGTTGTTATCTAAGTTTTAGGTTTTCCTCATTCTTATCATTTTTAGTACCCTATCCACTGTATGCCATTTTTGAAAATAATTATATATTATCATGTTCGGTTCCGAATCCTATCTGTAGAATATTCTTTTACGGTTGTATTTGGCGTAATATTTTGCTATGGGTGGGTTTATTGTTTTTTGCTTCCCACTAATAGTTTTCTGTGAATAGCAACCATTAACTTGGTTTCCGGTGCTAATAGTTTATTGTTGGTTGTAAAGGAGTTGAAGAGGAGTGTCACCTTTGGTGCAACCATTGTGGGGCTAAATTACAAGGAAAATTATTCTTATGAACAAAAAAAAGAAAAACATAAAAATCATCCAGCTTGGATGAAAGACGATGTAGTCCACGTTTTCTATTTGCTATTCAACAATTTCATGAGTGCCATAGACGATATCATAGATACACTACCAACAATGTCGATTTGTTTCCTCTGATTGTTTTACAAATATACAATAACAGGTTTTGACTGGAGCTCAACAAGTCACACACTTGCTTTGCCAAAAATCACACGTTACCACACTAAATAGTGTTAGTATGTGGGTGCAGGTGCGTGAAATTGCAAATCTGCATTACTTCCCAGCATGCAGACTCCAAAACTATTCCGCCAAATTAATAACCGAGTTCTATTATATGTCATATTGTGTTAGCCTACCAGACGCAAAATTATAAAAAATTAATACATACCCTCATGATATCTAAATCGAAAAAGAGCGAAATTTCAAGGCCACTAATAGTGGACTAATTTGCTTCGGGATGTACCGACCCGAAGGTAATGGGTGTTTTGTCTCATACTATATTTTGGTATATTACCAAGCCTATTAGAATTGTTGTATTTTTATAATTTTGAAATAGATCATTAGAATTATTGTATTTTTATAATTTTGAAATACATCATCGGAATTGTTGTATTTTTATAATTTTGATTCTCCCCGCTATCGACTCAGCGAAATAGCCCGTGCCGGAACGGCACGGGCTATTCCCTAGTCCTCCTTATATACAATCTCTCTCTCACGTGCACTTGGCACACATCCAAACTACATGTACACCTCACACCCTCGCGTAAACCGATGCCAAAGTGCTTCGATTCCTACCTAAACTAGGGTACTATCAGTACCAAAAACATGAATATTCTTGTAAACAAAGAAAACAGAGAAGGAGACACAAAGTTGAGGGGAAGAATAAGGGAAAAATTATATTCATTGGTACGATAGACAAACATTAGAGCCTCTATTTATAGGGATAGACACAAAGGCATCCCAGTAATAAACGGGATTTACCCTAAATATTCTTAACATAATTACACGTTTATAACACTCCCCCTGATGACACTGTGTCTAAGCTAATTACAAACGTACCAGGAAAACTCAAAAGAGAAAAACCTGAAATTGCATAAGCATGTAAAGACTCGAAACAGTGTTGGGCACGCAAATGTTGCCTCGTTAAAACCTTGACAAGGAAAACCCAGTGGGATAAAACCTTGACGAAGGAAAAAGAGTACAACGCGATAAAGTCCAGTGAATGCACCTTAATTTGATGATGGCGCTCCCCCTGATAAATACTTCAGTCAAATCTTGGCGTGCAAATCTTTGAGTCGAGACTTTCCAATTTTGAAGAACGAATTTCTTGAAAGCAGACGGTTGTGCTTTCATGAAGATGTCGCATTGTTGATGAAGTCTTCTTTTGTGTTGCACAAGCAGTACTATCTTCGATTAATACTTTTGCGGAGTCTACGTTCTTCTTCAACTCATTGGGAACTTGTGTGATGGATTAATGCGATCTCGTGATGATTTGATGAAGTCGTTGATGGAGTTTCTTCGATAAAAGAGCAAAGACATAGATACATTACTGTAAGTGAACAAAACGGTATCTTACCTTATGTGGTTCAGAAGAACATCCAAATTTCAAGGAGATTGTTATGTTGATTTGTTCCGACAAAAATGACCTACTTAATGGTGGGAATCCACCAAATAATCTAAATTGATACAACTCCCCCTTGGATGACCACCATGTTGAATAAATTGCCTAACTAAAACCTTGCCAGTAAAACCCAATGGAAAAAAATTTGGACGAAGGAAAAAGAGCACAAATATCAACATTTTGAAAGAAAATTAAACGCCAACAAGATGTTGCCTCATTAAAACCTTGTCAGGAAAACCACATGGGACTAAACCTAAAACAAAGGGAAAAGAGTACAACTTTTGACGTAAACATGGATGCTAACCCAACTATATGGGTTTTACAGAAGACAAGCATCAAAATAATAACTCTAGTCTATCTTAAAGAAGAGTTTAAGCTAGCATAATTCTTATTGCATATTTAAGAAAGAAAAAAAGAAAGAAAATAGAATTTATGTTGCTAAAGCGTGGATTTTGGTGTTTTTAAGGTCTCTTCAAGAGACCAATAAAGTTGATAGCATCAACTTATCCGGATTTTGGTACTTTGCAAAGCTTTTAGAAAAACACTTAAAGGATTGTAAACCTGATATAATCGAGTCAGGTGACTGCCTGGATATAATTTGAATCCTACAAGGATTACAAATTAGAACATATTCTCCGAATGCAATACAAGTCATTCAAAGACTACCACGCCAAATGCATTGTTCAGGGAGAACCGAGTTTTATTGAATCAATCCTAGGGTTTGAGTAAAAAAATAAAACCCTTAAATCGTTGTAAAACGATACTATTTCTCGTAGAAAGCGTTATGATAACACCAGTCTGTAAATAACCGGCTTGGCAATTTTAAGGTGTTAAGTCTTGGATCCAAAATTACGTTAATCGAGAAATTATAATAATCCAATCTAATATGGATTACATGTCAACCAATCACATATGTCGATATTCCTCTGCAGAGGTCGGGGTTCACAACCACCATCATTTATTATTTCAAAAGCTAATATAAATGAATATTCGATAATTTATAGCTTACTACGATCCCACATAATTTCCAAATGTATGCATACTTTAAAAAATTCAAAATTTACTGGTACCAGTGCCCACGAGCGTTATAATCTCCTATTATTCAAATGAGGAGATATGAATTTTGAGAATGTGAATCGTATTATCATAGACTCAGTTGGAGCATATTTGTAGCCTATATAAAAATGCTAAATGCTTACTAAAGGTGATTGGATTTGCCTTTTCAAACGGCATAAGTTTATTGGAAAGCTAAATGAGATTTTTTCACGCCTATTTAATGGCAGCCTTTTTTTGATTTGATCATGATGGGAGAGAAATGATACAACCTTTAAGTTAATTAATGCCAACCTCTAATAGCATAAAGTCTCCCCCTGATTTTGACGGAAATTGTCATCTCATATACGAAAACAAGTTTCATAGAGTATTATCCGATTAAATCAAGGACATATACTCATAATAATTTCTGGATTTTAATAATACCAGTTGGACTGTAGATAATGACTTCAAAAGCCATAAGAAATCGTCCTAAAAATAAAATAAATTGTAGTCTTTTTGACATACAAATTTGACATCAAACATGGGTTACAACCAAAAATATATAAAATATGCAAATAAATCTCCAATAATTTTGTGACCTACAGAGCCAACGAGAAATTATTCACTGTAGAATAATTACAGACATTTTCTTTAAAAAAAAATCAAGATCAATATAGTCACTACAAAGACTAATGATATTGGCTAACATGCCGGGTGCGCACCCTTTGATTTTTTATGTCCTACCGCATTCCAAATTTAAGTGGAAAAATTCCAAATATTGAAGATTGTTACCACGAGAATTTTTTTTTAATAAAAAAATGCTCAATATCCCTCAAGAGTGGAACAATTCCTCGTTTCATTGGTATTTGCAATAATAACGTAACAATATTTTATCCCTTTAAAATCGAAAGGGACAAAGGTTTCCTGGAGTAATGAAACCATTACCTTTATTCTCTTTTTACAAAGAATAAAAATCCGTATTTCGGTTGATGAATGGTTTCTTGAAAGTTATAAATAAAACCATATTTGACGGTAAAGGTTTGTTTTGAACGATTATCATCATTCTAACCATATTGGCAAAACTACAAAAAATAAATAAATATGCGAATTTATTTCCTCTCATCATCTTATAAAGACGATGGAGAAAACCCAATATCAATTGGTTTGTACAATCCACCAAATTTAATCGACAAAGGAAAAAAGATATTGTCGTTTTAGTTATCGCATCGGAAAAATCCGCTTTTATGGTCGATGTATGGTTTCTTGTAAATAAATAGAAACCATGTACGAATCACATGATCTTCATCCAATGGATGAAGATACCAAACTTAATTGGACGGAGGTTTATGAACCATGCATGTGAATTCTGATTAGTTAGTGCAAAGATAACCAAATGCGATAACACCAATTTTTGGTGATTACAGTTTCATTAGGGGAATAAAAACTATAAACCATCTTAGGATGGATTTTTTTTTTTTTTCGTTCTTTATAGATTGACATGAGAAAATAAATAAATAAACAGAACTTGGAAAGTATTAATAAAAATAAAATAAAATAAAATATTTACCAAGTATATAACTTTAGGAAATACAGAAAAGATGAGGAGAGAGAGTGTCAGAGAGGAGAGAAATCCCACCGAATCAGTAACTCAGTTAGATTCAAAAACTTTTGAATTTTCAACACAAAGCTTAGGTAATCAAGATGGTTACAAGATCATTGAGAGGGGAGCGTGTGGTTTGAATTTCAAAATTATCTTCTCGAAAGCAATTGGAGCATGGATGAACAAAGTTTTAAATGAAAATTTACAGTCAAAGGTGTTGAGGAAAAAATGGACGAATCGGGAAGGAAAAAATTCATTTCTAATAGAAAGACTTCAAAACTCTAGAGGAGAATTTCTCAAAATAGAGAGAACAGATAAGAATAGAGCTTCTAATAAAGCTCTATATATACCAATGGGAAAAGATAAATATGGTTGGCAGCGATTCAATGAGTTACTCACTAAATTAATGGGGAACAAACCATTTACTCCTCAGAGAATACCATTAAGAGAAGAATTTCCAGTTAAGGAACATAATCAGTACAACAACTCAAACAACATGCCGAGTCGTACATTCAGCTGCACGACATATGGAAATTTATCATGGAATCAGGTAGCAAGGGAGATAGCTAACAAGCTTAAGTGGAATAGATATTTAAAGCTCTCAATCATTAATAATAACTTTGCTTCATTTAAACCGGATAATGATTATGAATGGGCGAGTTGTTGGAGACCAATTAAATGGTATTTCAAAGGCACAAGCATAGAAATCAAACGATGGATAGATAAAGACTTCACCATCAATGCAAGATCTATCACCCTGGTTCAAAACTGGATAAAAATCAAAGGCTTGCCAGTGTAGTTGTGGTCAAAAGAAAATTTGATCAGATTGGAGAAGAAATGGGTGGACTAGCTGAAGTAGATAAAGCTACGATGGCGAGAAATCCGGCATGCTGCAGATTAAGGGTGAAATGCATTGCACAAGAAATTCCTTCTGCAATAAAAGTATCAATCAAAGGAATCAATCTGGTTTTAGCAATTGAATGAGACTTTGCTTATACACCGGAAAGGAGATTGTCATCGACGGCGTACCGGCAAACTCTGCAACAACTGCAAAAAGGTACACAAAATTCAAATTTTGAATTCTCTGACAACATCAACGGTACAACTCACTTAATTCAAAATACTTGGCCAAAACAAAAACACATGGAGGGGCAAAATACTACAAAAGAAAATAGTAAGAAGGGGCCCAAAACAATTACTGAATATTTTAACAGTTTTTTTGCAAATAAAGCTAGAAAAGGTCAAAATCATGCCAAAGAAAAACAGATAATACCGGTTACAGAAGATAAAACCCCAGTCAAGTCTTTCTTGAACCGTTTTTATCCTTTAATAATGCTGAATCAACAAGAAAGCTCTTCACCAGTTAATTTCGTCAGAGAAAGGAGAGCATTATTTCAATTGGAGAATGGAGAAACTTCTCAATCAGCTGCAATTGTGGAAGGCACTAACAATAGGTTTCAAAACCTTAATAAAGAAATTGTCAAGATCAATGAAATTCACAACACAGTGGATTTGATTATGGAAACAACAAAAAACATAGGTGCAAATTTTGGCAATCAAGAAGAAAAGGCAAGAGCCCTATATGCAAAAATTGTTGCAAGGAACTTCTCAACAAATCCAAAGGCTAGTATTTACAACAAGACACCAATAACTAATGAAGTTATAGAAGTGACAGATATAATTGAAAACAGTACAGAAGCAATTCCAGGGAATGATGGAGAAGGGGAAGTTTATGAAGATGCAGTGAATTTGGCTTCAGATGATTTAAATGGATATTAAGGTGTTGGTTTGGAACATGAGAGGCTTGACTGCAACAGATAAAATGGATGCACTAAAGGATGTAATTAAGAAAGTTAAACCAAATGTGTGTCTAATATAGGAAACACATATGATGAAGATGAATGATTGGTGGGTAACACAAATATGGGGAAATGATCAACATAAGTGGAGAGACAATCCTTCTCAAGGTCTTTCAGGAGGACTTTTAACGATATGGGATGACAATATGTATGAATGTGTAGATAAATTGCTGGGTCCAAACACTTTATCTCAAAAATTCAAATGTAGGAATGAAGATTTTGAGTGGTGCATTTCAAATGTATACTCTCCGTGCTCATACTAGGAAAGATGGGAATTTTGGGAAGAATTGGATGACTTAACATGATGGGAAAATGAAAACTGGTGTATCGCAGGGGATTTCAATGCCACCAGAAGAAGAAGAGAAAGAAACAAGCCAGGAGGTTCTAGAAGAAATAGAAGATTATTCAATGAGTATATGGAGCAACACCCTTTGATTGATTTACCCCTCAATGGTGGACTATACACATGGAGCAATATGCAAGCAAATCCATTGCTATGCAGATTAGATAGAGTGTTGGTTACACCTCAATTTGAAAGTAAGTTCCCATTACTGACACAAACTGTTCTATCAAGGACCTTGTCAGATCATTCAGCCATTCTGTTAACAACTTCAAATGTCAGTAGAAACAAGCCTCCTTTTAGAATCGAAAGTTATTGGTTCAGTCATCCAGAGTTTTTAAAAAACTTGAAGTTATGGTTGGATACATTGATTTTTTCAGGATCTCCAAGTTTTGTCATGTCAAAAAAATTGCAAAACTTAAAATTCTTTTTAAAGAGATGGAGCAGGGAGACTTATGGGAAAGTGGAGACCAAAAAACAGCAGCTAACATCTCAAATTGATTCTTATAATGCTATGGAGGAGAATGGTACACTAACTGCTTAACAATTTACTGAGAGAGCTGAATGGAGAACTGAACTTAAACAGATCAACTTGGATAATGCAAGAAAATGGCTTAAAAGAGTAAAAACTCAGCACTTCCAGGAAGGAGATGCAAACACAAAATATTTTCACTCCTTTGCCAATGGAAGAAGAAGAAGAAATACAATACAAAAATTGGTTATAAATGGTGAAGATAATTTTTGTCAAGAAGATATAAAAGAAGAAATCTCCAGCTATTTCAACAACTTATTTCAAGATAATCATCTTGTAAGACCTCAATTAAACTCAGAATACTTTACTAAAATCTCAGTAGAAGAAAGCATTGAAGTTGAAAAGAAGATTTCAGAAGAAGAAGTTTGGATGGTCATTAAACAATTCAAAAACAACAAATCACCAGGTCCAGATGGTTACAATATGGAATTTTACAAAGTAGCATGGGAAATCATAAAAAAAAAGATTACATGGCAGTTGTTCAAGAATTTGAGACTGATATGCAACTAGACTGGAGAACAAATTGCTCTTTCATCAGTCTTTTACAAAAAAGGAACAGGTGGGATCTCCTCAGGACTTCAGACCAATCAGCTTGGTCAGCAGCATATACAATGTATTATCAAAAGTTCTGACTCAAAGATTTAAACAGATTCTACCAAAACTAATTTTAGAGAATCAAGGCGCATTCATTGCTGATAAAAAAATACTTGATGGAATTTTGGTTGCAGGGGAACTAATTGACTCAAGATACAAAGACAAAAAACCTAGAATCCTATGCAAAATGGATATTCAGAATGCTTTCGACAATGTGAGTTGGCACACCATCAAGAATGTAATGAAAAGCTCTGGATTTGGAGAGAAATGGATAAAATGGATGGAGTGGTATGTATCTTCTGCACATCATTCTTTTCTTGTGAATGGGAGTTCAACAACAAAGTTTAAACCCTAGAAAGGGATAAGGCAGGGAGATCCCTTATCTCCTTTCATCTTTATTCTAGTTGCAGAGATATTCTCCAAACTCATGAAGAATGCTATGCAACTTAATATGATCTCAGGTTTTAATATTAACTCCATTCAGATCTCACATCTTCAATATGCTGATGACACCCTAGTTTTTCTCAATGCTTCAGAAGAGGAAGCTCAAAATCTGGTAATGATACTGCAAATATTTGAAGCTATTACAGGGTTGAGGTAAATTTCAATAAAAGCTCAGTCATAAGTATAGATGCAGATCATAAAATTGAAGCAATTTCAGAAATTCTTAAGTGCAAAATTGAATCTTTACCACTGAAGTATTTAGGGATGGCAGTTGGAGCTACTTCAAGAAACAGTTCTATTTGGGATGCAGTCATAGAAAAATTTCAGAAGAAACTTGCTCCGTGGAAAAGAATTTTTTTCATAAAAGCAGGAAGGGTTTGCTGATACAAACTTTTCTTTCCAGCTTGCCAATATACTATATGTCAATATCTCAACTTCCAGTGTCAGTTGAAAAGAAGCTAAATCAGATCATGAGGAGCTTCTTATGGGGCACAACAGCTGAGAAAAGAAGAATAAATTGGGTAGCTTGGGAGAGATCTTGTAAACCAAAGAAACAAGGTGGTCTAGGTATTAGAAACCTAAGACTAACCAACAAAGCACTACTTTCCAAATGGTCTTGGAGATTCTCAAGAGAAAAAAAACAATTATGGAGGAGAGTAATTCAGGTGAAAATGAAGACAAACTCACAATCCATTTGGGTGAAAGACTCAAACAAGCCACAAGGGAGAGGATTTTGGAACAATATTCAAAAACAAAAACTGTAGTTGAGCAGATTTCAACAATTACAATCCACAATGGAAGAGCAGTGAGCTTTTGGGAAGATATTTGGGCAAGTACTCAATCTCTAAAGACAAAGTTTCCCAAAATATACAAGTTGGCAACCCGGAAAAATGCTTCAATTAATGACATGATTCAGGCAAACTCTTGGAACTTCAAACTGAGAAGAAATCTGACACAAGATGAAACTCCAGAATTGCTAGAAATGTTTGCAGTGCTGGGATCTCCTCCAACTTTAGATGATGAAGCTGAGGATGAACTAATATGCACAGATCCTGGTGGCTTTAGCTCCAAAACATGTTACAAATGGTTAGTGCAACAACTTCCCGACACTAACGTTCACATAATCCCTTTCTCTTGTATTTGGGTTAAAATGGTTCCACCAAAAGTACAAATTTTCATGTGGTCAGTGGCTCAATATTCGATACCCACAACAGATAACTTACTGAGAAGAGGGTGTCAAATCCAAAACACCATGTGTTCACTATGCCATCAGTATGCAGAAACAATTGATCATCTTTTATTACATTGTGATTTCTCACATTCAATATGGAGTTATTTCATTAGCGGCTATAACATAAGGTGGGTACAGGATGGAACTATGACTCAACAGCTGCAAGCATGGAAATTCAGGAGAGGAAGGAACAGAGAAAAGAAGATTTGGCCTATTCTCATATTTGCAATATATTGGGCTCTATGGGATGAACGTAATAGAAGAGTAATGGCAGGAAAGAGACCAAAGAACATAGATGAAGTCATAACTGAAGTAAAAAAATTGATTTATATTTGGGGAGGGAAACAAACAATCTTCAGAACTATTTTTTTTAGGGAGTTAGTTACTCACTGGAAAGTAGTTATAGACTGCCGGTAACGGTATACTGTAAATCAAAATGGGGGTCTGGTGTTTCACTAGAATTTATTACATTTTTCTTTTTAATACAATCAACCTTTTAAGTCAAAAACTTTAGGAAATATCTTGGAAATATTTACCACCCACTGACAAGATTCATAATAAGGTGTACCAGAAGATGTGGCGTTGATTCAGTCCATGGTTGTAGTTTTGATGAATTTAACAACGGAACATGTGGTTGTCAAGGTATTGAATCCGGCCGAAAACATGCAAAAGAGACAATTTAAATTAATTTAAATTAATATTAGTATAGTTGATTTTAAAATCCTATTACAGTCGCATGACTTCTCAGTATTATGTTTAGCTCCTTTTGCTTAATCAAGGTATGGATCGGATCAGCCAAATCCTTGTAAAATAAGACAAACAAGTGTTAATATCGGAATACACTTATCATCAATGTTATAAAAAATAGTGACGCTTGTCTTTATGATCAAAGAATCAAAGAGCAGATAGGATTTACCGAAAATTGTCATCCAGCGGCCACTAGCATCCGGATGGAGTTTTGACTTCGACGGCTAGGAATTTTGGATTTACGGCCAGGAATATCCTGTCGTGTATTTTGAAGTACTCCATGTTTAGAGTTTTTCCGAAACTCTCTAAAAGGAATCATCCTGTCGTGTATTTTGTAATTTCTCTCATTGTAATTTTTCCGAAACTCTTAGTTTTACGTCTGCTCTATTTGGAATTAGGTTTAGGGTTTCTCTCTTTAATCACAATGGAGGACATTATTGATGGAGTAACTAACCTCAATATCAACGATTCACACCAGAAGAATCGGATTGAAGTGTCTAATACTAAAAAAAACCTATTCTTCTATGTTAATCTTGCCAAGGTATACCCTAATCCCTTCTCTATTGCATGATTAAACTACACTGTAATTTTGTATCCGTTTGATTTTGATCTTAGTGTAGAATCTGGGATCAATTTGTTACGATTTTTATTTTTCGTCTAGGGTTAGGTTATGATTGGGAATCCATGTATTAAGAGTATAATTATTAATTGCATGTATGCATTTACCTTTTCCAGAGGTACATGCAACAACACAATGAGGTGGAGCTTTCTGCTCTTGGAATGGGTGATTAATTCTCTACATTTATCTTCTTTTTGATGTAATGTGGACTATGTTAGGGTTCTCATCTCTAAATATATGTGTTTTGCTTTGAAAGTATACTTATAAATATAACATTTTAGCTGTTTAGCTGGTGCTTATACCAGCGCTACAGTTGTAAGTTGTTTAACTTGATTCATGAGGTGGTTGCTGGCAGATTAATTACTTGGGTATCATCTGTTGAGATTATTTGCAATCTAATTTGTAAACGTAATTGATACTATAATGAGTAACTGAAGCAGAGAGCTTAATCTTAGAAAAACTTAGAAAAGATCTAATAAAACGTACAACTCTTTTCCATAATCAAGGATGGGTACAAGTCTTCGTGGCTTAAGCTTTAGGTATTTGCTGCACACCCTTAGCTTGATATTTAACAAATGTGTTGTCTTAGGGAAAAAAAAATGAAGAACTGGACAATCTAGACATATATTAGGTGATTGGATGCTTATTCACACAAATCTCAGTCATGATGCGGATGCTCAATTGCAATATTAAGTTTCTAATTCTGTTCTTTTTTGTACTTGCTTTGCTAATGTTATTTACTTTTGGAACATTATCCTTATGCCCCTAAGTAGCAACCGTACTTAGTTTACTTTCATTTTCTTTTGGATCTCTGTGCAGATTGTTTGTTTAGTTTCTTTTTGATACACATATGGAGACATGATGAAGCATATTTGATATACATGAATGTCCAGAGAATAGATTTACTTTGTCTGGGACGATAAACTGTTACTTGAATAATTAATAAGTGTTAAGTTTTGTTACAGGTAATAGTGAAGCTTATCATTTTTTGAGGGATCCAACACAAATATGGTTTGGATGAGAAGTACTGTATAATCTAGGTACATTATTAAATTTCTAATTCCGTTCTTTTATGTGCTTGCTTTACTAATGTTATTTACTGTGGGAACATTATCTATATACATCCACAAATTATACCCTTCAAGATTTATGTTTTTTCTATAATACCAAATTTATTTTGTGATTTCAGTGATGAGTAAGTTGTATTGTTGAAGGGGGCAACTGTGGATGAACTTCTGCCTCAATGATTAGGTTACATGGGTATGCATTCAGTTACACATCTTGAGTAAGTTGTGTTGGAGAAGGGGGCAACTGTGGATGAACTTCTGCCTTGATGATTAGGTTACGTGGGTATGCATTCAGTTACACATCTTGGCATTGGAACCCTGATATGTGCTCTACGTGGTTCTATGATCTGTTTAGTTATCCATGGTGGAGCTTTGAAAGAAGTCCTTTCGGTGTTCATTGAGATCCCATTGCCAGGTGATTATCAAAACAGGCAGTTCGCAAGTGTTGACTTCTGTTCCATATGTTTTTTAAAACATTATTGATGTTTTATTACTCGACAAAGATGTCATATTAACTTCACTATTTCATTATTCAGTAAAATTGCCCTATTTATCCATTGTTTCGGTTGCGACAAATTAAGGATGGTCCCGATGCATTCATGTTCTGAAGACACGCAAATCACAGATAACACATGTCTGAATCATACATCTGCAACAAATACTAAGAAATAATACCAGGTACTAAACAAGCTAATGTAACCACATATACACCAGCTTTCTTCTTATTCTAATATTTTTTATTGCTTTATGGCAATGTGGGGAATCATTATTTTCTTGCGGTATGTACTTTAGCTACTACAACTGCCTCATTGTTCTGAAAGGTTGTTTCATGTTGTTACATTAGACTTTTGTTTAGGTCAACATTGATATCACCTTACTGAGCATTATCTAATGATGTCATCCAAATTGCTATTTGTTCCTGCTTATTTGAAATATTGTTTACAAAAAGGGCTTCTCGCAGGATTAGAGGGGCTCATATATGGCTTAATATAAAACCTTTTCGATGTGAAATAGGTTAATATTTTCGACGTTAATTAAACAAAATCAGTGGCAATCATTTAGAGACAGTCAAATTATTATTTTCGGAATTAACTAGGACTACTATCTTACATGTAAGCATACTTCCAACGTCACCATGAAAATTATCGAAGGATGATGAAGATTATGTCTCTCAACTGTTATCTGATTTAATAATCATTATGCATATTTTATCAGGACTTGAGGCATATGAAGATGTGTCCTTGGTAAGATGTAGATGATCAACCAAGTCATGTTCTTCAGTTTAAAACTGATTGAAGTAGTAGTGTAAAAGACAAAAGTGCGGATATGTATTGTAGTCTATCCCCTTGGTTGTCTTAGCTCAACAGGTAGAGCGCATAGCTTTTAGTCATGAGGTTGTGGGTTCGACTCCCGTAGACACTGACTGAATCAATGCTTTGTTTCTTGATATTACTCTTAGTGGTTGTTGGTGTTTTTGAGACTGCGCTCGGGCTGCATTGTACACATTGAAGAAGTTTACTATGACCGTTGCTATATATAATGAGATTTCATTTTAGGATGGAAAGTGCGGACAAAGAAAACAATTTGTTTAAAGCTTTCCAATAAACTAAACTTGAGTAAACTAAACATTGGAAAGTTACGGAGAGAAGTTGAATCCACAAGACTTCCCCTCTCTAATAGCTAACACGTTTATCTTTATCGGGTGAAGTGGAACAGATTTGAGTTCAGGACATCTAATTGATGTTGTTCGGGATTATCTATCTAACATATTTTTGATTTTATAAAACAATGGTCATCTTGACGAGTTTATGTTGGTTGATGGGCAGCATGCTTATGCTTATGATTAGGACGATAGTTCCTGGTGCCGCAATAGTTACTGAAGAGCCACCATCATTTACCTCTTGAAGTTATACAAATTGAGCTTATTTTCTTGCATTGGTCAATTATACTTGCTATGATAGGTTGTTTTGTGGGCAGCTCTGTTATAATTCAGATTGTTAGTTTGACTTGATGCACACATAATATTTTCTATCAAACTTTCACAGGTCGTACCTCACATCAGGAATTTGTTAAAGAAGCTATTGGATGTCTAATAGTAATAGTTGATCCCACTTTTTTCTAAGTGCTGAATGATCCAAAACATCGAGAAGAAGGTAAACTTTAGAATTTAAACTCTAGGGTTTACCTTTTTCACTAGAATTTTATTCTTAGTATTTTTTTGTTTGTTTCTTTATTTTGATTATTGGTATAGGAGATGTTTTTGATATTTTAAAATCAGTATGGGTTTTCAGAGAACAAAAATCTTCTCATTTTGATACATCCATTTTCTCTTCTAAACTCAGCAAGAGGCACCACCACTACCACCCAAACCCATTACTGCACAATTCTTCTTTTGCAATCAACATGATATTTCTAATACTGCTAACTCTATACCCTGTTTGCTATTTTATTCAAATTCTTTTGCCATATCCTTCCAACGAGTTTCAGAATTCCATTTAATTAAACAATAATCAATTATACTTGGAGTTTTGGGTTTCATGTGAATAACCCAAAAAAACATGACTACATGCTAAACCCGAATAGATTTTTGGTTTTTCTATAATACCTTTTTTTTTTGTCTTTTTTTTTTGTCTGAAGTTTTGAATTTTGAATTTGTTTCTGTGATTCAGTGGCGTGGTAGAAGAACTTATGTAACATTGAAATTCAGAAACCAAGAAATCTCAAAAATTATGAAAGAGTGGTATCGATTATTGATAAAACTCTTATTCCTGTCATCTAGGACACCTCAATATACTGCTTGATATTGCAATTTCATTTTGCTTTCTATAATTTAGTATTAGTTTTCTTTTGGTTTTCGAGGTTCACATTTTTCGTTTGCGTTTGCTCTAGATTTTTTTTTTTGTTTTTTGTCAATAAGGACACTTCTCAATCCAAAATCTTCATATTGTCCACTTTATGATATAGATTCTAGCCAGCCGGATCTTGGGTTTTCTGGCAAATGATTTTCATTTAACTGTTGCATAAGAAATATCTTTATGGTCCAATCATTCAACAGTTAAACCTTAAAACTTTAGGTATTTTTTTTATGAATTTTTGTTTTTAGGTTTCTTTATAGAAGAATATATCATATACGATTTTATAGAAATATGTGTATCATATATGAATTTTTGTATATAGGAATATCATATATGTATTATCTGATTTTCTTCTATTCTTTCAGTGAGTATGTTTTGTGGTTGACATTTTTGGCAGTTGCCCATGTTACAGATTTGGTGCCCTAAAAAAGCTGAAGTTACATGGACCTCTTCAAATAAAGTAAGCATCTCTAAATCAACTAGAAGTCAAAATCCTTTTGTTAGTGAAAGTGTTATTTATCTGCAGCCCAGTAACCCTCGACCACAATTCCAATTGTAATACCACTCAATTCAGGGTATGTTACTAGAATTTTTGTTTTCTTTTTTAAGAAATCTCAGTTATGTAAATCCAAGTTAAACACTTAAATCTCAAATTTCAGCAGGAGAGGCTTTTTGCACGATTCTACGGTGTAAGTGTTGCCTTATAGAGTTTTTGTTGTAGAGCACCATAACTATTTTAGGGTTCAAACTACGGTGTAGGTGATGACTTATGGAGTTTTGGTTTCATTCGAGAAGAATTATTGACTGGAAAGCCAATCGTGCTCGGACATATATACTCTGACTGTTGGTCGATCCTATATAATGTGTTTGTTAGATTAAATTCTTATATTTGGATGTCGTATTTTTTAGGAGACACTGTTATTTTAAGAGGTTTAACCTTTGAATCATAATCATGATTTTTTTTCCTTTCTAATTTCTAAAATTACCGGATCAAGTTCGAATAATCATGGTTACTGCTACCAGAATGGTGAAATATCAATATATTAAACATTAACATTTTCAATAAGATTTCACTGCAACAACAAATCTAATAAGCATTTGTTTGACTAATCTTCTTAGACCGAGCCTTATGGCAATCAACTCACAGGCATCAGGGAAAAAACTGTGACCAAGAGACACTGACCAAAAACCACTTGAATGTTTTTAATTACAATAGAATCATATATATATGTACAATGAAATGATAAAAAAAAAAACACGAGCTGACAAAGATTAAATAATATCAAAAATTAAACAAAGATTGGAATGGTATTACGTTTAACCAACTTTTAGAATTGGATGACACCGGCGAAATCAACAATGTAGGAAAAAATTATACAATTAAAATGCTTAAAACTTATTTACTTCGGGAAACTTTCAGAGAAAGTTCAGAGTCTAATGAGGGGTCGGAAGCTAAAAGAACTACAGAGTAATCTTTGCAGCATTAAAAAAATAGACAATTTTTGTTTTCCATATATTGTTTTGAAGAAGAAAATACTTAAAAGAAATATAGACAACATGGTAATAGGAGTCTTTTCCCAAACCATGCATCTGAAGAACAAATAGAAGAATCTGGAAAATATTATTACAAAAAACGAAAAAAATAAAAAAAAAAAAAGACAAGAGCGTAGGATGTTAATATTCAAAGAACATTAAAGCAAAAATACAATCTAAACATTAATAGAATTTTGGATCGAGAAAGAATGAAAATACGCAAAGAAAGTCTTATAGTATATCAAACCAAAGAAAGAATATGGGAAGTCGATCGCAGTTCAAAGTCATATAGATTTGGTTTCAGGTTAAATGACTAGCAGAAGTCAAATAAGATTAAAAGGTAATGTCATGCTACGTTTTATGTTAAACTTTATGCTTATTTTCATGTCTTCTATTAATCAACATATGTTACTGCTTTCTTATTTTCTTTGAACGTGATATATGCACCAATATAGACTACAATAAGTAGGAATAATATGTACCCATCTAGGTTTTTAATTATTATTTTGTTTGGAATTATTGATTTACTCTTTTATAAGGATTAAAAAAAACCGTCTGCTATTTTGTTAATGAGTTTCTGTAATTTTTTATATACAACCATATTACTCAATGAGTTTTTTTGTTGGTTAGTTGCCTGCAGTGTTGTCATATTGTTTTGATAATATCAAGCCTTTTAATACGTGTTTGTTGTTGAAGAAATATGATTTATTGTTCAAACTCGGCTCAAAACGAAATGCTACCACATACACTTTTAAGTATGTAGTAATCTTCTCTCTTTTCCTTTAAAAATCTGACAAATTTCTTTTTGTTTGAAATGTCGTACCAATCTTTTTTTTCTTAAGCATGTATACCAATCTTTGGGTGATAAGCACAACCAATATTACATTTTTTTTTCCTATCAGCATGTATTACATGAAGCACTTTTTATTCCTTTAATGTAGATATATTTTAGGTGTTTAATGAGACAATATTACATTTTTATTTATATATCGGTATGTATTTCATGAAATACACCACATCATTAATGGTCTTATAATATGCGTATTCATGATTGGGGAGCATCATAAATTCACAAAGAGTGACAATGACATGTGTGAAGATCATTGAGTTTATGAAATGATCTTCATAATGACAGTTGGTTATAAATTGGAATACTATTTAAGTTCCAAATTGAGCAGGTTGATATACCAATTGGTTTAAGCTAACTCAACTGGGAGCTTAGACATATTGATGCACTAGTGTCACGCTGTTGTAGTACCTGCACTCTACCATATGTTCTTAATGTAGTGTCGCCTTAGCTTGACCAGATTAGGCTCACAATCACATGTTAAGGAAATCACATCTATTTTGCTAAAGAAGACTACCATACTGTACTTTCGAAGTAAAGCACCAACAATTTAATTTTTCTTGTAGTTGATCCAATTTGAGCACTTCTGTCCAGTATCATTCTCTAAGTATATTGAAATATGTTTTGTAGAGAAAAAGGTCACCTCATTTGTTGCTCTCTCATCGTTATCACCATTGCTAACTAAATTAAACTAATTTATAGTTACCAACATGGGTTCATCTATTCTTTTGATTTCTCTATTTCTATTTCGATCTTCAGTAATGATGATTGATTTTAAAATTAATTAAGGATAAATATGGGTAAAATTAAATCAAGTGATTGATAATTTTTGTCAAGATATATTTTGCTAGAACTATTAGTACTGACGGTATTAGGTATTACCGATTAGTTTATATGGAATTGAATCACCTAAATACCAATTAAAAACAATTGAATCTTAAAATATATAACAAACGTAAGTACTGGTGACAAAGCCAATTTTGTTTTTTTAGCTAAGTCATAATATTAAAGACAAAAACAGTAATTACAAGTAATTACCCAAGGTGGCCGAAGGTCCCGGACAAAATGGTGACAAAGCCAATTACAATGTATACTTGGGTATCCGTTATTATACGTTCACGAAATATACGGCTTATGAATGCATGGACAAAGAAAGATAAAGGAAATGTTGAGCTACCTTCGCAACATAAGTTGTAGACTAAAAGCCGATATTAAATGCAGATTTAAGCAACAATGGGAGGTAGAGCCGGGGCTGAGGCACCACCACTACCACCCAAACCCATTACTGCACAATTCTTCTTTTTCAATCAACATGATATTTCTAATACTGCTAACTCTATACCCTGTTTGATATTTTATTCAAATTCTTTTGCTATATCCATCGAACGAGTTTCAGAATTCCATTTAATTAAACAATAATCAATTATACTTGGAGTTTTGGGTTTCATGTGAATATCCCAAATCAACATGACAACATGCTAAACCCGAATAAATTTTTGGTTTTTCAGTAATACCTTCATTTTTTCTTTCTTTTTGTTTGAAGTTTTGAATTTTTAATTTGTTTCTGTGATTCAGTGGCGTGGTAGAAGAACTTATGTAACATTGAAATTCAGAAACCAAGAAATCTCAAAAATTATGAAAAAGTGGTATCGATTATTGACAAAACACTTATTCCTGTCATCTAGGACACCTCAATATACTGCTTGATATTGCAATTTCATTTTGCTTTCTATAATTTAGTATTAGTTTTCTTTTGGTTTTCGAGGTTCATATTTTTCGTTTCCGTTTGATCTAGATTTAGGCGTTTCTTTTTTTTTGCTGTCAATAAGGACACTTCTCAATCCAAAATCTTCATATTGTCCACTTTATGATATAGATTCTAGCTAGCTTGATCTTGGGTTTTTTGGCAAATGATTTTCATTTAACTGTTGCATAAGAAATATCTTTATGGTCCAATCATTCAACGGTTAAACCTTAAAACTTTAGGTATTTTTTAAGAATTTTTGTTTTTAGGTTTCTTTATAGAAGAATATATCATATATGATTTTATAGAAATATATGTATCATATATGAATATTTGTTTATAGGAATATCATATATGTATTATCTGACTTTTTTCTATTCTTTCATTGAGTATGTTTTGTGGTTGAAATTTTTGGCAGTTGCCCATGTTACAGATTTGGTGCCCTCAAACAGCCGAAGTTACATGGACCTCTTCAAATAAAGTAAGCATCTCTAAATTAACTAGAAGTCAAAATCCTTTCGTTAGTGAAGTATTTTTTATCTGCAGCCCAGTAAGCCTCTACCACAAATCCAATTGTAATACCACTCAATTCTGGGTATGTTACTAGAATTTTTGTTTTCTTTTTTAAGAAATTTGAGTTATGTAAATCTAAGTTAAACACTCAAATCTCAAATTTCAGCAGGAGAGGCTTTTTGCAAGATTCTACGGTGTAAGTGTTGCCTTATAGAGTTTTTGTTGTAGAGCACAATAACTCATTTTAGGGTTCAAACTCCTGTGTAGGTGTTGACTTATGGAGTTTTGGTTGCATTCGAAAAGAATTATTGACTGGAGAGCCAATCGTGCTCGGGCATATATACTCTTACTGTTGGTCGATCCTATATAGTGTGTTTGTTAGATTAAATTCTTATATTTGGATGCCGTATTTTTTAGCAGACGTCGTTATTTTAAGAGGTTTAACCTTTGAATCATCATCATGATTTTTTTTTCCTTTCTAATTTCTAAAATTACCGAATCAAGTTCGAATAATCATGGTTACTGCCACAAGAATGGTGAAATATCAATATATTAAACATTAACATTTTCAATAAGATTTCACTACAATAACAAATATAATAAGAATTTTTTTGCCTAATCTTATTAGACCGAGCCTTATGGCCATCAACTCATAGGCATCAGGGAAAAAACTGTAACCAAGAGACACTGACCAAAAACTACTTGAATGTTTTTAATTACAATAGAATCATATATATGTACAATGAAAAGAGAAGACAAAAACACGAGCTGACAAAGTTTAAATAATATCAAAAATTAGACAAAAACTGGAATGGTATTATGTCTAGCCAATTTTTAGAATTGGATGACACCGGCGAAATCAACAATGTAGGAAAAAATTCTACAAGTAAAATGCTCAAAGCTTATTTACTTAGGAAAAATTTCAGAGAAAGTTCAGAGTCTAATGATGGGCCGGTAGCTAAAAGAACTACAGAGCAGTCTTTGCAGCGTTAAAAAAATAGACAATTTTTTTTTCCATATATTGTTTTGAAGAAGAAAATACTTAAAAGAAATATAGACAACATGGTAATAGGAGTCTTTTCCCAAACCATGAATCTGAAGAACAAATAGAAGAATCTGGGAAATATTATTACAAAGAACGAACAGTAGAAAAAAAAGAAAAAAAGAAGACAAAGCGTAGTATGTTAATATTCAAAGAACATTAAAGCAAAACTACAATCTAAACATAGATAGAATTTTTGATCGAGAAAGAATGAAAATACGCAAAGAAAGTCTTATAGATTTGGTTTCAGGTTAAATGACTAGCAGAAGTCAAATAAGATTAAAAGGTAATGTCATGCTACGTTTTACGTTAAACTTTATGCTTATTTTCATGTCTTCTATTAATCAACATATGTTACTGCTTTCTTATTTTCTTTGAACATGATATATGCACCAATATAGACTACAATAAGTAGAAATAATATGTACCCATCTAGGCTTTTAATTATTATTTTGTTTGGAATTATTGATTTACTCTTTTATAAGGGTTAAAAAAAATCGTCTGCTATTTTGTTAATGAGTTTCTGTAATTTTTTATATACAACCATATTACTCAATGAGTTTTTTTGTTGGTTAGTTGCCTGCAGTGTTGTCATATTGTTTTGATAATATCAAGCCTTTTAATACGTGTCTGTTGTTGAAGAAATATGATTTATCGTTCAAACTCGGCTCAAAACGAAATGCTACCACATACACTTTTATGTATGTAGTAATCTTCTCTCTCTTCCTTTAAAAATATGACAAATTTCTTTTTGTTTGAAATGTCGTACCAATCTTTTTTTTCTTAAGCATACCAATCTTTGGGTGATAAGCACAACCAATATTACATTTTTTTTCCTATCAGCATGTATTACATGAAGCACTTTTTATTCCTT
>JAJJMB010010902.1:1598009-1620034 GCA_023531105.1 Papaver atlanticum | reverse complement strand
ATGATTGGGGAGCATCATAAATTCACAAAGAGTGACAATGACATGTGAAGATCCTTGAGTTTATGAAATGATCTTCATAATGACAGTTGGTTATAAATTGGAATACTGTTTAAGTATTGAGCAGGTTGATATACCAATTGGTTTAAGCTAACTCAACTGGGAGCTTAGACATATTGATGCATTAGTGTCACGCTGTTGTAGTACCTGCACTCTACCATATGTTCTTAATGTAGTGTCGCCTTAGCTTGACCAGATTAGGCTCACAATCACATGTTAAGGAAATCACATCTATTTTGCTAAAGAAGACTACCATACTGTACTTTCGAAGTAAAGCACCAACAATTTAATTTTTCTTGGAGTTGATCCAATTTGAGCAATTCTGTCCAGTATCATTCTCTAAGTATATTGAAATATGTTTTGTAGAGAAAAGGGTCACCTCATTTGTTGCTCTCTCATCGTTATCACCATTGCTAACTAAATTAAACTAATTTATAGTTGCCAACATGGGTTCATCTATTCTTTTGATTTCTCTATTTCTATTTCGATCTTCAGTAATGATGATTGATTTTAAAATTAATTAAGGATAAATATGGGTAAAATTAAATCAAGTGATTGATAATTTTTGTCAAGATATATTTTGCTAGAACTATTAGTACTGACGGTTTTAGGTGTTACCGATTAGTTTATATGGAATTGAATCACCTAAATACCAAATAAAAACAATTGAATCTTCAATTCTACAACAAACGTAAGTACTGGTGACAAAGCCAAATTTCTTTTTAGCTAAGTCATAATATTAAAACCAAAAACAGTAATTACAAGTAATTACCCAAGGGGCCCGAAGGTCCCAGACAAAATGGTGACAAAACCAATAACAATGTATACTTGGGTATCCGTTATTATGCGTTCATGAAATATACGGCTTATGAATGCATAAACAAAGAAAGAGAAAGGAAATGTTGAGTTACCTTCGCAACATAAGTTTTATAATAAAAGGCGATATTAAATGCATATTTAAGAAACAATGGGAGGTTGAGCCTGGGCCGTAATGCCCCGGTGATACCTAGTATGATTTAAAAAATATAAAAGAAAAAAAAAAAGCTCCAATCAATATTGAAAAGATCAGGTGAAAAGGATTGAATAGTGAAAACTGTTCCAAAGGCCAACGGGATTTAATCTCAAAAACTTGGCCGCTCAGTGGATATAGAGTTACGACGCTGATAACGTCTTGTAAACAGAGAAAGTAGAGAAGGAGATACAAAGTAGAGGGAAGAAGAAGGGAAAAATTATATTCATCATAGACAAACATTAGAGCCTCTATTTATAGGGCTAGACACAAGGGTATCCCAGTAATAAACCAGATTTACCCTAAATATTCTTAACATAATTACACGTTTATAACAAATATGAAGTTTTTCCTTGAATTGGCACCAATACTTTGAAAAACTGGATCGATCCAATCGCATTGAATTTATTGGGGTCCGTATCCACGCCACCCCCCTAAAATTTCGGGTTTCTTTGATAGAAATGTATTGATTTTGAAAAATTTATCATGTTTTAGTACTATTAGCCACCCCTGTATAAATTTCATGAAATCTTTAGTGGTTACAGTTATATGGAAATTTATAAATACCAAATCTTAAAATCTTGCAGGTATCCACCAAAAGAGTAGAGTTGAATTCCAGTGAATCCGAACAAGTGCAGATTTTATGAAGATCCCGGTAAGGCAGTAAACTTCATTTTTTTTCCTTTGTTTATTATATCTACATTTCATCTTTTTTGACAATTACAAAACATTTAGGGGTATTCTATACAGATTTTTGTTAAAGGGAGAGCAAAATGTGATCCGAGGAGTGCAAAAATCATAGTCAACTCACTAACGAGAGATAACTCAGTATATTTTTTTTTCATTATCCTAAAATATCCTCGTTTAATTGGGGCCCCCAAAAAACAATTAGGGGCCTGACCAATTTATACCCACACCATAAATCATAGGGGGTTTCCAAAATTTAGTGAAAGGTCTATTTTGCCCCTGCATAATAATAAAAACTTAAAACCTATTTAGCCCTTAACCCTAAGCCCCAATTCATTTTCATTTCTAAACCCAAAAAAGAATCAGTCCATCTTCTTTCTCGCCTCTCCATCGTGACTCCATTAATGACTCCAAGATTATATTTTTTTCTTCACCTGATTAGAATTTTTTTTTCTTCACCCGATTAGAAAGTAAGTGAACTAAAACTTACTAATCTACTTCCTATTTGCGTTTAATTTGATGTTTTGTTTGTAAAATTTGGTTTCTAACTGAAAAATAGCAGTTAAAGAATAAGGGTCGTCAACCTCGATAGTTATATACCCTAACGATTTTTCATCTGCATGTTACTTGTATGAAAAATCGTTGATGTCTAAGGCGTAGGACATAACGACCCTTTTTCTGGGTTTTAAGATTTTTTGCCCAGATTTGTATGAAAAATCGTCATGGTATTGAAGCGTTTCAATGACGACTCTAAACAGTCATTACTGTTTCAAATACGACCCTCAAGAGTCGTTATTGTTTTAATGACAACTCTAAAGAGTCGTTAATGTTTCAATGACGACTCTAAACGGTCGTTGTTGCTTATAAAAGAGTCATTATCTTCTTCGAAGAGTCTTAATGGCGGAAATACATTAAAGGGTCGTCATGGTCGTGTTCATCACTATTACGACCCTTTAATGTATTTCCGCCATTAATGACTCTTCGAAGAAGATAGAGACTCTTTTATAAGCAATAACGACTGTTTAGAGTCGTCATTGCAACATTAACGACTCTTGAGGATCGTTTTTGAAACAGTAACGACTGTTTAGAGTCGTCATTGAAACACTTCAATACCATGACGACTTTTCATACAAATCTGAGCAAAAAAAAAAAATTAAAAAAAAAAAAAATTGCAAACAAAAAAATTGAAAAAAGAGAGGTTAAAATCAAATTAAATGAGATTAATACTAATTAAGTTAGATTATCACTAATTAAATAAGGGCATATTAGCCATTACCTAAAATATTTTGATAAGGGGTTATTGAAATTAGGTTTGGATGACCTTTTTTGTCTTCTAGTGTGAGGCCCCTAATTGTTTTTTGGGCCCAATTAAACTAGGTAAAATATCCTTACTAATCCCAGGTCCCCTTCACGCATGTAAAAAAAACATATCTCATTTCTATTGTCGTCTTCTTCTTTGGCGAAAAATGAATCCCTAACTAATCACGGTGTCTGTTGATTTCTTGTTCAAGTGTGGAGGACGTTTGACTCATTTGAGTTCTTCCCATTATACTTACTTCTTTTTAGTATTGCTGATGTTAAGTTCGTGGACATGTTAATGTTAATTGGGATTTGGGAATGTGAGAGCAGTCACAAGATTGACCGATTGAGCGTTTTGATCTTAGCATACCTGTTGACATATTATTAAAAAAATCATTACCATTTAGAGGCATTGGAGTTTAGAATTAGTATCTGTACAATGTTCGTCACACTTGTTTCCTGCCCATTATGTGGAGCAATGTCCATTTCAAACCCACGCTTCCATTACCATATGAATGTGTAGCTGGGAGATACGGTTCCATATTTGTGGGCTAGTTTCATGTATATTAACATAGATCAGGTTTTCCCTTTTCTTATTATCGTGTTTGGCGAAGAAGGAGGCGACATAGAGTTTTAGTTGTTTTTGAACATGTGTGAGAAACTTGTGCGCCTAGCAAGGATAATTTAGACCGAGTTAGAAACAAATACAGGATCGCCCCTAGTTAACGAGTTAACCACGATTTTTATGCTCCTCGGATCATTATTTGCTCTCCCTTTAACAAAAATCATGTTTTAGTACTATTAGCTACCCTTGTATAAATTTCATGAAATCTTTAGTGGTTACCGTTATATGGAAATTTATAAATACCAAATTTTAAAATCTTGTAGGTATCCACCAAAAGAGTAGAGTTGAATTCCAGTGAATCCGAACAAGTGCAGATTTTATGAAGATCGTCGGATCACCTTTTGCTCTCCTTTTAACAAAAATCATGTTTTAGTACTATTACCCACCCCTGTATAAATTTCTTGAAATCTTTAGTGGTTACAGTTATATGAAAATTTATAAATACCAAATCTTAAAATCTTGCAGGTATCCACCAAAAGAGTGAGTTGAATTCCAGTGAATCCGAACAAGTGCAGATTTTATGAAGATCCCGGCAGTAAACTTTTTTTTTCTTTTTTCCTTTGTTTGTTATATCTACATTTCATCTTTTTTTTTTTTTTTTTTGACAATTACAAAACATTCAGGGGTATTCATACATATTTTCCATGTCCTGAAAACACAACCACCTATCTTTAAAATAATCACAATATACTCCTATAAACCGCTTCCTCAAACCACTACTTCCATTTCATCTTTTTTACTCCAAAATCCTCGTCGAAAACACCCTTTCCAGATCAGATGTAATAGAACGAAAAACTAATTCTATAGGTTTCCTCAAAGCTTTGATATTGTTAATAGATTGCAACACTTAAATGTATGAAATCTCTAGTAATTTCATCTATCAGTCTATTGAGCACATGCTTCTCCACATCCCTTACGAGTTCCTCTTTTTCAATACATGAAAACATTATGTCACTCCATCCAAAATCCCACATACAGTTTACCACTGGATTCTTATTTTCGATGTCTTTCTGGAGCAAATAGTGTAGGTGGCTTGCTTCATCTTCAATGTGTTCATTAGCAGAGTACTTATACGTTTCAAGGTCCTCATTCAACTTCTTAACCAAGCTGTCCAAGCATCTAACCTTCTTGGACCCAACAGAAATGCCTATACAAGGATTGCAATTGAGCTCTTGTATTTTTCCTTTCCTTCTCATAGTTTCGTATCCAGAGTCTAAAAGCAGTTTACTATCTTCATCTTGAAACTTGTTGGTACTGCAGTGGAGGGTACCTACAGGAAACTGAAATCTGAAGAGTGCCACAGCTGCATTAAGGAAAACTCGACTCCTAAGAAGTATTTGCTTGAGGTGATCTTCATTTGCCGGAGGTGACCCTAGTATTTCAGATTTGGGCCTCTCCTGCTGTAAAGGTTTAGCAACGTCTATAATGCTGCTCTCCTGTAAGGCTGTAAGATCAAAGAATATAGTTAGTTTTGTTGTTCTTGTTCTTCTACTACAATTTATAGTTATACTGAACAGGAATGCTGCAATAGAACCTGGGTCCTGGATGCTGAAATCATGTTGGTGGGTAAAAGATGTAGTTTACCTTTTATTTGAATTGAACTGTCTGTAGACTTAAATGGTTGATCTTTGGAAAGCAAAACCACTGAAGCTTGCAAAGGTTTGGAAACTTCTGTGGTCTTTTGAATCTGCATAATAGTAGAACAAAGATTAGATAACAAAATTAACGAGCACATGAGTTAGAGATTAACTATGTACACAGATAGAGGAAGTCACCAAAACCCTGCTTATCCTCTTGATCCTATAAGCTCAATTGATGTATTGATATAAATAATAGGACAGCTTACCTTGGCAGTTGTATTGATGGTCTGCATTTCATTTAGCATTTGGTATTCTTCTGCAGCGGAGTAGCTGAGAGAGGGTGTCACTCTAGGAATTGTGTGTGTAGCTTCCGTTGATATGGGTGATCGGATGTTTGCTTCTTCCTCTTCTTCTCTAGTTAGCATGATGCTTACTTGTGCTACATTCCTCTCATGCCTTCTCTTCTCTGGTTCTTCCAAAACTGAAGCCGGCTGCTTTAGTGACATAACTTGCCTGCCAGGGGAGTCACTGCCCAATTCTTTGTTTAGTATTCTCGGGGGCATGATTTTAAGTAATTCAGTACCTTCTACCTTATTCTGCATCAACTTGATGCTAACAGGTGTCGTGATCTCAACTTTTGAAATCTCCTCATCAGTATCTCTATCTGTCGGAATGATCCTGTGGTTGAAATTCTCTTTTTCAGGTTTCCTTAACTTGGGTTGGAGTATAATAATATTTTGCTGACTGATTAGATCTTCATGAATGCTCCTCTTTATTGCATCATCAGGTTTATCTGGGTTTTTACGAACTGTGGCAGGATTCCTATTTATTAGCTTCTGTTGCAAATCCACGATGTCATGGATTGATCTTGATGCGTTTACTTTTTGCATAGTCTCAGTTTCTTCTGGATTTTTCGGATTCGGCTTCCTTTTCACGGTCATCTGTTCTTTAGCTGGTTGAAGCTTTGAGTTCTTCGACTCCGATTTCCTGAGCTTGTATCGTGGCTGACGTGGGATATCTTGTTGCGGATTTTCTTGCTTGGTCAATGTCAATAGCTTGTCGTTTGCATTTGTCCTCTCTTTCTGGAGCATAGTCTCCTTGGTTGCTGCTTTTTCTTGCTTTATAAATACTGGTTCTGGTTGTTTAAGTATCTGTCGGGGCATGTGCAATTCATCCTCAAACACCTTCTCCTTTGTGTCCCCATTCCTTGTGTTTTTCTGTTCCTTCATATTTCGTTTATTCTGCCTCGTCTTCTTTTCCTGTTCTCTCACTAGAGTTTCAGCATTTTTTGGCTCATTAGGATGTGATTTCTCTTTGTGAACCACTCTCTCGGATGTCTCATTTTGCCTAACCAAGCTTCTGTCAGCAAACTGGGTTTCCGAGTTGTTGGTTGGCAGCACTTTTGGCTCATCTGTTGGCAAACGAAGTTTATCATTATGCATTGTCTCGGGTATAGTTTTTTTTGTAGTTTTGTGCAATGATTTCATAGAATTATAGGCTACAGATGATTCTTGCTTGATAGCTGTGTCGTATAACCCTCCAGCTTTTGATTGTATCGGTGTTGGAAACTCTTCCAGACCCATAAGTTTTGCGACAACATTTGATAGTCTCCCCTTTTTCAGTTGAGAATCTGAACGTGAGTGCTTATTTGGGTTTGTCAATGTGGTGATGGTGTTTGTAATTTCGCCGCAGCTGGCTGAGCATCTATGGGAAACAATTTCACTTGAGGTAGTAGGAGCTTGTTTTGCGGAATTGATCTTCTGGGGTTCTGTAGGAGAGTATAAGGTTAACTGCTTCTGCTTTATGGGGTTGCTCTTTGTAGCCTGTAGAATATCTTCAGCAGAGTTTCTTGATAGTTTATTGAAAGAAAGCTTTGGTCGTTCTGATTTCATCTGTTTGTTGACTGTTTCAGTGGTATGACTGGGATCCTTCTCAACCTCCACCAGTCTTATTGTCCGTTGCTTTCTTTGAGGGATAACCATGTTCTCAGAAAATCCTTGCAGGTTTACAAGCATTCTTAAGGATTCTTCCAAATCCATGGCTCCTTTGAGGAGTTCGTGCCCGATTTCGACAGAGAATTTGTCAGAATTTAAGCCATCATAGCAGCCAGTGAGGATTTGATTCAGCTTCTCCGCACCATTTGAGATCTCTTGTATGTGCAGAAGTGAATGGGTAGGAAATCGACCACTTGAAGGTAAACCTGACCTTCTATCCACCTCCACCAAATCCACTTTTCCAATGTGATGCAGGAATGTTGTCGAAGAGTTTTCTGATGATCCCATCCTCTTGTGTTTCCCGTTGTTCTTCAGCGCAAAAGCAAGTGCCATGGACAAATCAGCTATATTTTCAGAGCTACGAGCTCTGCTACCACCTATTGGCATAATCTGTTTTGAAGATTCTTTTATAGAGAATGACGAATCTTGCCCATTACCATACCATCCGTTCACGTAATGGCTAGTAGAACCAATCTGCAACCGATGTAACCAGCTTAATAGGTATATGGATAAAAGACTCGTGAAAAAACGAATAGGAGAAAATAATGAAATAAGATAAAGAAAGTGAACAGAAAAAGAAGAAAAATGAAATGGATAAACTTACACTTCCGTAGGGGTTTGTTTCTTTTGATCCTTGGGAAGCTTGCTTGAATTTTCGATATATATCTGTCCATTTGAGTTTTAAAGAACAATGTCATTACGAAACACGAAATGAAAATGTTACATTTGGTTGCAGATTTAGTTCAGGGGATAAGACTTATTATGGAAGTTTGTATGGAAAAGTTGCGAGTAAAAACTAATTACGGTTACCTTCATAATATAGTTCTAAATATTGAACTCTTATCCAGGACTAGTCATTGCATATTTAATTAGCTATTTTTTGCTCAATCTACAAGACAGTTTTCATCTCTTAGAAATTACCTGCAGATGTCTGATTCTGATTTGAATCTTTGGGAGTCTGAGACATAGCCATATATTCCTTCCTCCGACGCAGATCATGCAACACTTTCTGTGTGAATTCTGTTTGCCTCGACATGGTCGATACTTTACGATCAACTACGCTTGTCCAGGTAGCATATAACGTTAAATTGCTTCACATTCTCTGTGTACTACTCTCTCAAGATTGTATTAACTGAAAATGCCTTGAAATTTCTTCTCTCTATACAATATTGGTTGTAGTCATCTCATGTAAAGGCAATGCAATGTTGAAAAATCTATGTTTGGATATTGTTTTTAGAGGTACGGAGGAACAAGAAACTCTATGTTAAGAGTAGTATTTTGTTGGTAGAACAGTTGAAATGCTCCTATCAGGAGAGAGGTGGGTAGCCTTCTCTCCGTGTACAGTGGAGATACTGAGTGAGTGGGAATGTTCTTTTTTTCTTTTTTGAAAGATTGACGTGAACGTTAGCTAAATACATTAGGTTTTCAGTTGCAATGTTGCTACTACTGATGGTTCTGCACCCAGACCTTTTTTCTAATCTAAGCAATGCCAGTATTTTCCAAAGAACTTCTCCTACAAGCCTCGCTTTCTTCATTTTACTCGTACATATCCAAGAAATTCACTTGGAAAAAAAAAAAAAGTTTCTGTAACTTAACAAATGAATTTCTTGGATATGTACGAGTAAAATGAAGAAAGCGAGGCTTAGGCTTGTAGAATTGACAAAAACATATGAATGTCAGTGTACCTGATCACATGGATTGGGTATACAGAAAATAAAAAGAAGAAGATTATCTTTGGAAAGCCAGTTTTTTATAAATCCACCCCAAAATCGGCTTTCCTTTTAGTAAAACCGGCTTTCCCCATAACTATTATCATATATATTTGAGGATTACTTTTGTTCTTGTATGTGTCAAATGATATGAACAATTGGCATATCTGAATCCAGAAAAGAGACAGTCCACCAGTGAGTCTCTGTACTAAAAGATACATAGGGTTAGAAGATGAAATAATTTGGTTGAAGCAACCAAGAAGAATCTAATATCATGTAAATGTGTATGACCACAAAATAAAGTTCTCCTGCTTCAAAAAAAAAGTAAAAAAATAAAGTTATTCAGCACTTTGATTTTGGTTTTAATATCGGCTTATTAGAGTAGAGGCTTCATAATTCAGCTACTATTTGTGTTCTTTGATTATTTCAGCAATTTGCCTTATTTTATTTTATTATTTATTTATTTTATTTTATTTTCCTGTCTCTTTTATTAGAGTTAAACATCCTGACAAAGCCATCATGTATTTGGTGGTTCTGGTGTCCTATTAGAAATGTTTCTTATTTTGATTCTTTTAGGCGGTGGTTGTGGTTGTTTCCATGTAATTGTCAACTGGCATGCCTTGGTCTTAGTTTGACATTTTCTATGTTAAACTAGATTAGGCCGTATCAACTAATCCACTCTCTTATTATCAAGAGAAAATAAAAACACTAAAAAGGAAAGAGACAGCCACTGAATTCAGAAACCGAACGAAATCGTCATCATCACCACCGGGATTAAAACATTAACTAGATTTTGTGTCCGTGCTACGCACCGGGCAGACCCGAAAACCATCCACCTGATAGAATACGGGCATCCAACTCAAAACCAATTGACAATGAGTGGAGAGGCCCTAAGGATTATAAACCACAGGATCTTAGATTGCCCAGACAATGTGGGACTAATAATCTCAACACCACCATCATTTTTTACTTTTAACCATATTTTTGGTTTGGTGTGATGTGACTTCGCAACGCCCTGTCGTGCCTTTTTATTTGGTGTCGCGTGGTTTCGCCCCGCCCCGTCGCGATGCATGCTTAGGATTCCCGATTTGGTATGGCTCGGCTTCGCTTCGCCTCGTCCCTATACATTTTTGATCTGGTATTGTTCGGCTTCGCCTCGCCCCGTCCCGATTTGATTTGGTGTGCCTCGGTTTCTCCTCACCCCGTCCCGATTTGAATGCGAACTATTCAAACTAGTTGTTGCCCCCGTGCGTTGCACGGGCTCAGATATCTTGTAGAGATAACGCAATTTACCCCATAGGTTATGATACATTATTATCGCCAGTGACTGAAAGTGCAGATGATGTTTTTGAATTGAATGATTCATTCAAACCCTTAGTCAATTATACTCCCTCCGTTCCACTTTAAATAATGTTTTGGAAGTTTTTACACAGACTAATAAATGGAGAGAGATATAAAACAATTTTATATTTTAAAAATAAACTTATGGTTCCAAGACAAAATATTAGGGTATTGTTGGTAGTTTTGTGGAAAAGATATGAAAACTATAAGTAACGTGGAACAAAAAAATAACTCTAGACACTCATCTAAAGTGGAACGGAGGGAGTATTATGTATTTAAAGGGTTCATTTAATAGCCTAGTTTGGTTATGGTATGGTAGTGATTTTGAGGAATTCTTTTGTCTTTGGAACCCAGCAACTAAAGAGATCAAGATAATGCCCAAATCACCAAATGATTTGAACATAGTGAGATTTTTTGTTTTGTTTATGATTGGAACATCGATGATTATAAGTTAATAATACTGGTGATCTTTGAGGAAGATAAAAGACAAATGTTTAGTCGATGTTTAGACAAATGCTTAGTCGATGTTTATTCGTTAGCATCAATTCATGGAGAATTAGTAAACCTCCACTGCCTTATATGTTTCCTTTTAGGCGAGAAATTGGGGAAATTGTTAATGGAGGTTTGCACTGGTTATGAAAAACGCCTGATGTAGGTTAGGCTTTATACAGATTGTAATGAACATGCATTGTGAAAAAGCGGGGGTCTAACAACCACACCCAATATTACGCTTAGCAATCTGTATGGACTAACTCCAATATACTTTTAAGAGAATCAACTAGACAGCCATACTCAATCTTAATAAAAAGTATATCAATGAGTTATATCTCAATTTCTCGATTCAATCCCGACTCAAACAAATAGAAATCTGCGAGTCTGATTGAATACAAGAGAAATAAACTTGAACGGTACCAATGACCAATGTTCAAGGATCAATCAATTTCAATCAACAACCAATGGTTAGATTTACCAATTAATCGATACAAACGCACAACCTGTGATATTTCAATTATATAACAAAATATAATACGGAAAAGAAATAACACATACACCATAAGTTTTGTTAACGAGGAAACCGCAAATGCAGAAAAAACCCGGGACCTAGTCCAGATTGAACACCACACTGTATTAAGCCGCTACAGACACTAGCCTACTACAAACTAACTTCGGTCTGGATTGTAGTTGAACCCCAATCAATCTCACACTGATTCAAGGTACAGTTGCGCTCCTTACGTCTCTGATCCTAGCAGGATACTACGCACTTGATTCCCTTAGCTGATCTCACCCACAACTAAGAGTTGCTATGACCCAAAGTCGAAGACTTTAATAAACAAATCTGTATCACACAGAAAAGTCTACAAGAATAGATAAATCTGTCTCCCACAGAAATACCTACGAGTTTTGTTCCGTCTTTTGATAAATCAAGGTGAACAGGAACCAATCGATAACCCGGACTTATATTCCCGAAGAACAGCCTAGAATTAACAACCACCTCACAATAATCTTAACCGACTAGCGAAACAAGATATTGCGGAATCACAAACGATGAGACGAAGATGTTTGTGACTACTTTTCTATCTTGCCTATCGGAGAAATTAATCTCAAGCCAATCTTACGATTGCACTCAATCACGATAGAAACAGCAAGATCAGATCACGCAACTACAAAGAAAATATTTGGGTCTGGCTTCACAATCCCAATGAAGTCTTTAAGTCGTTAACCTATAGGGTCTCGGTAAAAACCTAAGGTTAAAGGAGAATCGACTCTAGCTTATACAACTAGTATCACACAAGAGGTGTGGGGATTAGGTTTTCCAGTTGCTAGAGTTCTCCTTTATATAGTCTCCAAATCAGGGTTTGCAATCTAAGTTACCTTGGTAACAAAGCATTCAATATTCACCATTAGATGAAAACCTGATTAGATTCAAGCTAATATCTTTCAACCGTAAGATCGAACTTAGCTTGTTATACACAAATGAAATATACGTCATTTAGGTTTGAGTAATTGTACCTAAACGTGTACACCTAGTTGGTTCAACAATAGTTAACCAAATGGTTAGCCATATGAGCACTTTCATATCAACCTTATTCATCTTCACCATAACTAGTCCAAATGACTCAAATGAACTAGTTCAAGAGTTGTTCAATTGCTTAGATCTTATAGAAGTATACAAGACACAATCGAAGCAAAATCGGTTTTGATTCACTCGAATCGATTCATGAACATTATAGCCACGGTTTGCAAATTGCATTCCTTAATATATAAATGTTTTAGTTCATGAACAAACCAATTTTAGAAAGTAACACACTTAAGTATGCGTACTTAAGTAACCAGATTTGAGTTTGTTTTGGTTTCCAAACTCAACAGAAATTCATGGACATGAACTTTCCACCAGTATGCGTACGGGTACGCATACTTAGGTAACCGGATTGAGTTGGTTTTGATTTCCAAACTCAGCAGAAATTCACGGACGTGACCTTCCGCCACCCAGTCTCCATCAACCATTTAGTACACACACAAGTATGCATACATTTGGTTCTCGGTTTTGGACTTATACACTAATGCGCAAACACATTATATGCTTATATCCAAAGATGGTTACATGTTCTAAAATCTTTATTTCAATCATTGAAACATTCTTAGAGGATGTTAAATAGAGGTTATTCACACACTATTTTTAATCAAAGCAATTTTCAATATATTGTAATAATCAACATGACTTTCGTCACTTGTAAAGATGAATTTGGCCAAAGCGAAAGCTTACGAACACATATTTCAAGAAATAGATAAACGAGATAAACTCGGCTCGAAATAGCAAATGTGTATAATCGAAGTCTATATAGCAATACGACTTTTGTCTCAAGATAGGAGATAGAGTAGATAGACTTTTGAGAGATAGATAAGTTCAAGTCTCCACATACCTTTTTGTCGATGAAGATCCACCAGTTCCTTGAGTATTTCTTCGTCTTTGCATGATGAACGCCATGGAGTCTAGAGCTCAACTACACTTTCTATCCTAGTCTGATACTTAGCTATAAGTAGACTAGAAATCAAGACTTATAGTTTTGGCAACTAAACTTGACAACAAGCTTGAGATAGCAACGCTTGCGAGTTCGACCGAGCAATGCTCTAACAATCTCCCCCTTTGTCAATTTTAGTGACAAAACTATCAATACATATGGAATACAAAATAAATAAACTTTGCAGCTTCTCTTCCACATGCATGATCTCCTTGGTTCTTCAACATTACTCGAAATCTTCGTCACTTCCAAGTACTCCAATGATTCCAAAGGTATTCAAATCAGCATCACCGTTGTTGACCAAGTACTCCAATGATTCCAAAGGTATTCAAATCAGCATCACCGTTGTTGAAGATCCGTAGCCATAACAATGAGAAAGCAAAAACTCTCAATCATTGTTACACAGTGTCATAGTATTATTACACAACATCAAAGTTCAATTGTATCACAACTTTGACAACAATACTATGGTGATATGTATCACTACCCTTTACTCAATACTTCATCTCACATGAAAACCACTCCCCCTTACATAATGATCCGAAAACCATATGTATTTGTAGTGTGAACTACACATTAATTCTCCCCCTTTTTGTCAATAAAATTGGCAAAGGTACGAAAACTAGTGGGATCCTAATGAAATTTTCATAGAGACACTTCATGACCAAAAGAAAGCACATATCAACTTTTTAGATGCAATCATATAGCAGAAACTAAATGCATTCATCAAGGAGTTTATAAAGATACAAGATAATCCCTATAATATTCCACATCCGCACTCCCCACAAAGATTTGGCAATTAAGAACAAGTTCACACTCTCCCCCATAAAATGTCATTCCCAAAAGAACAACAAAAGCGACCTTACTTTCACAAGAAAAGAAGGATTTCTTTGGACAACAACAAATCAAATAAGAATATGAATTTGTATCCAAAATACTCAATTAAATTAATCACGAGAGAACCAATGATTAATTCAATAGGAAATGCTCAACATAAGAGAACTTACAGAGCCGCACAGTATATTCATAAAAATATGGATCAGGGAAGATCAATACTGCGGAATAAACAAAGATTTATTCTATCTTTCATCACTATTTGCACAATGACATACAATAGACTTAATCTTTGTAAACAAAAGCTCATCCTTTCTTCCATCAATATTTGCATAATGACATAAAAGGCTTATCTTTTGTTTGTCAAAAGTTCATTCAATCTTTTATCAATACCTGCATATTGACATATGAAAGACTTAACTTTTGATCACGTATGGGACAATCATAATTCACGGACGTAAACACACATATCCCATAACAAATTGTAATATATAAAACCATAAAGATTAATACTGCAAAATCATCTTCCAAACCAACTTTAGAATTTAAATAAATACATCTAAAAACATTGAAGATGAAAACGTTGGACATAGCTATGTGTAATCACAATAATGGCTATTCCAAACTCTAGTTATTCTTCTTAAAAACACAAGAATAAAATTCTCATAATAAGTTTCCTAGACAAAATAAGATCAACAAGCTAATAAACAAAGATAGATTCCTAAAACACCAAAACCGAACACGAACTAAATTCAAATAGATGTTTTGAAATCCTCACAAGCCTTGAGATCTTTGAGCTTGTGATTGACAGCATCCACTGCATCTTCAGAGAAGATATCCTCATTGAGAAGTACTTTAACATGTGTCTTCATGAGAACAAGGTCAGAATTAACCTTTTTAAACCCAGTTCTTAACACATCAAGACTCTTTAAAGTATCAACGAGTTGTAGTTTTGCATCCTCAAAGTATTTAAGAAAATCATGAACCACCTTAGCAGAAACCATATCTTCATTCTCAATATCCTGATGTGTATAGGCATAGTAACATGAGCCATTAGGATGATCCACCAGTTCCTTGAGTAGTTCTTCGTCTTTGCATGATGAATGTCATGGAGTCTAGAGCTCAACGACACTTTCTATCCTAGTCCGAGACTTAGCTATAAGTAGACTAGAAATCAAGACTTATAGTTTTGGCAACTAAACTTGACAACAAGCTTGAGATACCAACGCTTGCGAGTTCGACCGAGCAATGCTCTAACACATTGCACTAAATTCTGTAACACTCGTTCAGAATAGCAAAGACCAACTACATAATTTTAGTTCCATGTCTATAAACTAAACTCATTTATAGCACACGGCACATCAAGGATCAATCCAGTTTTCTGAATATTTCTTTAAAATTTAAAAATAATTCATAAGCATAAGCAAACCAATGCAAACTAAACCCCGCCAGGCTTTCTTTAAAATGAAGTTTTGATATTTGTGTACGAATGAGTGAACTGTTACAGCAAAACCAACCAAATCCATCAAGACCTGCATGTTTTCACAGTGCCTCCATAACATCAATTGGAGCCCTCGGGGTAGGGAATATGTTTTTAATTTTTAATGATCTTGGTTCTGACCTGCAAGAGAAAAAAATGAAGTTATGTATATGTGTGCTACATCAATTTAAACCTAGCAAGTTTAGCAGTTGTCCTCAATTATATAAGATAGTTGGGAATTGGCATAAGATAGCGGACAAAATCACTTGATAACAAAAGACATACTCTTCAGAGTTCAAATATGCTAAATTAAATCATTATTATATTTTTTTTTTCATTGTTTTGCCCCCCAACAACTACAATACCGTAAAACATCAGTTCAAATGCCTACATATAGGTGCTTGAGTATATGTAATATTGCGTTTGAAGCCCGTACACAGAGACTTAACTTATATGCCATCTACGGGAGTCGAACCCACAACACTTATATGCCATCTACGGGAGTCGAACCCACAACTATATGGTTGAAGGCCATGCGCTCTACCAATTGAGCTAAGATAGCAAGCCAATGATGAAAATACTGTCAAACATGATGTATCACAATGCAAATTTATGTATATCCAGGAGAACTTGAACATTTCAAAATGCATACTTTGATTTCACATGTCTAATTAATTTAAAAAGGATGTGAAGCATGAGGATCCAAAGAAAATACCATAATGTTTTAGTTACCATATTTTTAACTCTAAAACAAAACATATTACCAATTTTTTCAAGGATTAAAAGTTATTGAAAATACTGGTCTCATACCTAGAGTGCCATTCAACCAAACCACAGTTCTCATATATGGGCGTATGAGAATACAAATATGATCAAGTTACCAAAAAACCAATGCATAATTTTACCTTATCATAATTGGTTAATATTACCACAAAGAGATGCAATACTTGATTATAACACTATTAGATCATAGTTGTATATGTAACATCGACGATGAATTGCACCTCTAAACCAACATGCAAATCATAAAAGATCAGCTTGGACGATTGCTCTCTCTTCAAAACAATTCTTCTTGGAAAAGAATACATGAACTTAGTGCTTCTTCCTTAATTCATAAGCCATGAATACACCTCTTTACTTAAACGGCATAACCAAAAAAGCCAAAAACACAACATCAAAACTAAAACACAATATCGAAGCAAAATTGAGATAAGAAGCAGACACTGTCTACCATTTGGTTCCCAGAGATTAACCCTCACCTGCAAGTTTCAAACACAATGAGATAAATCAAAAATAAAAGATCAGTAAGATCATTAAAAAAAACACCGGATAAATAAGAGAAACTAAAAAAACAAAAAACAAAATAAATAAAGAAAACGAAAAACCCTAATTCACGTATGTTTCATGATTCATCACGCGTCCATAACTTGGAGACATATTAACACCTATGATTTAAGGAAAAGATTAGAAATCAGCAGGAAATCGTAAGATTAATTAAATAGGAAAGATGGAAAATAGAGAACAAAATCAGGAGAGGAGTGGAGGCGGTTGCCAAAAAGAAAAAATTATATGAGGTTTTGGACTTTCGAGATAAGATAGAAAGGTGGGGTTGTAAATATGCAGTATCGGTGGTATGAAAAAACGAACGTTCCTATTGGTCTAAATAAAGACATGGGGCCAGGAGCTCTAGAAATCGAGCTTGATTCAGCTTTTAACCACAATAAAGGAAATTCACCTGAGATCATATTATTAATAATGCATCGAGATGTGGTTTCGCCTCGTCCCTTTGTGCATTTTTTATTTGTTGTGACTCGGCTTCGCCCCGCCGCTTAGGATTTTTTATTTGGTGTAGCCCGGCTTCGCCTCGCCCCATCCCGATTTGATTTGGCAATGCAAACAGGTGCAACTTCTACACGGTGATTGGCAATGCAAAATCATAACAAAAATTGGGCTTAAAAATAGTTTAAGGCTAACGGTATTTATGAGAATGGGCCTATACTCAAATAGCCCTACTATCATTTCTAGGCGCTTCGTTTTGAACAATGTTTTGGGGACGAGCCCAAAACAGTGGGGGACTACTCTTAAAGTTTGGAGGTGGATATTTGAAGTAATTTTGGGTCACCCCTTATCTAATATATTTTTTAATACCAAATTTACCCTTGGTAATTAAATTAGTTAGATTAGTTAGTGTTAGTGTGATGATTAATTAGTGATTAGTTAGTGATTAGTGGGTTATTAATAGGATAGTTTTGTTAGAATGAGATGAAGAAGAAGGAGAAGAAGAAGGAGAAAAGATGAAGAAAAATAGGGAAGAACCCAATTTTTTTTATTTTGAGTTTAGTAAATATGATATGAGTGATTCATGTGATGATACCTCCTCCTCAGAATCAGAACCTCCTTCATCTCCTAAACTATTTGTCAATACTTCTAACGATCCGGGTATGAGTTATTTCTTAGATGATGAATGTTTTTTTCCCCAAACTCAAGCTAACGACCCAAATGATGAATTTTATCATCCACAACCAGAATATGAAGTTATGGTTACTCAGGTATGTCTCAAATTTAGTTAATATAGCTTGAATTGTGCAAAAAATAGGCCAAATCGAAAATTTCAGGAAGAAATTTCGGCTAGGTGATAGTAGTTCGGTTAGCAATTCTGCCAAAAAGGTAGCCGAACTCTCCTGTATGTGCAGTTCGGTTACTCATTTCATCATACGCAGGTAACCGAACTCTGTTTTAATGGAGGTTTTTGAGAGTTCGGTTATCTTTTTCCAGAAAACGTTGCCGAACTAATTTTATAGAGTATACAGTTAATGGTTCGGTTCAGTCGAGTTTATTCCTTTTGTTACCGAACTTTATGTTCGGCAAGCTCGCAAATCACCTTCATTGATTAGATAACCGAACTCTATAGTTCGGTTTAGTCGATTGTATTAATTATGTTGCCGAACTATAGTTTTGAAATTTCCAAAGAACAAGTTCGGCAAGATCGCAATTTTTTTTTCATAACCGAACTTTTTGTTCGGCAGGATCGCATATTATGTTTACATTGCCGAAAATATTTGTATTTCTTATTTTTAGTTGGTATTGACGTTGTGCTATTACTTATAGGTTGCATCTGATCCAATAGAACCAATGGAAAATTAACCTACCCCTGTTGATATTTTGTATGATGACACGTCACATCACTACATGAATGACTTGGTATTCAAAAGTCCTTTAGAGGCAAAGAGTTGGGCTAGACAACATGCACTAAAAGACATGTGCGTATTAGTTTTGAATGGGAGAGAGACCAAAACTCGCTTTGAAATGGTTTGTGAGAGAAGCGGTGATCCCGATAAAAGCCACAAGAGGAAGGGTTATGTTTATAAAGGAAAGACAAATAGGAAGAACAAAACTTTCTCAAAGAAGATTAAATGCCCATTCAAGCTTGCATTTAATTACAACAAAGAATTGGGTGGATGGGTTCTCTACAAGGTTATGGAAGGTTGTCATAACCACCCTCGTCCGGAGCATCTTGAAGGACATTTCATGGCGGCCAAGCTAACTCCTGAAGAGATGGACAAGGTAGCTAAAATGAGGAAAATGGATCTTTCACCGATTCAAATGCTCCAAATACTAAAGGAGGATAACAAGGATAACCACTCATCTTTGTCCACCATTTATAATGCAATAGTGACAATTAAAAAGAAGGAATGGAGAGATAGACAAGTGATGCAACAATTGTTTTTTTTGGCCAAAGAGAAAGACTACGCGGTTCAAAAGGATGTGGATTCGGACGGAGAGATAACACAACTCTTCATTGCGCATCCAACGAGTGTTTAATTGGCTCAATGCTTTCATGAAGTTCTCATAATGGATTGTACTTATAAGACGAACAAGTACGAGATGCCATTGTTGAATATTGTTGGGCGTACTTCGACGCAGTCACCGTTTACCGTGGCGTTTTGTTTTTTAAGAGACGAGCAAGAACCTAGTTACATTTGGGCACTACAACAAGTTAAGGCAATTTTCCGAGGTGATGATATTCCCGGGGTTATAGTGACCGACAATGAAGTCACATTGATGAATGCAATAGAGGTAGTGTTTCCATTAGCACACAATATGCTTTGTACATTCCATATATGGTGTAATTTGATAAATAGGTGCAAGCCAATAATTTGTCCACCCAAGAAAAAAGGATATGAAGAGATTAAGATGCTACCGGAATATGAACGAGCGGATGCAAAAGAGGAAGTTGAAAAAAAATACGCTCTAAATTACGCTAAATGGGTTGCTTTCAACAGTGAATGGGAATCATTGTGTTGGTCTCTTACCGAGGAAGAGTATCATCTAAATCTTGCGGAGTTTATCGGCCATTGGGATACTCCCGATTATCCCGGTGTTGTATCGTATGTTCTTCGCCAATGGTTGGAACCACACAAAGAGAGGTTCGTTAATGCCTATACCAACCAATATAAACACTTGGGAAATCAAGCGACAAGTTTAGTAGAGTCGGCTCACCATCGGTTGAAGAAGAATCTCTTTGGATGTGTTGATAATTTCGTAACCGTGTGGAATGCTATGGAAAATTACTTCAAGTGCGACATTGATAGAATTAAAGAGAAATTCCAAAAAAGCCGTATATTCAAAATGACCGGAAAATACGCCGACCACCCATTGTTCAAGGGAATCCATTACAACGTATCTCGCCAATGTATGAAGTTGTTGATCATATAAGTCGAGTTGATTGATAAGTGGGAAACCAAGAGGGATGAGGTGTGTGTATGTAACATGAAGAAGTCTATGGGACTCCCTTGTCGCCATATGATAATCAACTACGAGCATGGCGTAATCCCTTTAAGCGACATTGATCCATATTGGAAGCATCTAAGTTTCATCCCTCCTCCAAAGGGAGAAGAAGCCGGAGAGGAGTTTGGTGATAACGACATGGGTAGAACTGTACTAGAGATGTATCGTGGCATGAACAAGCTCCAAAAACAAATATTTTGGGATGAAATGAGGAAAATCATATATCCACAAACTTCGGAGAATGTTTATGAACCGTCAAAAGGAAAACGCAAAGGTAGGCCAAGCAAAAAAGAAACTAAAAAACAACTAAGAGAATATGCAAAGGTGTTACGTAAGAAGAAAAGTGAGCAAACCCCATTTACTAGAGATCCATCGGCCCATGAGTATACCGCGGAAATGTACTTGGAGCAAACCAAGAAAAGGGGTAGGAGTATTGAGGAGAAAGGCGAAACAAGTGAGTGAGATTTGAAGAAAAAAGGTACGATGTGTCCATCTCAACCAAGCCAACCATCTTCCGGCGACGTGAAGCTTAAGTCTCCAATTTGCCCTATTCAACCATCTTCCCTAGACGTGAAGCTTGATGCTCCAAATAAAGACTATTTGAATGATCTACCTCTATACATTCGAGAATACGTTATATCCACCGAAGACGTTCCTCCGGATGGTAATTGTGGTTTTCATGTTGTCAATCAGCAACTTGGGCCTTTCATCGAAGATGCAAAGCTAAATAATGGATGTGCAATCACTCATATAAGGCAAAGGTTGTTGTCCAAACTAAAGGAGAATCCGGCATTTTACAAGACAATGTTGTGCGATGGGGTGGGTAGTCTCAATGAGCAATTTGTTAAGTATCAACGTCGTCTTCATGGGGGCCATCCGATCACAAGGGATTATTGGATGAGCATACCGATATGTGGACACTTAATCGCCGAGGCTTTTAATTGTGTGGTTCATTATTTCTCAAAGTATGCTAGTTTCACCTTCACCCCGAAAACAACCGTATGTGTCGAGCAACTCAAACGAAGGAGATGTGTGATGGCATTGATTAACAACAACCACTTTATAGGCCTTCGTTTAAAACCCGATTGTCCACTGCCTCCAATATCCGAAAACTCTTTTTGGCCTGCCTTTAACTACAATATAATGTTGGGTTGGTGTATTATGTATGAGCATAACATGGAGATGTGGAAAGCTTTGTCGAAATCTGACGAAATTGTACATGAAGGTCGAATTTCACTTGATGATGATTAAATGACACATGCAATGTAACTAAGTATGCTTATCAATGTAATACTATGTTTTTTGAAGTGTGGTATTCATTATCGAGATAATTCTAGTATTCTATTGAGTTGACAGATAATAGTTCGGCAACCTGTATTTTTGTGCAGGTAACCGAACTAAAGTTCGGTTACCTGGTGAAAAAATACAGTTTGTCGAACTCATGTTATATATGAGTCTTCAGAGAAAGTTTCGGCTACCATTGATATAATACTTTCCTAACCGAACTTTCTAGTTCGGTTACAAGCTAGAAATTTAGAAAACCGAACTTTTAACCTGAAGCCTCAGGGGAGTTTTCGGCAACCAGTTTAAATGTTGCGAGGT
>JAJJMB010010902.1:1575267-1589946 GCA_023531105.1 Papaver atlanticum | reverse complement strand
AGTCTTAGAGTTCGAATCATTTTTACTACAACTTCAAAATCAGATCACCCGCTCAACAGATGATCATAAAAGTAAATTCCTAAGGTAGACCCGCTCAACAGCTGGTCATAATATGATAAGGAAACTCCTACAAAAATAAACAAAAAGTTAATCACTCCCCCACACTTAAATCTAACATTGTCCTCAATGTTATAAAGATGAAATTAAAAACATGAACAAGGAGAAACTGTTACTACTTAAAAGAAGTGAGGAAGGATATTACCGTAGTCGACGCATAAGCATGGGTTACCTCCCAAGAAGTGCTAAGTTTAAAGTCTTCAGCCAGACTAGGAAAGGATTAGTCACTCGAATCATAAAATAACAGTCGGAACAACTGTGGGTCTTCAAAACCAAATAGAGCTGACCAAAGGAAACTGCAATAAACCAAGAAAATGAACAAGACTAGCATGCCCTTATCTAGTTTCCTGATTAAGATATCTAAATCTAATTGTGGTTTAGGTTCAGGTTCTATGAAAGGGTCTAAATAAAATATTTTCATTGGTTGCCATTCTTCATAGGTAGGATCCGAATTATTAGGTCCTAAAGTCTGGAAAAACTCAAATAGGAACTTAGAAGCACACAATAATAACCTAAATAACTGAGGATCCTCTAAGTCAATCAGATTTGACTTACATAATTGACCACAATGAGAGTAGTGGTCATTCTTAAGTAAATGTGTCGATTCTATTAACCTAAAGTACTTAGGCTTAGTCTTAGAACTTAATATTCGACACATTTGAAATATAAACATTCCCACAGTTGGAAGAAAACTATTTGGTGGAAAACAAAGTCAATCTGGGTATCATAGCCTGGGCAAACCACATCAACCATAGGATGGGTTTCTAACGACTGAACTTCTTCCTGGACATCATTAGGTTCGGGAAAACGAGTATGAAGGTAATCTTGTAAAATGGTTGAGGCACAGATATCAAGTCCTAAGTGAGGGGACTTTCTGAGAGTTAATGGTAAGGCACTAGGAAAGTGATAATCTCCCCCAAACTTAGAGTTTTCAGTGTCTCTAGGTAGACTAGTCACAATCTCCCTAATTTCTGGATCACTAGATTCTTGGAAATGGTCAATTGATTCTTTTAAGTTATTATCAGGTAGTGCATCTTTACTCATCTCTACGGGTCTATCTTCTTCGTCTAAGACTATTGTTTCTAAGTCGCTGGACTCTAAAACAGCATTTTCAGAATAAACCCGTTCCTCTAAACCACTATCGGCTTCGTAACAAAAGGAAAAACTACATCGTCTAAAACGGTGGTATCCCTAATCAAATCCTCATCCTTTTGAATAGGTGAATAATCATAAAAATTATTTGGATTTGAACTAGAAATAATATAATCATTACAAAGCTCAATTGGATTAATAGATTCCTGATCACTATGCCTACATATTTCAGATTCTTTATTACTACTATCCTCATCATCATCATCATAATATAATTTCTTACATTCAAGAATTCTCAATCTTTGTTCCAAACTAAGCGGTCTGTGTTTATAATACTTCTCGTAGATCATTGGAGGTGATTCCTCGCTTACCGTTGGAACATCCCAATGTCGTTTCCCTTGCATATATTCACCAAGAGTTATTTTAGATGACGTCTCCTGATAATGAGAATTTCTACGCATATACTCTCGTAACGTCATCTCAGGTGGCGTCTCCTGAAAAGGATTCATCATCCCGAAAATACAAACTACAGAGGAATTCTACACAATCACAAACAAGGCTGACTCGACCAAATCAAACCTATTGAATCTAGCAAACAAAAAGCATGATGGCTCCCTTAGATTGTTTCTATACCAGCTTCTATTCCTCCAAAAGGCAACTAGGTATCGTTTTAGCAAACCTCTCTAGATCGATCCGAATAAAGTGAGTCGAAGAGAAGTAGGGGAAGCTCAGAGGAGCTTTGATACCCCCCACCTCTTTGGCAACGTTTCCCGTTAGGGCGGCTCTAGTCGACTCATAGTAATCTTCCTGAACTTTTGAGTTAAGCTAATAAGATACCCAATACTTCCCTTTGAATGATTTTCCTACAAGCTCGTTACCCTATCGGTCTCGTTCTAATCAGTATTTTAAGTTTGGGTTCGCGTAGGTTATGTGTTCCTAAGGCGGGCAAGAAGAGAACGGTGATGAAATCCGAACCCTTATCTTGTATGGCCTGGCCTTTCCCTTTACTAGGAAATTAAATTCCGTATTCAGAACCTCAACATATATGCACCTTAAGGAAGACAGTAAACCTGCTGACAGGAGATTCGCGGGTGTTTAGAAGCTTACCTCCCGTACCAGACGGGCAATGAAACGGTTGTAGTCGACTCGGGCCACTGACTCCTGTGTCAGTGTACGAACCCGAGGGGCCGAGACGATATCGTAATCGTCGTCCTTCCCTACAAACAGTTTATATTTAAAATTTTACCCTTCCGTAGGGTTTAAAAATAATTAAAGTACAAATAATGTCCCCAAAAAAAAAATGTCCAAAAATAAAAGAAAAAAAAAAACAAAAATAAAATCCTATTTACAGTTTCTAAAAATAAAATAAAAAAAAATCTATAAAAAAATCAATAAAAATAATAAATAAATAAAATCTAAAAATAAAAATAAAAATAAAATAAAATAAGTCCCTCGTCTTCTTTCCGTTCTTTTCGCTTTAAGCTTTAGCTCCAAGTCTTTGTGAAATTACCAAACTCTTTGACAACTTCTTTTTCTTTTCGATCCAAACTCCAAAACCTGTAGCACACAGACAAATATCCAAAGAAACGTAAAAAAGAACAAAGAAAAATAAATCTAAAAACAAATCCCCGACATTGGCTCCAAAAATTGATGTGTTTTCAACTTTGTTGTAGTAGTGGTAAATAGGATTCGAACTCTAAGACTTGTGAAGATTCGAGTTTTTAAATTTAATAAAAATATACAATAATATTACAATTGGTGCAAGAGGTACTGGGACTAAGGATTTAGCCAATCTTCATAACATAAGGTTCACTTATTTATTCTCAACAATTTTAGCTCAAGAAATATAAACATGGACTCTATTTTTGCCAAGGTAGATTCTCAAAACATTGATTGTAAATGTTAAGCATGGGACATCAAATCACCTAAGCTAAGCATGACCCATCTAATCAAATGACAACCAATTTAATCAAATCATATTTCAATTAATTTTAGTGCAAAAGTCATATAAAAGAATAAAACAAATTTACCCATGTATGAAGTTCGGCCTCCTCCGTCGTCCCAGTGTTGGGGTTTAGCTCCTCATATTATAGACACTCTCAAAATATTTTTTATTTGCTCAAAAATTGTTTACAATGGTGAAAACGGAGAAAATAGTGAAAAACAGTAATTTGCGACGCACAAAAATCGTCACAAAATGAACGATACAAGAGAAGTGCTGTAGACTCTGTTCCGCGGTCGCTGGAAAGGAGTTGGGAACTGTCGCATTTAAGCGACAGTTTTCAACTACTTTCCTTTACAGGCTTTTGTTCTTCGTGTTCTTCAGTTCTGCAGCAACAGGAGCAGCATAACCCGAGTTTCTGCAACTCGTGATTTCTTCTTCTCTGGCTCTTCTAAGCTCCCGAAACTCCCGACACCCCTTCCTTGTACCTGGAGCAATCTATTTATACTCCTAATCCTCCTTTAATCCGGTCATATCTCCCAAATAATCTTCATTTATCAATATTATTCTCCACGGCCAAAATTTCCATTTGTTGATCTTCCACGCGTTCTCAGCTGTCAAACTTCCTTATTTATCTTCTTCACGCATCTCTGTAATGCAACACACTCGAAACTCATGCATTACACGCCTCAAACTCGTGTCAAATTCACTTGAACCCGTGAAAACTTGTGTCCACTGTTTTGGATTGAAACACGTTATTAAGCCAAATTTGATCGGAAACAACACCCATACCAGCTTTCTATAGTCATATAACGTCTACCCACTAAGTTTCAGGGATTGAATCTCACTAAATCACGTCCAAACATCCGATCGAAATTCTGCCAGTGAAGAGAAACGTTTTCCCGCCAAAATTCATTTTTTGAATTTGAGAAGAAGATGTCCTCCCCCTAATCCTGCAAGGGTGTCCCTTTAGCACTTGTCTTATGGGGTGCAAATAGTTATTTTTGGGCATAGATAGTAATTTTTCCGGGGTTCCTCGACACATTTTTGGGGTTCTTCCGGTGCATTTATGGGGTGCCTTTAGTACTCTATCCTGGGGTGTAAAACACCACTTTTCGAGCCAATTTTGCCGCAAGAGCTTATTCCCCAGAAAAGACTTAAAACAACTTTATTAGAAATAAAATGAGTCCTAGATAATGTAGTTATGGGTGAAAATGCGTCACACTTACGTGCTTATCAATTTTCTATAAGAAAAAATAAAGACAAAGACCTTACTAACCGATTACAACCCTAACAGGATCCAAATCCTTATAAACAAAGATTAAATGACATAAGCTGGAACAACAAACATCCATCCAAGCTAATCAATTGCTACATCATGATTTCTGAATCTGGAAAGTAAAAAATCCTCTTATCCTATGTAACACTAACACTAAAGTAACAAGTTTTAATGGTATTGTCTGGCTTGTGGAGAACAAAACCGAACCAAATAACAATTTTGTAAGAATTATCAGGATTAAAACTTGATCCAACAATTTCTCAAGGGATTTATGAGTAATAAACTCATAATAGCAAAACCGCTGACTAAAGGCATATGTCAGAACAGGTGCAGATAGATTGGACTGAATTGAAATCTTCATCTGAAACATGATATGTAGGTGATTGTTTTTGTTGTTGACGGTGATGTTGTTGAAACAAAGGACACGGTTGTAAGAGATTTTGTTGCTGCTAGTGTGTGAACCAAAAGTGATTTTGTTGCCGAAGTAGCTGCTGCTGATGTTGCCTGTGTCATTGAATCAGCTCTGCGAGAGATTTTTCTTCAAAGAACAAACCCTAACTTCACTATTAACGAACAATCACAAGAACCCACTGTTAGAGCATAGCTCGGTTGAACTCACCAAGCGTTGGCATGTCAAGTGTGGTTGTCATATTTTAGTATCAAAACTCATTTAGAGTCGCTTGATTATCTACTAGAGTCAACTTCGTTTAGGTTAGACTAGAAAGTCTAGGAATGTTGAGACGTACAAGTATTACTCTGAAGACCTGAAGAATGTGAAGAAGTAACGACTGCAACGAAGATATCATCATTCCTCCTGAGGTTCGTAATATTGACTTGATCTTGTTTCCATTCCTAGCGTACCTTTCAAGTCGCTTTATATTGAAAACATAACATGCGAAGCTGTATATATAATACTCTAGTGATTAAACTTGGTCATAGCATTATGATCAAAGTATCAAGGAATTATATTACGAAGTATAACGTTTATCTTTTGAACTTCATAAATACGACATCAACATAATCTGTGTATTTAGTTAACATAATCTATGTATTTAGTTACTTGATTATGTGTAGGATATATATGCGATTTCATCATAAGAAACTATATATTATTACATTGGTTTAAGGAAGTAGATGTATGAACTTGTTTCATATTCGAAAGAGAAACCATAAGTGTGTATGTCTGGTGCTTTATTGAATATCATTTGGATGACCAATACAAAATGACAAGGTAAAACCTATCTTGACTTATGTTGAGAATCAAGGTATAACCGGTGATAGCCTATAGTGTGTAGCAAGTTGTAATCGGTCACAAGATACTTTGGAAAGCAAGGTGTAACCGATCACAATCTACTTTGGGAAGTAAGGTGTAACCGATCACAAGCTACATTAGGAAGCATGGTGTAACCGGTCACAACCTATCTTGGGGAGCATGGTATAACCGTTCACAACTTAAAATGTAAGTCATGATATAACCGGTCCCAAGAGCAAAACCGAGTTTCCAAAGTTCACACGTTTCCTCATGTTGTGTGTGAATTAAGAATTAGGGTTTTCTAAGAGAAACTTATAGATGTCGACATTATTTAAACATATACATAACTCTTATCATTAATTGTTCAAAAATATTCCTTGATGCTCAAGGTGATCCCGAACCGAAATATTGAAAAGTATTTAATTATGATTTTCAAATATATATGTTTTAATTACCAGCAATTAAAGCATATACTCTAGAAAAGGATCATTAGTTAATGTGTTAAACTAATAATAAAAAAAGTCTAAGAGAGATTTCGGAAATATTGGTTAGCATTTATTGGAAATAGGAAAACTGAAATTATGTACTTTAATGCATATCTTGAGAATATTTTCGGTTTTGGAATTTCCTTGTTGTCCAAACAACTTTGATCTATAAATACTTGAGTTTGCATTTCTTGCAAACCTTCCTAAGAGCCAAGCAAACTTCATTCGTGTTGTTTTTGGTGGAGCCATCTATTCGGAGAGAAAAGTAACCTAATTAGGTGAAATCTCTTACGACCGCTCATTTAAAAACTTCCATGGGATCAAGAAGCTCTACGAGTACCATTGGTAGGAAACTAGATAATTGCATTGTTATTTTAGTTTTCGATAATTGATTTGATTGACTCACGGTTGTTGAAACTTTGATTGCACCTAATTTGATTATTCTTGAGAGCCTTTTACATAAGGGTCACTCAAACTAGATCAAAGTATCGACGGGATCTTTAGAACTATTTGTAGATCTAAAGACACCTTGTGATAATCCATTGTTAACAGACTCCATTCTGTGTGTGATTGATCACAAGAGGATTCAAGTTTGTGTTGTGCAGGTTATTGAGTAGGTAATTGAAGATAATGAAAATTTTATTATTAGTTTTCGTATCTTGTGAATTTGTGCACATCTTGATCGGCTGGGATCCGACTTAGATTAGATTTATCTAATCAGAAAATCGTATAGATCGACAACTATCATTTGGTGGTATTTTTCAATATCCGAATCTGATAGTTGTGAATCCGAATCTAAGTTATTGATTCGGATTGATCTTACTCCACAAAGGAGTTTATTAGATTAAACGGAAGAGCCTTTGGCGACTACTTAACATATCTTTTATAGTAAAGATAATTGAAGTGCTTACTAAACAGTTTATTCCTTTATTTTTTGGAATACGATCTAAAGGAGTTGAGTAAATAAAGACTTTACTGGGTAAAGAAACTTGAGATAGTGAATTCTGTCTTGAGATTCATGTGCGTGACCATAAGGTCGAAGACGCAGGGATACTGAGTAAACTAAGTAGCTAGGGGTAGTCTACTTGGTCTCAACTATACGAAGTTGGCATAAGATTTTGTATAACGGTTTAATTATGAGAGTATTCAAAACTGGACTAGGTCCCGGGGATTTTCGTGCATTCGCGTTTTCCTCGTTAACAAAATCTTGTGTTGTGTTATTTACTTTACTTCCGCACTATAATTGTTTTATATTATAATAAAGTAAATAGACTTGTGCATTAATTCCTAATCACTTGATATTGATCCTATAGTAAATCGGTTGCGGAACGTAACTATTATCAAGTGAATATCAAGTTGTTGTATTGTCTCGAATTTGTCTATAGACGATCACACTTGCTATCGGACTTATAGGTTGATATTTAAAAGATTGTGGTGTATTTGGGTACCCTCGTCTTTTCACCCACGAATTTAAAATTATAAACAACTCACAAATCTTAAAATTTCGAACTAAAAATAACTTGAAACCTAGAGATAAGAATCAGCAGATAAGAAAAACTAGGAAATGAAAATCGAAATCTAACCTTAAGGTTACAAACTGAAATCGAAAAAACAGAAAACTAAATAGAACTAGAACAAAAAGAAAGGAGAGGATTGAAAGAGAATGAAGGAGAGTAATTTTGGTGTTGTCCTGCTCAGATTTTTTCCCATGGGAGCAGATCTGAGCAAGCAGCAATCTAGAGTTTTAAGGTTTTTATTATCACCTACTTTTGGAGAGAGAAGAGTTTTGAACAAAACTTGAGTCAAACCAACAAATTACGCAGTTTATTGGTTTAGGTGTCAACTGTGCCAAGGTCTTCTGTTGTAAAACGACTTGCAAAAGAACTACAGTATGCATTATAGTGGAGAATTGGTAGAGAAAACTGGAAAAATCTTGCACTAATAAAAAACAAACCAAACTGCAAATATGATATGACAATGTTTTTCTCAATAGGTTGAGCACAAAATAAACGTAAGAAATCATGTCTTAGAGCAGTTCCTATGGACTCAACAAATCAAAGTTTTATTCATTTTGATCCCACTATGACTCAATAAACATGAAAAACGGATGAACAAACCAACTATGACAATTTGTTGGTTTGTTGAGTGAGATGGAAGAACAGGCGCGTGCTTGATGGAAGGCCGGGCGATCGTGGCACACTCGCTGGAGTGTGAGCCAGAAACGTTGGCGTGTGTTTCAAACTCGCCTGTTATTCCATTACATGCCAGCGTTTCTGGTGAACTCGCCACGGTTTTCCCAAAACCGCCAATGGCTACTTTCATCCAACGGCTATTATTCCTTTTTGTTTCCCTATAAATTCAGTTCATCTCCAAACTTAAGACTCACACCTTCTTCATCTCTACCTCAAAATTTCATAATTTCATACCATCTCAATACTCATTTTTCTTTTATTTCAAACAAAACTATTCATATCAACTCAATCTACCAGAAAAAATCTCATCTCTATAAATTTCATTCCTAACAAATATGGCATCCTCATCGCACCGATCACAACAACGATCACAACAACAAACACAACAACAATCACAACAAGAAACACAACAAGATACACAAAAAGATACACCACAAGCACAACCAAAAAAACACAAGAATTCGTGGTGTCAAGTATACGATGGATGAAGACGAGTCAATTTGTAGAAATTATGTATTATATATATTAGATGAAATTAATGGTATTTATCAAGAAAAAAAAAACTTTTTATGAAAAGATTTTACAAAATTTTTGTGAAGAAACCGGTAACATCAATAGGCGTGATGCCGAAGGGTTGTCTCATCGTTTTCACACAATTTCAGCATCCTTTAGTGAATATGTAGCTTTGATCATTCAAATGTGGCGCAACAAAAAAAGTGGTGAAGGCGAACCGGAATTGGAACGAAGATGCCGGGAAGAGTGGCAAAGATCCCACAAAACGGGCTTCCAACATGAAACTTGTTTCACCATTTTGAGGGTGCTTAACAAGTTTAATCCATACTTGTTGGAAAGTAATCAAGTACCTGCAAGATCACCACATGGTCCAATCTTGCAGGATTTTCAGAATGGTGGGCTTGCTTCCTCACTTGAAGGAACTGGATCTCCATATATCGAGTCTCCAAGTATTCAGTAACAACACAACTCTAATCTAGACGTTAACACCAACGTCAAGAGAAGATGGGGAGGGTGTCAGAAAGCTGCAAAAGCAACGAGAGACGCAGCCCAACAAGCATTAGAAGGAGGTTCAAACGATTTCAACTATGCTGATCACAAGGAGTTCGAGTTGAAGATAGAGCCAGGGAACGTGGCATTGCTATAAAGCAACAACGAAAAAGTCATCTTTCGCGAGAACAATACTACAGGGATTGTAAGCTAAACAAGCTACTCTCCTTGAACACTGCAAAAATGAATGCACGACAACTTGTTGTATGGACTAAGGAAATGGATACGGACGAACAACAACAAGTCCCTCAACTAACTAGCCAGTATGAGAATGTGGAAGAAGACGAAGATGATGCCTCGGAATAAAATGAAGATGAATACAGTCTTGATAACTGATTTTAATTCTTGTTTAGTAGTTAAGTTTAATTTAATTGTACTCGTTTATTTAAAATTACTTTTAATATAATTGCCTTAATTTTAATTTTAAGTGTAGTCGTTTAAGCAAACAACTTTAAATTAAATAACACATTAATTAAAATAAACAACACTAATTTGAAAATAACATCTATCTGCCTCTCCCTCTGCCTTTGCCTCGCCCCCGCGCATCATCTCCTGCTCCTTTTAAAGCCCAAAGGTGCTTAGTTAGATCTTGTCTTAGTTGTCCATAGATTCCCCGGTTTTGGAGTCTGTCAGTGGCAAATCTATATTTTCTTGCCGGACGCCCATGCTCCACCACAAGATTTGGCCTCAAATATTCATCTGGAAAACTAGTCCAGGTTGGGTCACGTCTGGTTTCTTCAATGACCATGTTATGCAGAATGATACATGTCATCATAATTTTGTTCATTTCTTGAAGATCAAAAAAGCGTGTCGGCCCAGCTATGATGGCAAACTTCCTTTTCAATATGCTAAAAGCGCGTTCAACATCCTTTCTGCATTTCATTTGTTGGGTGTTAGAGTACTTCATATCCTTCGAAGTCGTCGGTCCAAAACCTACCTGACTATAAGCTTGAACCATAGTTGACCATTCTGGATAGATTTCGTCTGCTAGATAATAACCCTAAGTGTAGTGATGACCGTTGATGGTGAAATTACAGTGCGACGCGATCCCATTCTTAAGATCTTCAAACAATGATGACTTATATAAAACGTTGAGATCGTTATTTGAAACCGGGAGTCCAAAAAAAGCATGCCAAAACCAACAATCATTATTAGCTGAAGCTTCCAAAATTACAGTTGGTTTTGGATAATGACCCTTATATTGGCCTGCCCATTCAACTGGACACGCATACCACGTCCAGTGCATGCAATCAAGACTACTTAGCATTCCTAGAAAACTTCTCGCGGTGTTTTCTGCAGTTTTTCTTTGAACATCTTCCTGAGTAGGCTTTCTTAAAAAGGTTGGACCAAAATGCCCGACTATTGTTTCGCAAAAAATTTGAGATACCTAAGGGCGGTTGTTTTCCCAATACGAATGTAATCATCCATGGAATCCGCTGGTACCCCGTAACATAGTATACGGAGGGACGCAATGACCTTTTTTGCGGGACTAAAGCCTCGCACATGTCGTGCATCATACTGATAAGGTTGTACCTGACAAAGCTCGGCAATAATCCTTTGCGTCAAGTTGCGGTCCATGCAGAATCGTCGCTGAAAATCCTCATCGGAATAGACACAATCATGATTAAAATAATCATGCATCATCTTTTCGTGGTAAAAAGGTCAATCTCGCCACGTCCATCTTCTAGTCGTAACTTCAAATGGCTCTAAAGGCTTTGGTATGATCCCGGTTTGTAATTGCAACATAAAATTTCGCCTCTTTCTATCTTGAATTGCATCTTCATCCATTTGACGCAAAAACTCCATACACATTTCTCCCTCTTCTTCATACAACATTTCATCCTCTATATCTTCTCCGTAAGAATCAAAATCAGGATTCATGGTTGAAAATCGAAAGCAATTGAAACTAAGAAAAGATTGATCGGATGAAAGATTGTTGTGAATTTGTGAGATCAAACTCGAGTTGTATTTATGGAGGTAGAAACTAGCCGTTCCAGTGACCGTTTAAAAGTAGCCGTTGGCGGTCTTGGTTCAAACGCCAACGGTTGTACCATGCGCGCCAGCGATTGTCCTTCAAACACCAGCGGCAGCACTTCTTCCTGGCGCTTGACGGTCAACCGCTCACTTCTTTCCCATAATGCAAAAACACATTTGACCATCCACCTGGCTCAACAGAAAATTGATTTTGTACATTGCCATAGGAATTGTCCTTAGGAAGCTAATACTAAAGCATAATTTGGGACGCAACCCGAAATAAAACTACATGGTTCTGAAGTCCTTGCCATCTTGTCTGTTATACCAAGACTTCCGTCCATAATGGGTTTGAATCCCCATTCGACTTCAACCTTCTTGTCTTTTAATAAGTTACTACTGTAGTTTTTCGATGTTGATGTTTCGCGTCATCTAACATCCAAGAGCACAACTGTCCACTCTACCTCCTTTGGAGTAAAGACTATAAGCTGGTGGCACTTTCATCCTCTGATTGTACGAGAAAAGTTACGATAAATTATCGCATTTCTTCTTGTGAAGTAGCTTTAATAAAACAAAGCATCATATATATTTAATCTTCTCACAGTAAGCACTAGTAGAGGTCCATTTCGAATATTCCCCTAATTTTCCTTGAATTATGCCCCAAAACTCTCATAAATATAACCCTTCACCCCCTTCCCCTCCCTTTTTATCATACACTCTAGAATAAGATTCCAAGTAATGTTTAAAAAGAAGAATAGTCGATGAAGGATTTTGATAAACCCCTTAAAAACTTGAACACATCGTTCCTTTCATATACGCCACGAGACGCTAACATAAATATTTGCCTACTAATGATGATGATCATCCCATCCACAAAGGTTACAAAATCAAATTTTAAACGACTGTCAATTATTAGAACCATTTATATTTCTAACTGTTGTATCCAAAAAAAAACCCACACCGCGTTAGCAAATGGGCATTGCAGAAGTAGGTGCGCTAAAGAATCTTCTTGAGGCAGCTTAAAGAATTAATTTGAGTTCTAAACCCAAGAACTGACCTAACTAGGAGAATAGTTGAGATATTCCAAATTAACATTTTAATTCTTTGTGTAAGAATTAAAGACATATTCTTTTGAAAATAGGGTTCGGGGAAAATTAGATCGATCATTGACCTACTTATAGTACAAGCAGATTGCAAAGTTACCTTTTTTAAAGAGATAGCATCTAGTTCTGTCCGGTTGGTCGAAATTGATTTGTATCCCAGAGATGTGCCTCACCAAAATTATATGAAAGATAAAATGAAGGATGTTGACATCCAACCTTTGTTTTCAAATCAATGAGCTGGCCAACGAAAGAGAACTAGATTGTATGTCCGTGCTACGCATCGGGCATCTTTTTCATGGAGTAATATATGAACTGCAACAACAGTCGAATATCATGGAGTAATATATGTGTAATGGAATTACCATTTCTAGAACTTTAACGAATTCTTGAGTAAGATCCCAGAGTGAATCTTTGACGCATGAAAGGTCGACTTATGTTGCAGTTATTGCATACTGAACTTTGATTTTGTTAACCTACACATTCGAGAAAAATTAAAGAGTCAGCCATTATCAGTTGCGAATGATTTAGATGCGTATTGGAAAATGACAGATGCAAACAACAGACCCTGATGGAAAGATTTTAGGCTTTTCACAAAAGAACAACGCAATACCAAGGCAATACCTGCCAATACTCTATATGTCCTTGCCCTAAGCATGTATATGTCCTTGCCTTGAGCATCTCACAATCTCCGCTCTAAATCTTGCATTGTCCAGATTTTCATATTATCCAAGTCCAAGAAGACTTTGTATATCTGGGGTTATCATCTTCAGAATATGAAACTCCAAAGCAAGTTACTGTATACCCTTGTATATTAACATCACAACTCCTTTAATCACCGCGTCATCACAGCACCAGGGTGATGACTGCAAAATCATAAAAAACAATAATCAAAACTTAATCAAAACACATACTAATGAAGATCAAAATACGAACCATGATATATGTTGCAGTTTTGGCACGATTTATGCAATGCAGTATCTGCAGAAATATGTGTGGAACACACAGGAAATATGTAGATGTGTAGTAAAAGAATCATATGTATCAAGAATCAAGCGCTCATAAGCCTCTGGAATGTGTACTCATTGATACCGTTGTTGGTAAGATAAGTCTAGTTCGCTTTGAGTTGTCGACATCTCTAGTTCTGGTTGTTTCATCTGTGAGAAAATATGATTTAGACTGACAGCCGATTAGAAGATTACAGATAGATCAAGAGAGACTAACAACTTACTATCTCTCAATCATGATGGTTGTGAAACAATTAATGGTTTGGTTTTAGGGTTTGTTATTTTTTTTCTCTCCAGACGGAAGTTTATGTTCTTCTGTATAACCTTAGGATATTTTATTTTTTTTTGAAAATAAGACTTATATTACTGGCTTCCGTTAATCTGCGGATTCAGTCTCTTCAGAGACAAACTCATGTTGAGTAGCTCTTCCAATGACTGAATTTCTAGGATTAACATCGGCATGAGAAATTACAGAGACATTGTTATTTAAGTTACAAATTTCATAGGCTTTAACTATGTCAAAAGCAATTGCATGAATTAAAAAGCTAGGAGATTGGTCATTCCAAAAAGTTGTAGTGTTTGTGCTTCTTCCCTTCTTTGCTAACAAGTCTGTCGCCTTGTTTGCTCTTCTGTCTACATACTGAAAACCTAAAGAGGAAACAAGTTGATCTGCTAATAACTTGACTTCTTCTAAAATGGCTAAACTTTGCCATTGGACTGTTAATTCTTTGCCTTGTAGGTAATAGATTGCTGCCTGATTGTCTCCTTCTGTCACCAAGTGTTGTATGTTGTTCCTAACAGCCCATTGAGTAGCTCTGAGAAGAGCTACACCTTCTGCTTGATAGACGCATTTATGTGTCCATTTTCATCTCTATTGTGTATATTGTTAGTACCCATTTTTGTACTTATTTTGGTATTTTATCTCTTTGTAGGTGTTTTTTGGAGAAATAAGCTTTTGTGGCGAAATTGGCTCGAAAAGTTGATGAATGCAACCCAAGGGACGAGTGTTATGCGGACTCCAGCAACGGATAAGGGGTAACCTTTCCCCTTCACATTCAAATTCTGAAAATTGGCGGGAAACCAAAAACGTACGGCATGTTTTTGTGGCTGTTTTGGTGGTAGTGATTTGGAATAGTTTGAGGTCGATTAAACTTCTGATTTTCATAGGGTAGACTCCTTA
>JAJJMB010010902.1:1540266-1575257 GCA_023531105.1 Papaver atlanticum | reverse complement strand
AATCGCTCTTTTTGATATAAATAGATTGGTTGGGTCATATATAAGGGTTGTCTAGAGTTTTGGGGGCTGAGAAGGGCTGAGGAGTGAGAAATCAAGACGAACAGAAAGTTACCTGCTGCTGTTTTCTGCTGGTGCGGAGCTGAAGAACACGAAGAACATAAGACGCACACTGAACAGTCGCGAAGAACACGAAGAACATCGACCCACACTAAACCGTCGCAGAAGCAGTCTTATATTCTTGTTTATTAACAGCACTTCAGTTGTATCGGTGATTCTGTAACGCCATAAAAGCGTTGCAGATTCGCTGTATTATTATTTCTCTTCAATAAAAACACCTTTTGAGCCATGTTTCTATCTTTTGAGCATGTTTTTACCATGAGGAGCTAAACCCAAACACTGGGATGACGGAGGAAGACGAATATCATACTTGGGGTAATTTTATTAATTCTTTTTAAGACTTTTGCATAAATTTTAATTGAAAATATGATTTGAATTAATTGGTTGTCATTTAATTTGATGATGTATGCTTAGCTTAGGTGTTTTGATACATCATGCTTAGGATTTACAATCAATGTTTTGAGAATCTACCTTGGCAAAAATAGAGTCCTTGTCTTTCTTGAGCTAAAATTGTCAAAGAATTAATAATTGAACCTTATGTTTTGAATTCGGTGGAATCCCGAATCCCAGTACCTCTCACCATTGTTTAATATTTTTGTATATATTTTTATTAAATTTAAAAACTCGAATCTTCACAAGTCCGAGTGAACGAAAACCTTACTTACCACTTTAAAATTACATCAGTGTTTTGATACATCATGCTTAGGATTTACAATCAATTTTTTGAGAATCTACTTTGGCAAAAATAGAGTCCATGTTTTTCTTGAGCTAAAATTGTCAAAGAATTAATAATTGAACCTTATGTTTTGAATTCGGTGGAATCCTGAGTCCCAGTAACTCTCGCACCCTTTGTAATATTTTTGTATATATTTTTATTAAATTTAAAAACTCGAATCTTCACAAGTCTTAGAGTTCGAATCCTATTTACCATTACTACAACATCTTTGAAAATCACATCACTGCCTCTTCTGCTGAGAAGGTCCTGCAACTTCCCATTTGAGAAAGAGATTTTTCACCAGATTTTTTCCCCCTGATTTTTCTTTGCGGGAAAAAAGGAATGACTTGGTGAACAATTAGAGGAGAGAGAATCAATTTGGAGAAGCGAGAGAATCAATTTGGAGAGAGGAGGTGGAATTCACTCTTAACATATGGGATAGGGGGTTACGCTCACCGTGCGACGTGGGGGCTTATATGACTTAGGATTATAAAGGTTTAGATCTAGATTTTTGTTAAAGGGAAAGCCAAATTTTTTGGGGGAAAGCTGACTTTTGGTCAAGTGTCTTTGACCTTGACTCAATTAGGGTAAAAATATAAATTAGTACTAAAGATTATCCGTAGCGTTAATTCTTCATCGCTGCTAAGACAACAGTAGTGATGATGAAACTAACAGTTGCGCTTTACCACTTAGATTTTTTTTGTTTATTGACCGTTTTTATAGATTCTCTCTCCATGTTTCCCGTGATTCATTGAGAGAGATACTAAGGGTTTTCATCAATGCTTCATCATGACCAGCAGAATCCATAGGCATAGGGTATTATGATCAATGAACAAACAACCTTATTTCGCAATCCTCTGTGTTACTTTGTCAGCAACATTGGAATGAATTTAAGTTATGCATTATAGAGATATAAAATGCTATGCAGCCAATTGGTCGAAACAAAGTGGGTTATATATATATCATGTAGTTATGCACATGGATTAAGTTCATAATGATCACCTATGTCATCTGATATTCGCACTGTTGTTAATGACAATACGAACTAGTTTCTGTTTGGCATGCATTATCAAATGACATAGGTGATCAGATGATATGTCATCATCAAGGTTAATATTGATAAGATAATAAACATATACATGATGATAATAAGTACGTAGGAACAACCCATGTACTACTCCATGAAAATAAGATGAAAACTAGTGTTATATGTACAAATATTAGTCATTCCTTTTCATTAGTCATTCCTTTTCATCATTTACAAATTACGATGCTTGTGTGTTTTTATAGAAACAGCTGTTAATCTTGATAGTGCACGAGTGGTGGTGCTTCCGATAAGAGTGTCCCCCCATAGCTTGCAAGTTTTAATGTTTGGTACTAGACTACAAGCTACTTCACAAATAGCATGGGCTCAATCAGGTTGAATTGATACTCAGTTGGATTGATTGATCAACATTTCCGTATTTTACAATGAAGAAAAAAGTGATTCAGAAGCTCCCCTCTTACGGCGGGACTAGTGTATGCGAATAAGGGAATTCGCATGTGTTTGGATCTGCTTCTTTACAAGTGAAAACTTTCTAGCTATCTTGTTAGATCCATCTCTACTGCTGACTTGTGATGGCAACGGTAAATGACTAAGAGAAATAATTAAGGTCGGAGATGAGTTTTGTAGTAATTTATATTTGCACCCAAATTGAGTCATGGTCAAATATAATTGACCAAAAGTCAGCTTTCCCCCCAATGTTTTGGCTTTCCCTTTAACAAAAATCTAGATCTAACTCCTTTAAAATCCTAATTCATATGAGCTCCCACGTGGTATGGGGAGTGTCACCCTCCCCTCTCCAAATTGCAGAGAAATTCTCTCTTTATGCTCCATGTCGTCCCTAATTTTTATCGGGGAAAAATAAAATAAAAATCCGTCAAAATAAAAAAAATACAAAATCTGCGAGAGAACAGAAAAAAAAGAGACCAAAGATCAAAACCTAAAAACAACCCATTAATGGTTGCAGAAGCATGATGATTGAAAGAAAAAAAACAGCTTGCTAGGAGTCTAAGACTTCTACCTATTTCGTGAAAAAAAAGGTAATTTTTTATTTATTTATCCCGAACATCCCTGTTCTCCTTTCTTTCGCCTCTTTTCTTCTTCTTTTCTCTGTTCTCCTTCTCCGTCTCTGTTCATCGGAAAAGATTTGGTTTTTCGTTATTTGTTTTCTTATAATTATTATTTTTTGGTTTTATTTTGCAGGAACGATTTTTTCTATTGGTAAACCCTAACTCTTTTTTTTTTTATGTCTCTCTGATTCTCTTTATCTATAAACGCTAACCCTTTTTTTTTAATTTTTCCTCCCCATTACTGATCAATTTCAGCAATTTCCAAGGAGGTGAGTTTATATGAATTTGACTCTTAGAAATTTATTTTGCTTAGTGTTTTTGGTTCAAATTATTGATTGATAGTATGCATCTTGATAGGAATCAAGATTTGGAGCAGCGTTTTTCTCACAGACGTTGGTTGTGAATGATGCAAATATTAAATTTGGGACTTGGGATACGGCTGGGACTTGTGAATGATGCGTTTTTCTCACAGACGTTGATAGTACTATATAGCTGTTGTTGCAATAATATCATAGCACGGTTCGTTTTAGTTCGCTTAACCATATTGTTTTGTTTAACTGCAGATGATTATTTTTCACGGTTCGTTTACAGATTCAGAGAATCACTTGATAGATGATTAAATGTTCATCCAAAAAATCTAATACATACCATGAAATTTCTTTCTTAACCATATTGTTTTGTTTTATAAGGTTAGAGTTTTCTTACATTTATATAATTTGCTTCATAATGATTTTTGATTTTTTGTTTTTACTGAACTTAATTCTACTTTGTAGTTAGTTAGCAAGAGACATTTCTTTCTCTCCGACTTTGTCAATATCAGAAGATCATTGAACCATGGGACAGATGAAAATTAGTGGATGGTCGAGAGTTGATGTTTTTTCGTCGAGATATTCTAATAGATTTTGTAATTTTTTTTATCAAATTGTAAGAAATAATTTCCATGGCTAACAATTGTTTTAACAGGTTTATTCATTAGGATCCTCGAGAGATATTTATGTCCCACTAAATGTGAAGATAATGCAACATGGGGCTCAATTGATTCATACTTACAGGTAAGTTGATGATTCTTATAGCTTCTTAGTGTCTGTGTTTTCAAGTAGTTATATCTTTAAAGCATTTGCTCTCTGTCTCATACATTGAGCGAGTCAAGTTCTTAACCTGCACTATTTTCATGGTCTTGCAAATAGAAGAAAACACCTGTATACTGATGCATTGCTTATCCTAAACTTCCTGCTGACGATATCAAGGAGAATAAGAACCTCTTTAAGTGTAGCCACTACTTAGTAGGCTCAATGCCTCCTTTTGGTCGAACGTTCTCATTGATAATTTTGGCAACTACTTCATATTGTGTCTACCTATGTGATTTATATTGGCTGTTCAAATCTAACTAACTGAGATATTTTCCGCACACCACCATTGTGACATGTCCTTTAAGATATATCGGCATGAAAAAGGAATGGTCGGAGTCCTTAAACATGACTTTAACGAAAATGCTCTAAACCCATTTCTTATCTCATCTTTGTTTTTCATTTCATTAAATGCGTATAATATGCTTAATCTTTAAAATTATTTTTAACACAAGGTTGAGCATAGCTTATTAGGTGGCTGACTGATTGAATTAGGCATATGACGTGACCAACTTTTAAAAATGTTGGTGATTTCGTTTGATCTATGCTAATGTCATCATAGTGTTATCATTGCAGGTAGTTCTCAATCAATTGCAGCTTATGCAAATGAATCCAATGCCATATCCATTTTCTAGGCATCCACCTTGGGGATTCATATCTAATTATTTAGATGCTCAGCACCAAAATTGTCTTGCCAGTGAGTGTTCCGGCTGCAGACCAGAGAAATACTAACTCATTATAAAAAAATTGTATGTTTTGACAAGTAATGTGTGGAGTGCTGAGAATTCCAAGGATCTGTAAATAATATAAGTACTGATCAGATTTATAGCATCAGTTATGGCAGAAGAAGCCGCCACAACGGGTATTGCTGTACGCGCGCGAGCACTGACTTTACTGGTGCATCTGATCATGGCTCTTCAGTTATGGAATCAACAACTCTATAAAATGGTGATACGAATCCACAAGATATATTGAGGAAGGTCCATTGATATATTGGTTAGGTAAAACTGGTAATGAGGATCGCAGATGCTCTACATTTGCACATTGTTAATGAAGATATTAGGTATTGTCTAATTTTCTAAAAGGAAGGTCCACTTGAAACTCTCAACTTGTATTCCATTGTATTTCATTTCATAAAACACGAATAGTTTCCCTATCTAAAGATTTCTTCGTTGATACATGTCTCCTTTTTGTTTACTACCTTTGCAAGTACTCATGGTCACATCATATTGGAGTTCTGATTCAATTGTGCTTTATAAGGTAAAAATGATTATCATGGTACATTACTGATGGAATTATCTGGTAAATATCTGGCAAGGTACACTACCGTTTTATAAACTTGGGATTATGCTGTTGGGGTGATATGTGTGCATGAAGGCGAGAATCAGGTATACTGTCTTCTCGCTATCCTTATGACTTGCTCATGTGCTTAATTATCATTATATTAAATCCAATTACATTCTTGTTGTCTTAGCTCAAATGGAAGAGCACATGGTTCGCGACCATGCAGTGGTGGGTTCAACTCCCACAGACGGCATTGTTATTTGACTAGGATAATACTTGCATACTTCCGATGGCAAGCTAACTGAAGCTAACTGAAGAGCACATGGTTCGCGACCATGCAGTGGTGGGTTCAAATCCAATTACATTGCGTAGATTTAAAAGTGTCATGATTTGTGGCTCAAGCTAACTGAAGAGCATATCTTTTGTCCAGAATCAGAATATCAAGGGTTTAGAAGGAAGTTAACTAAAGAGCATATCTTTCGTCCAGAATCAGAATACCAAGGGTTTAGAAGGAAGTTAACTGAAGGACAGTGGGAAGAAGTCTTGGAAGTTTTCGAAATCATTGGGTGTCATCTTGGGTGACTCATCTAGGCCACTCTTCTCTTATAATTATTTTTTACTTTTTAAATATCCTGCCTTACGTACACCTAAACAAGCAGATAGACCCCAGATTTCACGGGTAAAGAGGCGGGTGATCAAGCTGGAAACGATCATTTGGATGTCAATGAACAATTGAGACAAGAAAGATGAAAAAATCTACATGTCTTTTTAGAGTGTTAAGTCCAAGCATGACATGAACATGTGTTTACTATCAAGTTGTTTATCATCTTCTGCCAAGGGTTGTATTTCTTTTATTTACGATTAACTAACTCATGAAATCAACATATATAGGTCAAGTAATTTGATCCCGTGCAGCGCTCTGAATTTTACTTGATTGTATCGTAGGGGCTATTGCGGTAGTGAATGTGCTATTGCATTATGGAGTGCGAGTTGAAGTTGTATAAAAAATTGTCATGTTTCTCATAGATGTGCTTGGTATTCCAAATGTTAAGTATTAAGCAGCTTCCTCATTGGGTTTCATGGATTTTGGTTGTACCTCGACCTGTTACTGAAATTAGAAGGAAATTTTAATGATATTAATTAATTATCCTACCACGGTCGTTGCATATTGATTATTGTTAAGGTTTTTTACTCCCTGGCCAAATTGGGGTATACCTAATGAGACAAAAGCTAGGTCATTTTAAAGTAAAAGAAGCCACCCCTTAACCATGTATTTTCTAAATGGCTAATATACCCTTGTTTAATTAACACTAAAAAAATCTGATTAGCTTAATTAATTGAGTAGATTAAAACTTATGAATTTAGGTTATGAAATTTTGTTTTTGATTGAACTTATGTGGGAAGATTTTTGATGATTTTTTTTTTGTTTTGAGAATATCTTTTGCAACGGAAATGAAAGCACACTACCCAAACACTTCTTAAAAGGGGATTGCAAAGCTGTTGTATGAAATCATACTCAAAATTAGAGAAGAAATCAACACTTTGAGTTCCGAAAGTATGAAAAGTCGGCAAGGTCGATGAATGAAGACCCTGCCGACTAACGTTGGTCGGTACTCTTGTTTCTAAAAAACAGTGCCGGCTGTATTATTTTAGACACACAGGAGAATGATGTAAATGCTTCACTAGTCGGCATCTTATTGATTTCTTACCTTGCCGGCTAACTTATAGTCGGCAAGGTCGACAAAAAAATATACGATTTTTGACATACAGAGAAAGGTGTTACAAATGCATGATTAGTCGGCAAGGTATTAATTTCATAACCTGCCGACTAAACTATAGTCGGCAAGGTATAAGGATGAATACCGTGCCGACCCTGTAAATGCTAATTTCAGAGATGAAAAGTCGTCACGGTATTCAATCTAGGAAGATAACGACTAATACTAGTCGGCAAGGTCGACAAAAAATTACCCTGCCGACTAGTATTAGTCGGTAAGGTCTACAAAAAATACCCTGCCGACTTTTGGTAAAAATGTTGAATCATAAGGGATTTGAGATTGGGTACAAAATCATACCCAATCTCAAAACCCGTATGTTTTTTTTTTTTTTTGATTTCATCATTTAGAGTTTTAAAGAGATTTTGAAAAATTGTTTTGATAGGTTTTAGGTTTTAGTTTTTAGTCGGCAAGGTTTAACTTTGGCTGAAAATAGTAAGGACAATTTGGTCTTTTAACATCTTTTAGACACCCCTTACCATACTACCTTGGATAGGTTTAACATTGGTATACCCTAATTAATCTGGGTATACCCCAATTTTTCCAGGTTTTTACTAGCCCCATTATTATTAGTATATTGGATATCACTTTTGAGTGTTTATGTGTATTCGGTTCTTTATGTTTTTCTTTTTCTTGTTTGTTAGAGATTCCGCTCCAGTATATCAATGTTCAGCTATAGTTATGCTCTATTACAGTTCAACTCTCCCACATGCCACATCTACTTCTCTGTTTTAAATTTTTTGGAAACTAAAGTAAAAACTCCATATATTGATACTTCATATATTAATAAACTCTATATATTAATAAAAAATCATGGTCCCAACTTGGGCCAGTTACAAATAATAATATCCTCCACATTTTAATATTAATAGATTTTTCTACCGCCATAAGGAATTTACCTCCATATATTAATATAATCGTCATTACTAGAAACTTATAGATCTTGTACATCGAAATTTAATATGGAATAAAATATTGATCTATAGTTGTTTGAGATAATGATGTAAAATTTTGGATTGTTATGGCATCTTTTGGTTTGCAGATGCGTAAGATCTCAATACTATGGGCATTTTCTTGTTGAAGCCAAAATATTTCCAACTTGTCGAGTATGTTTAAAGCTTCTTGGCATGTTTAAACTTTTGGTATATACGACTTGTTGCTCATTTGAATGATTAAGGAAGACATCCATATCCATTATCTTTTACATACTTTGAATTAGCAAAAAAATCATTTCTTTTGGTATGCCTCCCTATATTAATAATTTCGTGAAGTCCCAAAACTATTAATATATGGAGTTTTTACTGTATATATATTGCAGTCCACGGGGAACTCTGAATTGAGCAGAGATTTGGTCCTTTCAAAGATCAATTATCATAGTCTAGGGAAAGCACGATCACCACTACAAGAAAAAACCTCTTCCTCATATTTGTTACTTCAGATATCAGAGGTATATTGTTCCATCAATACTCAAAATTTCTCATTTTTATCTACATTTCATTCCTTTTTTTTTGCCGAATATCGATAGTATAGAATTAGGAACTATGTATGGATTATTATACTTTCCTTCAAATTGGGTTCATTCTATGCATAAGAAAGTGAAAGAACTTATTATGTTATTATTCAAAACTAGACTTTGTTCTATTACCGAAATTCTTAAAATCAGGAGTAATTGACATATAGGAGTGCCTATGTAAAGCTAATATTTCCAATGATAAAGAATGTGCAACCGTTTTTAGGATCTTAGGTTGAAATCTTAGAATTCCCAACTTCGAAACCACTAACACTGAGCTTACGCTCATTTTGTAGTTCAGGGGTTATATGTTGCTTATGCTAATTTACGTATCAAATAGATACAATTCTTTCGGTAGAGGAGAAAAAGAAAAGAACTACAAGAAAGTATGAAGACAACCGATAACTAAGTTTTTTGATGCACGTGAACTTTCTATTTATATATATTATGTTTTTGCAAGGGGCTAATATATGAGTTTGTCGGTAAGCATGCGGATAATAAGTCCAAGTATGCCGAAGTATCATGCAAAAAATCAAATATTTCCACACCTAATAAGTCCAAGTATGCTCATCCACACCTAATATTTCCTATCATGTATCATGCGAAAAATCAAATTTCAGTTGTTGTAGCTGCAACACGGTCATATAGTGCTGCTCCACCGGTGTCTGTCGCTGGAATGGTTAAGCTGAGGGCAACAAGAAGTCTTTGGTGGTGCAGAAATCAGTTTTATTAGTTGTTATCAATTTTATATAAATCTGCGAACTATTATTATATGTTGCATACCTTGAGTTTTTTACGGATATGTTTAGTATTCCATTCTTTTAAATATGGTGGGTTAATTTCTTTTTACATTTTATTAATTGTTGTTGCTCGGGTTTTATTTTTTAGAAATACCATACTACCTGCAAGTGCAGATTCGATAGGTTGAAGTGGCTCATGCATACTCACACAAAAACGGAACACAACATTACTGACATACCAACTAAGGATTCAAGACAACAAAGGTGAGTTCAAAATTAGTGACCAAAATAAGATCTGTTAATGTATCTTTGTAACCAAAATAAACTTCATTTTATGTTGGTATGCATCAGGTTTCGCATTAGGGTGACAAAGAGTTGTCAGTGTCTAAAATCCTTTTCAAAATGTATAACATTTAGTTGGAATATCCTTATCTCAAGTTGACCCTTACAAAAAGACGGTATACTTGCTGCCAAGGAGGTACTCCCTACCCGCTACACATTATTGGTTTAAATTTTATGTTTGATTCTTTTAGCCAACAACCGTTTGATAGTAACAAGCGGTTGTAGTTAGTTAGGTTGCCCTTAAATTGATGCATCGTTCGATGTTGATACATCTGACAAAGCAAATTAATATGAAATTTTCACATCCAGAGGTTAATGATTTTGAGAAACGAACTACTATGGAATGAAGTTTTAGTTCTTAGTCAACCCTAATAAGTTACGTTGTCCACATTATCATTTAGATGATTCACTCCCAAGTTCCTACTGATTTCAATGTGTTGGAAAGGATGGCGATAGCTATTACTGGCATGTGAGTAATATTAATCTGTTCTTCTCGCCACACCAAATTAAATCGGGACGGGGGGAGGCGAGGCGAAGCCGAAGCCAAGCTTTACCAAATCAAAAATATGGTTAAAAGAAAAAGATATCCGGTGCGTAGCACGGGCACAAAATCTAGTTATTTAAACACATTTTTGTAAAGAGACGTCTTTCTTTTATAGAACGAACCCAAAATTCCAAAATGAATGGCAAAGCCATCTTCAGTTTCCTACAACACATTACTTTTAATTTTTTGGAGACCCTACTTTATACCACCCCAAATAATAAAGCCTTCTTTGTGCTTCCCTCCCATTTTGATTGGATGATTATTTTTTGAGTATTTGCACGTTGACGTACGGCCAAAAAAGAGAAAGGCCCCAGGTAAAAATCTTAAAAATTGATTTTACTAACTCTGAGAGTTCAAATCAGGGTTCACAAAACCTTAAAGAAAGTTTAGGCCGAAGAAAGCTTCATATTTTTCGAAATTGATAGTTTGTCCCAATGTTGTATTGAAATCATTAAGTTATAACTTTCGGAATTGTATTTGAGTTTAGTCCATACAGATTGCCTAAGAAAAAGTTTGTGGTGTATTTTAGTACCCCGCATTTTCAACAAGCAACATCATTTTTAAAAAATGTTTGAAAAAAATTAGAGGTTCATAACCAGAATCAAAAAAAAGGAGACAAACTAAGAAGGAGGGGATTATGATGTAAACCAACAATGGCCAAATGAGATAGAAAAGAATCCAGTAACGCTATCTTCCATTCAGAATTAACAAGGGATCTATCTAGACGTTTCCCAATTAAACCCACGTCGGAACGACGGTTAGACCAAGTAATCATATTATCTCTCACATAACTCATATCCATGAGTCCACATGACTCAACAATACCGACAACAATAGAAACTTCAGAAGTTTGGGGATCCCTGCCACAATTTTTTTCATTGGGAGCAAGACGAAATTTAGACCACCAATGACTATCCATGGGAGGTTAGAAACTCTGGTTCCTACATCCACAATAACCTCCCAAGGTTCGCATTTAGAGTCCATGATCATAAAATAAGGTCATAATACATATGCTGCTACATCTACATCTCTTTATAGAGATAAGTTTGTAAAAAAACATATTATTTGTCCGATTCTGATGTCAAAATAGATGCTGAAAAAGAGTTGTCCAAACTCCTAAAGCCTATTAGTCTTCTTTCCATCGAGGTTCTAAAATTGAAAACATAAGCTAATACTCTTAGACAAGAGATCAGAGAGAAGGATATGCAACTTTATCGGTTAGCCGAAGAAAACAAATCCCTCTCAACAGTTCTTAATAAAGCTCTCACTCAAGAACAAGATTTTCAAGATAAGACACGGACTAATGCATTTGTTGTAATTTCTTCCGATGAAGAAACAAAGAGTCCTTGCACGACTTTATCAGATTATGATAATAAGCCAGTTCTTTCAGATCTGAAACAAATCATGATTCTCACTCTAAAGGTTTATCACCTGTTATAATCATCAAGTCAGAAGAAAAACTTGGAATTTCACTATCTACCGATAATGTTATCCGATATTTGATTCAAAGGAAACTTAAAATCAATCTCGAAAAGAAAATAAGGAATATAACTTTCAGTATGTAGACAAGAAACTAGTGTTACTTCAAAATACTCTTGTAAAAATGTTAAAGGAAGTGTCTTTTTTAGAAATCTGAAATTTCATCCAGCAGTAGACAAAGTATCCGAGTCTCAAAAAATAATCGTCAACTCTAAAAGTCATGGAAAAAGAGTTGATAATCTCTTCTGGAAAAATATCCCTCCACACTCATGTCGGAACAACCATGATTTTCATGAAGGGTTATCACCCATGGAGAATATTCAGAAGAAAGGGAAAAAGGAAAACTCTGCCAATAAGAATATCAATCAGATATGGGTTCCAAAAAATCCCGTAACTTCTAATGAAAGGACTGAAATCTTTCATAAGGAAATCCTCATAATGAGAAAATCATATGAAAATCTTATTGATAGAATAAAAAGAGATCTTAAGGTTCCAGATATCTCTTATATTAGTTCGTCCCTTACTCGTGATCTATCATCTCAAGGAAATTTCAAAGTGATCAGAGAAATGATATTGGGAAGAAATTCTCTAAGAGAAACATGAACAAACGATCTAATACTCGTCGTAAGCTTTGGAAGGATTACTACAATACAACCGAGTTATATAGCGAATGTACACCCTGATCTAGTGCTCTGTTTGAATGAGATGAGGAAGCACATGAAATGGGAGCACATCTGTTATGTTTGTAAATATCAGAAAAATATGCAGGTATTTTAATGGACAACTGCGAGTCCATGATATCTAAGTTCATGTTGTTAGAGCACTGCTCGGTCGAACTCGCAAGCATTGCTATCTCAAGCTTGTTGTCAAGTTTAGTTGCCAAAACTATAAGTCTTGATTTCTAGTCTACTTATAGATAAGTCTCGGACTAGGATAGAAAGTGTACGTAGTTGAGCTCTAGACTCCATGACGTTCATCATACAAAGACGAAGGACTACTCAAGGAACTGGTGGAACTTCATCGACTAAAAGGTATGTGGAGACTTGAACTTATCTATTACTCAAAAAGCCTATCTACTCTATCTCCTATCTTGAGACAAAAGTCGTATTACTATATAGACTTCGATTATACACATTTTCTATTTCAAGTCGAGTTTATCTCGCTCTCGAAATATGTGTTGGTAAGCTTTTGCTTTGGCCAAGTTCATCTTTACTTGTGACGAAAGTCATGTTGATTATTTTAATATCTTGAAAATTGCTTTGATGAAAAATAGTATGTGAATAACCTCTATTTAACATCCTCTAAGAATGTTTCAATGATTGAAATAAAGAGTTTAGAATATGTAACCATCTTTGGATATAAGCATATATAGTGTGTTCGCATACTGGCGGAGGATCATGTCCGTGAATTTCTGCTGAGTTTGGATTTCAAAACCAACTCAATCTGGTTACCTAAGTACGTGTACCCGTACGCATACTGGCGGAAAGTTCACGTCCGTGAATTTCTGCTGAGTTTGAAAACCAAATCAAACTCAAAACCGGTTACTTAAGTATGCATACCCGTACGCATACTTAAGTGTGTTACTTTCTAAAATTGGTTTATTCGTGAACTTAAATTTATATAAACTAAGGAATGCATAATTGCAAACCGTGGCTATAAAGTTCATGAATCTATTCGAGTGAATCAAAACCAATTTTGCTTCGATTGTGTCTTGTATACTTTTATGAGATCTAAGCAATTGAACAACTCTTGAACTAGTTCATTTGAGTCATTTTCACTAGTTATGGTGAAGATGAATAAGGTTGATATGAAAGTTCTCATATGGCTAACCATTTTGTTAACTACTGTTGAACCAACGACTTGTACACGTTTAGGTACGGTTACACAAACCTAAATGACGTATAGTTCATTTGTGTATAACAAGCTAAGTTCGATCTAACGGTTGAAAGATATTATATTAAATCGAATCAGGTTTTCATCAAACGGTGAATATTGAATGCTTTGTTACCATGGTAACTTAGATTGCAAACCCTAATTTTGAGACTATATAAAGGAGAACTCTAGCAACTGGGAAAGGTAATCTCCACACCTCCTGTTTGATACTAGTTGTATAAGCTAGAGTCGATTCTCCTTTAACCTTAGGTTTCTACCGAGACCCTGTAGGTTAACGACTTGAAGACTTCATTGGGATTGTGAAGCCAGACCCAACTATTTTCTTTGTAGTTGCGTGATCTGATCTTGCCCGATTCTATTATATTGAGTACAACTGAAATAATTGACTCGAGATTAATTTCTCCGATAGGCAAGATAAAAGAAATCACAAACATCTTCGTCTCATCGTTTGTGATTCCACAATATCTAGTTTCGCCATCATACGATTTAGATTATTGTGAGGTGATTGATAATTCTAGGCTGTTCTTCGGGAATATAAGTCCGGGTTATCGATTGGTTCATGTTCACCTTGATTTATCAAAAGATGGAACAAAACTTGTAGGTATTTCTGTGGGAGACAGATTTATCTATTCTTGTAGACTTTTCTGTGTGGGACAGATTTGTTTATTAAAGTCTTTGACTTTGGGTCGTAGCAACTCTTAGTTGTGGGTGAGATCAGCTAATGGAATCAAGTGCGTAGTATCCTGCTGGGATCAGAGACGTAAGGAGCGCAACTGTACCTTGGATCAGTGTGAGATTGATTAGGGTTCAACTACAGTCAAGACCGAAGTTAGTTTGTATTAGGTTAGTGTCTGTAGCGGCTTAATACAGTGTATGTTCAATCTGGACTAGGTCCCGGGGGTTTTCTGCATTTTCGGTTTCCTCGTTAACAAAACTTATGGTGTCTGTGTTATTTCTTTTCTGCATTATATTTTGTTATATAATTGAAATATCACAGTTTGTGCGTTGAATCTATCAATTGGGAAATCCGACCTATGGTTGTTGATTGAAATTGATTGATACATGAACATTGGTCTTTGGTACCGTTCAAGTTAGTTTCTCTTGAATTCAATTAGACTTGCAGATTTCTATTTGCTTAAGTAAGGATTGAATCGAGAAATTGAGATATAACTCTTTAATATACTTTTTATTAAGATTGAGTCTAACTGTCTAGTTGATTCTCTTAAAATTATATTGGAGTTAGTCCATACAGATTGCTAAGCGAATTATTGGGTGAGGTTGTTGTACCCCCACTTTTTCAATTGGTATCAGAGAAGGAAAACACGTTTAAGACCTTATAAGTCTGTGTTTGTAGCGATCTGACTCTATGGACTGCAAAGTCTCTATAAACGCTTCACCAAGAATAAAATCTTATCGTAGAGGAAGTTCTGAAAAACTAGTTATTCTCCAGAAAAAGTTGGATGAACAAATCCGGATCAACTCTGATTTAGTTGCAGAAATTGCACTATTTAAGGATTTGAAATCTGTCAAAATTCCTTCAATGGATTTGAATAACTCCGTTTATTTTTCTTCTCTGAAGAATGGTCACAAGTCAGATGATAAGAAAGGTCTAGGCTTTGTGAAACCTGATAGGACTCAGAACTACTCAAACGCGATTAAAGATGTTTGTCAATGTATGTTATGTGACTCTTACAATCACTTTCAACATACGTGTGTGTCCTTCCGGAAAATCCTAAAAGTTGCAAGTAATCTTCATAAGAAAGCTGAACAACTGTTTGCTTCTCTATAAGGATGTACAAAACTAACAAGAAATCCTAAACAGGATAGTAGTGTTAGTATGAGAGCTTTTGCTTTAAAATCAACATCTCCCTTTCAATGGTTTCTTGACAGTGGTTGTAGCCGACATATGACAGGTGGTCTCACGTGGTTTGTGTCTTCAAACGACTATGAAGGAGGTCCCATGACATTTGGAGATGGGAGTTGCTGTTACTTAAGCAAGAAGGGGACGATCAAACTTCACGGCATACCTGTGGTAAGAACAAAGGCCATAGAGTTGTCTTCAATGCAAATGGATGTGACATTGTAGAAAAAACTAGGAAAGTAATTTTTCAGGGAACTCGTGGTAAGAACAACTGTTATCTTCTGGATATTAAGTTCAGTAACTGTTGCAATTTGACTAAGGTGGAATCTACACATCTTTGGCATAAGCGTTTTGGTCACATCAATTATCGCCTTCTAACTAAGATCATTAATAAAGAACTTGTTAAAGGCGTTCCCAAAATCAATGCAAAGATTGATGGTGTATGTAGTGCCTGTCAAAAGGGTAAACAAACGAAAGTTCACCATAAATCATCTCGAGATATTCTCACTAAAGCTCCACTTGATTTAATTCATATGGATCTATTCGGACCTATTCAACAACCCACGGTTGCTGGTAAGAAGTATGCTTTAGTTATGGTAGATGATTACACCAGATTCACTTGGGTTGCATTTCTATCTCATAAGAATGAAACCCTTAATGAATTCAAGATTATTGTTAAGAGAATCCAGAACGAACAAGGTCGCAAACTAAAGAAAATTAGAAGCGGCCGTGGAACTGAATTCAAGGGCACTAAGGTGTTTGAATTTTGTGACAAACTGGGGATTATTCAACAATACTCACCACCTATTACTTCTCAAGCTAATGGAATTGCAGAAAGGAAAAATAGGAACATTCAGGAAATGGCCAGGGTAATGCTCCATAACAAAAACTTACCGTTAAGGTTTTGGGGAGAAGTTGTCTTCACAGCATGTTATTTGATCAACCGTGTCTACATACGGTCTAAAACCCTAAACACTCCTTATGAGTTGTGGTACGGTAGAAAACCCAACTTACACTATCTCAGAGTGTTCGGAAGTAAGTGCTACATTCTAAAAGATCGAGAACAGAGAGGGAAATTTGATACTAAAAGTGATGAAAGTATCTTTCTTGGCTATGCCTCTAATAGTCGTGGTTTTCGAGTATTTAATCTCAGAACCCAAGTCATGATGGAGTCTGCTAATGTTATTATCGATGATATTAGTAATTTCGATCATGATAATCCTCCTGCTGAATTTCCTCCAACTGAGACAATTGAGAAAGTCAAAGAAAATCCAGAATCAGTTGAAGTCATCACAACTGTTACTGATCCTGATATTCTTAGTGACGAGGATAAGAGCACTGATCAGGCTACTCCTAGTGAACAAGATCGTGTCCCTCCTCGACACCTACGGGTTCAAAGGAATCATGATCCCAACAGTATCATTGGAGGTCGAGATTCTACTACTACGACAAGAGGACAACTTCAAAATATTTGCAATTTTGGTTGTTATCTTTCACAAGTAGAACCGAGAAATATTGATGAAGCTTTTAGCGATCCCTTTTGGGTGAATGCAATGCATGAAGAGTTAAATCAATTTCAAAGACAAGACGTATGGGAACTGGTACCTTGTACCTCCAATATCAATATTATCGGCACCAAATGGATATTTATGAATAAGTCTGATGAATTTGGTACAATTGTCAGAAATAAAGCCAGACTTATCGCTCAAGGATATTCACAGATTGAAGGTATCGACTTTGACAAAACCTTTGCTCATGTGGCACGTCTTGAGTCAATTCGGTTGTTATTAGCTCATGCTTGTTTTCTTAAGGTTAAGCTGTTTCAAATGGACCTAAAATCTGCGTTTCTAAACGGGAACTTGAAGAAAGAGGTCTATGTCGCTCAACCTAAGGGTTTTGGAAACCCTGATTTCCCATATCATGTCCTTAAGCTTAAAAATGCATTATATGGATTAAAACAAGCACCTCGTGCCTGGTTCGAAAAACTTACTACTTCTCTTCTTAGGAAAGGGTTTTCGAGAGGTGGAGCTGATAAAACCTTGTTTACCAAATGGAGTGGGAAAGATGTTGTCATTGTTCAAGTCTATGTAGATGATATCATCAATGGTTCAACTTCTGAGATACTTGAAAGAGATTTCCAAGTCTCTCTTGGTAAAGAATTTGAAATGAGCAATGTTGGTGAGTTAAAATTCTTCTTAGGATTACAAATTCAGCAACATAAGGATGGAATTTACTTATCTCAAGAAAAATATGCCAAGGATCTTGTCTCAAGGTTCGGTCTGGATAAGTCAACTCCAAAATTGACACCTATGCCCACCACTGGTAAACTACATAGGGATGAGAAAGGAGTAAATGTGGATCAAAAAATTTATCGATCTATTATTGGTAGCCTTTTATATCTTACAGCTATTAGACCTGATATTGCTTTTAGTGTTGGTTGTTGTGCTAGATTTCAGGCTAACCCAAAGGAATCTCATCTTGCAGCTGCAAAAAGGATCATACGATATGTGAACCACACAGCCGGGTATGGTCTATCTTACACTTTTGATACTAACACTAATCTTTCTGCTTATTCAAATGCTGATTGGGCAGGATGTGTAGAAGACATAAAAAGTACATCAGGGGGTTTCTACTACGTAGGACTGAATCTTGTGGCTTGGCATAGCAAGAAACAAAATTCACAATCCCTGTCCACATGTGAAGCAGAATATATTGCTGCTGGCTCATGTTGTACTCAACTTCTCTAGATGAAACAAATGTTGACTGATTATGGAATTGATACTGGAATAATGAAGATCTTTTGTGATAACTCCAGCGCGATTCGAATCACTGAGAATCCCGTTGAGCACTCAAGAACAAAACACATTTTTATAAGGTACCATTTTATTCGAGATCTCTATGAAAATGGTACCATAAATATGGAATTTGTGCCTTCCGAACAACAATTGACTGATATTGTTACCAAACCATTAGACACTGCTACATTTCAACACTTACGGAAGTCTATTGGTGTTGTTTTGGTTCATTAGTTATTCCTAAAACTCTTGCCCCTGTGCTTATCTCGATCTTTGGGCAATTGAGTTTGGAATTCCAGTAAGTGTTTACTTCAATTCTGCATTTATTTCAGTAAGTTGATTTTCTGTCAGGTCTCTTAGTGTTTTGTCCAAAGAAATCCTTCTTTTCTTGTGAAAGTAAGGTCGCTCTTGTTGTTCTTTCGGGAATGACATTATATGGGGGAGAGTTCTTATTTGAACTTGTGCTTTATTCCAAATATTTGTGGGGAGTGCGGCTGTGGAATATTATAGGGGTTATCTTGTATCTTTATAAACTCCTTGATGAATGCATTTAGTTTCGGATATATGATTGCATCTAAAAAGTTGATATGTGCTTTCTTTTGGTCATGAAATGTATCTATGGAAATTTTCATTAGGATCCCACTAGTTTTCGTACCTTTGCCAATTTTAATGACAAAAAAGGGGAGAATTAATGTGTAGTTCACACTATAAATACATATGGTTTTCGCATCATTATGTAAGGGGCAGTGGTTTCCATGTGAGATGGAGTATTGACTAAGGGGGAGTGATACATATCACCATAGTATTGTTGTCAAAGTTGTGATATAATTGAACTTTGATGCTGTGTAATAATACTATGACACTGTGTAACAATGATTGAGAGCTTTTGTTTTCTCATTGTTATGGGTACGGATTTTCAACAACGATGATTCTAAAGTTACAACCTTTGGAATCATTGGAGTACTTGGAAGTGACAAAGATTTCGAGTAATGTTGAAGAACCAAGGAGATCAAGCATGTGGAAGAGAAGCTGCAAAGTTTATTTTTTGTAATCCATATGTATTGATAGTTTTGTCACTAAAATTGACAAAGGGGGATTTTGTTAGAGCACTGCTCGGTCGAACTCGCAAGCGTTGCCATCTGAAGCTTGTTGTCAAGTTTAGTTGCCAAAACTATAAGTCTTGATTTCTAGTCTACTTATAGCTAAGTGTCGGACTAGGATAGAAAGTGTAGTTGAGCTCTAGACTCCACGACGTTCATCATACAAAGATGAAGACTAATCAAGGAACTGGTGGAACTTCATCGACTAAAAGGTATGTGGAGACTTGAACTTATCTATCACTCAAAAAGTATATCTACTCTATCTCCTATCTTGAGACAAAAGTCGTATCACTATATAGACTTCGATTATACACATTTGCTAATTCAAGTCGAGTTTATCTCGCTCTCGAAATATTTGTTAGTAAGTTTTCGCTTTGGCCAAGTTCATCTTTACTTGTGACGAAAGTCATGTTGATTATTTCAATATCTTGAAAATTGCTTTGATGAAAAATAGTGTGTGAATAACCTCTATTTAACATCCTCTAAGAATGTTTCAATGATTGAAATAAAGAGTTTAGAATATGTAACCATCTTTGGATATAAAACTATATAGTGTGTTCGCACATTAATGTATAAGTCCAAAACCGGGAACAAAATGTATGCATACTTGTGTGTATACAAAATGGTTGATGGAGACTAGGTAAGTATGCGTACCTGTACGCATACTGGCGGAAGTTCACGTCCGTGAATTTCTGCTGAATTTGGATTTCAAAACCAACTCAATCTGGTTACCTAAGTACGCGTACCTATACGCATACTGGCGGAAAGTTTACGTCCGTGAATTTCTGTTGAATTTGAAAACCAAATCAAACTCAAAACCGGTTACTTAAATACGCATACCCGTACGCATACTTAAGTGTGTTACTTTCTAAAATTGGTTTATTCGTGAACTTAAATTCTTACTTTCTGAAAGGGCATGATGTTTGGATATGTAGATTGTAAGTTATGGCCTAAAATGTACAGGCAGTCGCAACTGATTTTCCTAAAACACAGCACGTGACAGGGTTTTGTTTGTTGATTTCGGATTAGTTAGACTCTGAATTAGGCTTGGGTTTCTTTTAAGAAGTTGTAGAGCGCTGTAAGAGATTTCCACATTGATATAGCATGCTCGATTCAGCCTTGTACTTAATAAATTATCGAATTGCAAACATAGCATGTCCAAGCTGGAAAACTGAAAAACTTGATTGTCTGTCAAACCTGTTATGAGGCAGTTTCGACCTTCTTAGAAATAAAATTAGCTTAAGGTATCATCTAATAAAATGTAGTCCTCTAAACAAGGTTTCGGAATTGATATTAAGTGTTCCATTACGAATTATAGATTGTAACTTATGCGTACTCTAGGAACTGCTGATTTGTTTTGTAGTTAATTCCGTAAGTGTGATGCTATGAATGATTTTGACCTTGTATTGGTCATATTAGCCACTGATATGGAGATGAATAACACATTGGGTTCCCATTCATGTTCACACACTTGTCAGCTGCTTGATTTTTGGTATGGATTTGTATATTAAAAGTCGTGTAGTTATTTGAGATGACGAGATAAATTTAAATACGTTTGTGCCAGAGCTTGGCAAAGAAAATGATATGGTAAATGTAACCACTAATTTGTCTCACTTGTACATCGTTTAGTATTCCATCTCTTTTGCTCAGAGATCTGGTGCAAATAGGTATAAATCACGCTTCTAGAGATTGGATCTGAACTATGCTAAAAATAGTCAATGTTTTTAACTTATGCAAGATCATGGGGTACTCGTGCTTGCGCTATTACCTTTACCTTTGGTTTCCTCTCTTTCCATTCATATTCATTTTTATTGTTGAAGTATAGTATAGGGACTCTTTGGATTTCTCATACTGAAATTTGGATCTGTAATATGGTGCTTAGCCTTTTGGACACTTTTCTTTGAGGTTTTTGGAATGTAGATATCAGTAATAATCCTAATGTCTCACTCGTCATTTTCTATGACGCCGAATATGATTTGGGTACCTGCTTCTACTGCAATCTAGCTAATACTATGAATTTTATTGTGACTTAATTTGCGAGTACTGCTAGCTTAGTTCTCTGAACTTCATTGACATTATTGCCGGCATGTATGTCGATACCAATAAGAAATGCAGTTCTAGTTTTAGTAATCATGGTTACTTGGACTTGGACCTTTTTCATATTAATTTTATATATATGTACTTAATGTGACTGTGAGGTGAACACGTATTTGATCAAGTTATTTAGTTTTGTTGTTCTTATATACGTCTGGAAAGATAGTTAACTGCAGATTGTGGTTTCTAGTATATGGACGGCGAATCATGGATTGTTTCAGATGGATATGTGATAGTAGTGAATGGTGCAGTCTAGTACTTGGCGAGTTTTGACTGGAATTGCTAGTGAATGCACAAACATGAAACTGTATTCGTTGTTGGTTAGTTTTGGGAGTACTTAATATACCATTGTATGTGCCCTAGCTTTAGACCGATTCGATTTTGGTTTACCTCATGAGAAAGGTGATGTATAAATGAGCTTTATCAGTCTGTCGTAATTAGCTCAAACTGCCATTGCTAGCTAGTTTGTCAAGGCGAACTCAATAGTTACAAATTTAAATGCTTTCGTTAAACTATGTTAATTCCCTTACATTTTTTATGTGTTTATTCCCATCATAATTATTTACTCTTTGCTTACAGTTTTAAATTTAGAAGTGCATATATCATCCTGGGTGAAGTGCTATTATTTGATTTGATACTGATGTGAAAAGCTAGGGTTGTTGTCCTTATAAAATTTACACTATCTGCTATAAGAAGTATTTGCAACCTAAACATGTCAGGTAGTTCATATTATTTAGTAAGAGATAGTTGCTATCATTGGGTAGTTCATACTATCTAAACAAATCTTGATGAACTACGGTCTTGTTTGATCCCTTCGAGCAACGGAGAGGGTACGTAGGAAGCCGCATAGGGTACGTAGGTAGCCGCTATGTGGTTCAGCTCAACTCTACATGGTTGTTCATATCATCTGAAAGTGTTGGTTGCTGTTTTGGCAATTCATACCATCTGTTCGGAGATGATTGCAACCTTGACATCGGCAACTGGCCGTATAAATTATTAGAGTTGGCAACTGGCCGTATAAATTATTGGAGTTGGCAACTGTCCATTGTTAGAATTGGCAACTGGCCGCGTATAAATTATTGGGGTTTGCAACTGGCCTTCTCCCATTTTTGGCAACTGGCCATTGTTAGAATCGGCAACTGGTCGCGTATAAATTATTGGGGTTGGCAACTCTCCATCTCCCATTTTTGGCAACTGGCCATTGTTAGAATCGGCAACTGGCCGCGTATAAATTATTGGGGTTGGTAACTGGCCATCTCCCATTTTTGGCAACTGGCCATTGTTATATTCGGCAACTGGCCGCGTATAAATTATTGGAGTTGGCAACTGGCTATATAAGTCTATTATTTTTGGCAACCGACCGTCTCGTCTGTCATTTTGACAACTGGTTGTCTCTCATAATTGCAGAATAAATGCTAAGTGTGCTTGCTTGTAATGCAGTTTGGGTAATTCGAATTCGAGTTGCTCAGAAGAATTTGAATGTCCGTTACTTGAGTGGCGTATCAGAGTGTCGGAGTTTGCTAAGCGAGCTAAAACCCAGTTCGCTGGAAGTCCAGATTTTCTGATCCGTCACACCCTGGTTCGGCATCAGTCTAGAAGGTTTGTTGGAATTGACTCCTATCTTCATGAACCTTATGTTTCCATGGCTGTTGACGACAAGGAGTTCGGGGACGATAAAGAATTCTTCAGAGGTCTCAATTTCTAGGAAACTTCTTATGAGAATTTATTCCTGTATTTTTAAGAAGGATAACTAGAGTTTGGAATATCAATTATTGTGAGTACACATAGCTATTGCCAACGTTTTCATCTTACAATGTTTTTAGATTTATTTATTTAAATTCTAAGTTATTTGGAAGATGATTTTCGCAGTATTAATCTTTATGGTTTTATATATTGCAAATTGTTATGGGATATGTTGTTTACGTCCGTGAACCTTGACTGTCCCATATTTGTTCAAAAGTTAACTCTATTATATGTCGGTATGCAAATATTGATAAAAGATAGAATGAACTTTTGACAACAAAAGTTAAGCCTATTATGTCATATGCAAATATTGATGGAAGATAGGATGAACTTTTGTTTACAAAGATTAAGTCTATTGTATGTCATTGTGCAAATAGTGATGAAAAATAGAATTAATCTTTGATTATTCCGCAGTATTGGTCTTTTCCTGATCCACATCTTTGTGTATGTACCGTGTTGCTCCGTAAGTTTTCTTATGTTGAGCATGGCCAATTGAATTGATCATTTTCCTTGTGGTTAATTCAATTGAGATTTTTGGATACAAATTCATGTTTCATGTTATTTGTTAATGTCCAAAGAAATCCTTCTTGTAAAAGTAAGGTCGCTCTTGTTGTTCTTTCTGGAATGACATTTTATGGGGGAGAGTTCTTATTTGAACTTGTGCTTAATTTCCAAATCTTTGTGGGGAGTGCGGCTGTGGAATATTGTACGAGTTTTTTTGTATCTTTATAAACTCCTTGATGAATACACTAAGTTTCGACTATGTGAAATCATCGAAACAAGTTGAAATGTTCTCTTTTGGTCATGAAGTATCTCTATGAAAATTTCATTAGGATCCCACTAGTTTTCGTACCTTTGCCAATTTATATTGACAAAAAGAGGGAGAATTAATGTGTAGTTCACACTACAAATACATATGATTTACGAATCATTATGTAAAGGGGAGTGGTTTTCATGTGAGATGAAGTATTGACTTAGGGGGAGTGATACATATCACCATAGTATTGTTGTCAAAGTTGTGATACAATTGGACTTTGATGCTGTGAAATAATACTATGACACTATATAACAATAATTAAGAGCAACTGTTTTCTCATTGTTATTGCTACGGATCTTCAACAACTATGATGCTGAGTTGAACACATTTGGAATCTCTTGAGTACTTGGAAGTGACGAAGATTTCGAGTAATGTTGAAGAACCAAGGAGATCAAGCATTTGGATGAGAAGCTACAAAGTTTATTTATTTTGTAATCCATATGTATTGATAGTTTTGTCACTAAAATTGACAAAGGGGGAGATTGTTAGAGAACTGCTCGGTCGAACTCGCATGCGTTGTTATCTCAAGCTTGTTTGTCAATGTTAGTGATCAAAACTATAATTCTTGATCTCTAGTCTACTTATAGCGATGTCTCGGACTAGGATAGATTGTGTAGTTGAGCATTAGACTTCACGGCGTTCATCATTTGAAGACGAAGAACTACTAAGGAGATCTTGTGGAACTTCATCAAAAAAAGGTATGTGGAGACTGAAACTCATCTATCACTTGGAAAGTCTATTTCTACTCTATCTCCAATATTGAGACAAAAGTCATATTGCTATATAGTATTCGATTATGCACATTTGAAATTTCGAGCTGAGTTTAACTCGCTTACATATTTCTCGATATATGTGTTTGTATGCTTTTGCTTCGACCAAGTTCATCTTATATTCTTGACAAAAGTCAAAAGATGATCATGTGAAAATCGCCGAGTAACATCTTACATGATTTGTGTGATACAATCATTTGGTGTAGACTTGGAATGTTTCGTAATGATTATTTCAATAACTTGAAATTTGCTTTGATGCTTATAGTTTGTGAAAACAGCTATTGTCATCCTCTAAGAATGTTTCAATGATTGAAATAGAGTTTAGAACACTTAACCATTATTGGATTATGAACATAGTATGTGTTCTTGCATATATGTAATCCATGTACGGGAACCATATTATGCATACCCGTATGCGTACCTGTTGGTTTGTGAAAGTCCGGGTACCTAAGTACACATACCGGTACGCGTACTGGCGTAAGGTTTGGTTTCGGGAATTTCTGCTGAGTTTGGAAGTATGCGTACCCATTCGCATACTGGCGAACCCAAACTTGGTCCGGCTACTTAAGTATGCGTACCCGTTTGCATACTTGAGTGATTAAAGTTCTAGAATCGGCTGTGACATGAACTGATACATTTATATAATAAGGAATGCAATCTTTTTCAAACCGTGTTTATAATGTTCATGAATTGATTCGAGTGAATCAAATCGATTTTTCTTCAATTGTGTTCTTGTATACTTCTATGAGAATATAGCAATTGAACAACTCTATAACTAGTTTCATTTTAGTCATTTGAACTAGTTGTGGTTAAGATGAATAAGGTTGACATGAAAGTGTTCATATAGCTAACTTTTTTTAACTACTGTTGAGCCAACCTAGTGTACACGTTTAGGTACGGTTACTCAAACCTATATGAAGGTACATTTCATTTGTGTATCACAAGCTAAGTTCGATCTAACGGTTGAAAGATATTTGCTTGAGTCTAATTAGGTTTTCATCTAACGGTGAATATTGAATGCTTTGTTACCAAGGTAACTTAGATTGCAAACCCTGATTTGAAAACTATATAAGGGAGAACTCTAGCAACTGGGAAACTTAATCCCCACACCTTCTGTGTGATACTAGTTGCGACTAGAGTCGATTCTCCTTTAACCTTAGGTTTTTCACGAAACCCTGTAGGTTAACGACTTGAAGACTTCATTGGGATTGTGAAGCCAGACCCAATTATTTTCTCTGTAGTTGCGTGTTCTGATCTTACTTCTACTATCGTGATTTAGTATTATCTTTGCTAAGATTTGCTTGAGATTTATCTCCGATAGGTAAGATTAAAAGTAGTCGCAAACATCTTCGTCTCATCGTTTGTGATTCCACAATATCTTGTTTAGCTTCCATACGATAAAGATTATTGTGAGGTGATTGATAATACTAGGCTGTTCTTCGGGAATATAAGTCCGGTTTATCAATTGGTTCTTGTGCACCTTGATTTATCAAAAGACATAACAAAAATCATATGTATTTCTATAGGAGACAGATTTATCTATTCCAATAGACTTTTCTGTGTGAGACAGATTTGTTTATCAAGTCTTCGACTTTGGGTCGTAGCAACTTTTAGTTGTGGGTGAGATCAGCTAAGGGAATCAAGTGCGTAGAATCCTGCTGGGGTTCAGAGACGTAAGTAGCGCAACTGTACCTTGATCAGTGTGAGATTGATTAGGGCTCAACTACATTCCAGTCCGAAGTTCATTGGTAGTAGGCTAGTGTCTGTAGCGACTTAATACAATCTGGTGTTCAAAGATGGACTAGGTCCCGGGGTTTTTCTGCATTTGCGGTTTCCTCGTTAACAAAATTTCTGGTGTCTGTGTTATTTCTTTTCCGCATTATATTTTGTTATATAATAGAAATATCACAGGTTGTGCGTTAAGTTCAATAATTTCTTGAATCCGACCTTTGGGTTGTTGATTGAATTGATTGACACTTGGATATTGGTTTGTGATACCATCCAAGTTATTTCTCTTATTCAATCGGGCTCACAAATTCCTATTTGTTTGATTGCAGATTGAATTGAGAAATAGAGATATAACTCTTTTATATACTTTCTATAGATTGAGTCTGACTGTCTAGTTGATTCTCTTGAAAGTATATTAGAGTTTGTTCATTCAGATTGCCGAATGAAATATTGGGTGTGGTTGTTAGACCCCTGCTTTTTTAGTTTTAGTTGTAGTAGTTGGTTGATGGTAGTTGATGTGGTTAACGGTTGGGGTCTTTGGTGTTGAAAGGCAGGTTCTGCTTCATGATGATTAAAGAGAAGGTCCCAAGCTTCTCTGGCGAACTGGCAGGTGAGAAGGATATGTTCAGCTGTTTCTAGAGATAACTTACATCTAGGACATAAGTCGGAGGTAGTAAGGTGGATTTTGTGTAATAGAGTGAAGGTGGGTAGGACTTCATTGATAGCTTTCCATAAGAAAAGCTGTATTTTTTGGGGACATTTTAATGTCCATATTTGAGTTGAGGGTTGTAGCTGGTTTATGGAAGGGGTGGTGGTGGATTGGTGGGTGAGCATACGGTACCCAAAACTAACTGTATATTTTCCAGATTTTTTGTAAGTCCAAACAATTTTTTCCAGTGGACCATCTTGCGGAAGGTGGATGTTAACAATCCTGAGTAGAGCCGATTGTGGTAATTGTGACAATCGGTCGTGGATCCAAGAGTTTGAAGTTGCATCTATAAGATCAAATACTAAAGGAAAATTATGGCATTGGTTTTAGTTGAGAGGTGGGTGATCCGTATCCAATTGGAATTGGTCCGGATTGAATTTCCTGTGCCTATTTTATGAAAAATATGGGGTGTGATACAAGAAAGAAGGGATGAGAGTTGTTTCCAAAATGGGCTGGCCGAGGTTTGGGGGGGTTGGTTGGATTGGAGAAAAGGTTCATTGTTGAAATATTTTTCTCTACACATTGATGTATAAATCGAGTCAGTCTAATTATGAATTTTCCAAAATCGTTTGAGTAATAGTGCTTTGTTGTGGTCTAGGCTTTTCCTAATTCCCAATCCCCCCTCGACTATGGGTTTCGACAGTTTATCTCATCCTATAGGGTGTAATTTTTTTATAGATGCATCATGGCCCCAGAAAAAATTCCTAGTAATTTTGTCTACTTCCTTATGAACTTGCACCGGTAAAAGGTTTGTCTGCATAATGGGGTTTTTGTAGGTAATAGTGAAGTTTTTATGAGTACCAACCTTCCTTTTTGATTGAGGCATTTTGTTTTCGATCCTTTCGCTTTGCGAGCCATTCTTTGTAGTAGTGGACGGAAAATGTGTGTTGATGTTCTTCCACTTTTGAATTGGACTCCCAAGTACAATGGTGGTGTTGATGTAGCTGGCATGCCGAAGACGCTTTGGATTTCACCAATGACAGTGGGGTCAAGTCGTGGATGATGGATTATATTAGATTTGCTGAGGTTGATGTGCTGTCCAGCTGAGTTGGAATAAGCATCTAGTAGTTGTTTGAGTTGAGTACAATTCTGTCTAGATGCTTTGAAAGTTAGAAGCAGGTCATCATCATACATTAAGTGAAGGATTGGTGGTGCTTTCTTAGAGATGTTCATCCATGCAATGCGGTTTGTGTGTTCCAGGTGTGCCAGGTTTGTTGAAAGGATTTCCACACAGATATAAAAACATAAGGTGATAGCGGGTCTCCTTGTATTATTCCTCGAGAAGGTGAAATATATCCATGTGGGGTGTCGTTGACGGAGTACGTTACTGTGGAAATACATAACATGATATATTGGATAAACTTTTCTAGGAAGTTGAGTTCTGTAAAAGTCCTCCCCAATCCAGACTGTCAGGGATATTGTTCTGAGCAATTAAATATTGATAGTTGAATCAATATTGGTGGTTCTGAACCCTGTTGGACGTGACCCTTTGCTAGCTGAAGCAATTAGGGTATTGCTAGATAGAGCATTGATGATTAGAGCAAGTATTGCTAGTCAGAGCAACTACTGCTAGATTCATGAATAATTGGTAGCAAGACCAAATAAAATATTAATTAAAAATATTAACCGAATATTACTTAATTAATTGAAATATTGATTGTTGAATCAATGTTAAAATATTGGTGTTTGAACATGTTCAGAATTATGCTAAACAGAGCATTTAGTTCAAAACCCTAATTATGATCAATGGATGATCAACTGAGAATCAACCAATGGACCGAAGAGGGATCGCCTCTATGAGTAATGGACCGACTATGTGGTATCTGGATGCTAGACTGAGCATTTACCAAACTCCTTTGCAGAGCAGTTGGTGAAAAGATGATTAATCAGTGTTTTAATATAACTTACATAGTGCTCTTTTGAGCATTATGTTGTAAAACCTAACTATGGAAGCATGAGGAACCGACCAAGGGGTGTAAAACCATCCCTAGGTGGCTATGTGACCAACTGATGGTCGATGGATCATCATCCAAGTTGGTTGGAGATAGTTTGAGTCAAATATGGACTCTGAATGATTAATTAGGTCATTAATCAATGATAATGGTGGGACCGACCCTTGGCAAGCAAAAATTCGACCATGACTGGTCATGGTGATCTTTTTATGTTGCCATGTCATATGTGGACCAATCCTGAGAATTTTGGTATTTTCTGATGGTCCATCGAGCACTTTTTCATCCTTTTATGAAGAATTTGAGTTTTACTGAAACTCCAAATTCAAAGAATTTGAGTTTGACTGAAACTCTTAATTCTAGCTTAAATGATCAGTATTAAAATAATATTATTCTAATGCTGGAAAGACAAGATGGTTGTTGGACCACTTGCTTTGTCATCCATATGATCCATGGAGCAAGTTTTGACAAAATATGGAAGCCTATGAGTTTTGGTTGAAAAAGGAATCCTTGAAAGAGGAAACACTAAAATAATAATATAATAATTGTTTTAATAATAAAATACAAGGGAAAGGGGAAGGGGACCGGCAAATACCGGTGACATGCCTAGTCAGCCGGCCGGTGGGCCCACTCCAACGGTTTTCTTATTTTACTATTATTATGATTATTTATCTCTCTTCCTTTCCTAGTTTGATTAAAACTCCATATTTCCTTGTTCTTTCATAATTTTGGATGCTCACTTGAGCATTACTACTAAGTACACCCATGCCATTTGCTCGGGGCTTATTTAGGGTGCCCTAATGCCCGAAAGATAAATATTCATCACTATTCCATGGAATTCTGCTGGGAAAATCCATGAACCGGAGTGAGTGAATATTAGGGTTGAATTAGTGTGTTTTATCTAGGAATTGCTCGACTAGATTTAATTGATATCCAGGAAGACTGACGATTGGATTTAATTAATTAATTGATATCTAGGAAGACTGACGACCAGATTTAATTGATATCCAGGAAGACTAACGACTGGATTTAATTAATTTGTGGCTATATACTAGCATGCAATATGTCTAGGAGCATTTAATTGATTCAGATATGATGTGATCAGCATCATATTTATTTTGAATATTATTCTAGGAAAGAATACAACACCAGAGATGAATTTTGAATTCATAAAGAAATGTTGATAGCCTGTTTAGATACAGAAGCAGAAGCAAGAAGTTCTTCTAGACTTCTCAGAAGATAAAAAGCAGATAAGTTAAGTTTGGCAACTGCTTGACTTATAAGTTAAAAAGTCAAAAAGCAAGTTTGGCAACATAACAAGGATAGAAGTCAAAATATGTTTATTATTATAACTAGTGTATTATAAGTTCATGGAATCCAAAACAAAATATATCAAACATCCAAATTTAACAAGAACAAGGGAAAAAGATTGTGTTGTGTGTATATCCAAGTAGCCCTATGTGAAGATTTTGTGGTAAAATGACCTCTTTCTCGCATGCCTTGTATTAGCTGATGCGATCAACCAATGAAATTCAGTTTACCTTTGAACCAGTGACGAAATTCACCTGCAATTGATCAAAAATATAGCTTGTTAGGCAATGATACTAAAGTTAATAATAAAACATGCTTATTCGGTCGTTCAGTCGTTTTGTACGAGGTACAGTTAAGACAATACAAGGATAATCAACTATAATAGTGACTGACAGTGCTCTGGATAATGCAAAAGAGTACAGCCACTCTTACAACACTAACATGTCTCTGTTTTAATAGCTCAATATACTGAACAATCACTATTTCTTAGGTGCTATAAACAAGTAGTTGTGCCGATTAAAGTTATAGTAGCAAGCATCTACCGAACATACTGAGAGATCAGAATAAGGTTTCACTTGTTCTTCTTGTTTTTTGGTTTTACCACAGCGGGTTATGGTTTAGTTCACATCAACCCAAAAACAAATCAAATCCATTTTCAAAAATCAGTGGGAGAATGAACATGTTAGAACAGAAGAAAAATGTGAGCAACTACATATGTTGATACATGAAAAATAATACCCCTTAACGGGTTTAGGATGCCCCTAAAAGGGGAGGTAAGCCTAGTATGAGATATGGGGACTTGGGGACTAAGCCCAAGTCCAATGGGAAAATACCCATGAGATAAGAAAGACAAAGGAGGAATCAATAAATGAGAAGGAGGTTATATTAAGGAATGACATTAGAAGTAATTAAGGAGGTTTAGGACATGTGTCATGATGTCATAAAAGGAGGGACTTTTAGGAAAGTCTATATAAGGAAGGACAAGGTATAATGGAAAGGAAACTCTCTCTCTTACCATTCCTAGTAAATTGAGGTCATGAGGTGTGACTAGAACGGGTAGAACCAAGACTAAAATCACTTATCAAAATTTGGCGACCACACCCGGAGGCTCGTGCCTAGCTCACCATGACACATCCAGGAGACGCTAGCTCAAGCGCGGTAAAATATCGACTGACCAATCAACCCATCAACATGGATGAAGTAACGATAGATGACGAGGACAGTGAAGAAGAAATACTAATCCAGGACACCACCAAGCAATCGACAAGACGCGGGTCCCAAAACAAGGAGATAAGCGCAACACAGGAGAACATGCAAGTGATCCAACTACCAAAACTCCCATCTCCAACCCTGCAAGACATGCAAAAGGAGCTAGAAGAGCGCTTACAAAGGAAATAAGAGCTAGAGGACTGGATAGCGGAAGCAGTGATAGCTGGTCAAAGCGCCCTCAAAGAACCAACGAAAGGCGAGGGATATAAAAATGTCAAGACAACAACAATGTCGCAGGAAGACGTCGCAAGATACTTGGAACAGAATTACCATGTGGTAAAACAAGACAATCACTGCCTCGTAAGCAATCCATACCCAACAGATATCCGAGAATATCAATACCCCGAGGACTACACTTCTCCGAAATTCAAGACATATGATGGACAAGGAAACGCGCGGGAACACCTCATCCATTTCCTACCAGCAGTGAATGATAAGGCCTCCGATGGAAAGCTGTGTCTAAGGGAATTCCCCAAGTCATTAGAAAGCACGGCATTCACTTGGTACGACAATTTAAAGGCGTAGAGTGTGGATTCTTGGCCGACTATGTCCGTGCTTTTCCTCGGTTAATTTCTATTCAGCTAAGAGGAAAATCATGACAATAGATTTAAGCAAGAATGGGCAGCGGATATGAGAGGAAATAGGGAAGTACATCTTACGATTCCGACGTTTAGCGCTAGATTGTCATGAAGATATCAACGAAGGAGCACTCGTTGAAATATGCGTACGAGGAATGATACCAGCCTCCCATTTAGCGCTTGGTTTAAAGTCGTAAACCTGACTCTCTTGTTATCATCCATATACCAACAATCTGAAAATCTGGTAGTCTTCCCAGAAAACAATCTGCAACTCTAGTAACAACTTCACAAAAACATTTGCATAAGATATAAATAATGAAATTGTTATTGCTTGGAAGCTTCCCCCACACTTAGTCCTTTCTACACTTGAAAGTGGATAGAGAACATAAAATATGGGAACTTCAAAAGGTTCCTCTTGGTGAACCTGCACAAAGCTAGAGTCAAACACATCTAGTGGTAGATACTTTGAAGAAAAATAATTCTTTAAAACTTATGAAGCACACAACTCCAATCCTAAGTGATGTGGATCAAAAGATTTAGAAATATGCAAACGATTAGACAAACCTTCCACAATCTCTTGTATTATAGGATCCTCATCATTCTTAAAGAATTGCAATGAATTATTTACCTCATTTGTATCGTGGTCCTCTATCAAACTATTTAGCCATTCTTCGTCTACTTCAACCTTAATCTCAGCATCATTATAATCCTTGGCTAGCTAAATTGGGTCTTCTACAACTTCAATAAAATTTGTTTCATTCTCAATCTTTATTTCTTCAACAACCTCGTCATCGTAATCGAAATCATCTCCTAAAAAGTCTAGTTCATTGGTGCAAATCCTAAAATCATTGTTCGAGTACGTTACACCATTTATAACAACGGTTATGTCATATCCATTCTCCTCCTTTTGAATAGGCGAGTGATCGTTATAATGATTCGGAGTTGGAATAACTTTACCATTATTGCAAGGACTTTCCAAAGGTTGCTCATCTTCAAGATACTCATGAATCGTATATCTATTATTGATCATGAGAACGTCAGAATTGATTTTTCTTTGAGGCCAAACTTCTTCCCTAGTTATTTCCTTCTCCAATTGATCCATGTCTCTTCTTAGGTTGTCAATAACCTCTTGAAGTTCTTGAAGTGTATCTTTAGTCTTTGTGTTGTGCTCATCCAGTTGTTGGTTTTCCCGATCAAAACTATTCATAAATTGGTGCATTAGATCTTCGAGAGTAGAAGAACTATCTTTAGGAGTATAACTTTCCATAGTCTGGTCGTGTTCATCCATTATTTGATGTGTTGGTCCAACTTTTGATTTTCCCGATCCATATTATCCATAAATCGGTGCATTAGATCTGTAAGACTAGAAGAATCATGATTAGAAGAATAACTATCCCCCAATCCTTGTGGTTTTTCACTTACATACCCGTCATAAGGTTGTATATATGCATGAGAATTACCATAAGGTTCCATAGGATATTGATCATAGCCAAAAGATTGGTTTTGATTTTACCCATGGATGGTTGGTAGCTGTCATAATATTGAGATTGAAAACCAAATTAATTACCACTATAATATGATGATTAGTCTTGTGCTCCGTACATGTTATGTCCGTAAGGAAACATGACGACTCACAAGAACAAAAGAAAAAATCTAAAAACAAAAACAAGCTAAACAAATAACAAATCAATTAAAAACCGCTCCCCGGCAGCGGCGCCAAAATTTGATGCGTGTCGTAAGTGCAACAAATTATTCGATATATTTCCCACTAATTAACTAGTAATATACCGGTAGTAAGAGATCATTCCCATAGAGAGTTGTGTAATTGATAGGTTATTTGATCAGCAAAATAAAGTAAATAACAAAGGAGGATTGTTTGATTAAAGTAAAATAAAAAGAATAACAAATAAAAGAAAGAAAGAGATGATCAAGGAATCCTTCGCCGTTACCAAGCGATAACTGGATTAGTATACTTATCTATCTTCGTTATAACCATTCATCACCAACCGTAGAATAGCAGCTAGCTCAGTGCTATCCCCAAAACTCATTATACCACGGATACGGAAGCTCTCCAATATAAGATTCTATCCAACCGAACCACCAAGTAGTAGCTCACTCAAGGTGTAATCCAATCGAACGCTTTAGGCTTTGTGAATTAGGTTGATCCATGTAGTTAAACTCTTATCTCAAGGTCCACTTGATGGTGTTATCTTCACTCGCAATTGCTCCACAGAATCCCTCTGCAAGGTCTCGCGATTTCTACTTGTGTATGAATTATTCGACAATTACTTATCTCCTAACTTAATACTAGCAATAGAACAATTAGTAGATCAATCTAGCATGCACTCCAAATCTATCCAATAATCACTCATAAAGATTAAATATGGTAAAGACAAACGATAAAATGATTAAAACTCCGAACAAACTTGTATAATAATAGAGCTTCACGCTAGAACAATGAATTCATCCTTAATCACTGAAAATTTAGCTTCTCATGATTACACAATTACCCGGTTTCCCCCTAAAGGGGTAAACCCTAGAATATTAATGAAGAACAAAGTATAATATGAGATGTGTAGAGATATATCCCTTAGGTTAAGAAGTCTCTTATATAGTTATCCAAGTTGTAAAA